>JAWNNP010002284.1:0-11352 GCA_035044805.1 Leucophenga maculata
TGACATTAAGATGTCTCCCTCCTGTACCCGTATCGCCGATAATAGTTATTCGACTCTACCCATCGGTCCGTTTTCCATTGACTCGATACCATACCAGGGACTTGTGAGCGTGAAATTTCATTGAGATATTTCACACCCTCACAAACAGCGTCCAAATAAAAATGACTGAAGGATGAGGAAGTAGTCTGTTGATAAGGGAGCCCTGATTTTTTGCATCAATCCTTCATGCCACACGCGGTCGAAAGCTTGCTGCACATCCAAAAATACAGCAGAACTGTAGCGCTTTTCTTCAAAAGTGTTAAGGATGTGATGCACAACTCTGTGAACCTGGTCTGCCATGATGGTGTCTAAATCCAAATTGGAAATCAGGAATGATACTCCGTTCGTTTAGTATTTCCAATATTCTGTCAAGAAATATTTTTTCAAATATTTTTTAGAAGATTGGTAGTAAGCTTATCGGTCTGTACGAGTCAACTTGACCTTCTGGTTTGCCGGGCTTTGGTATCATTGTAATGACAGCACATTTCCACTGTGATGAAAAATGACAAGTCCGTAATATGGCATTGAAAATAAGTACCAGAAACAGAATTCCTCGCACCGGAAGAGTCTTGATAGTCCTACCGTCGATACCGTCGTAACCTGGAGCTTTTCGTGGTTTTAGCGCGTTTATTTGCTGCTTAACCTCTACCACTGTGACATGCCTTATATGGTGGGATTGCATGCAAGGAACTGAGAGCTGATCCAGTGTGGAGCGAATATCAGCAGATGAAGCCAATTCAAAAGGTTTAAATCGACTTTCCAGGTCGTCTGCAAATGTTTCAGATTTTTCTTCAATAGAACGACACCATCTATTGTTCTGCATTTGGAGAGGTGTATTGCGCAAGGGTTGCCTTTTTATTTTGCTTGTAAACCTCCAAAGATTATAACCATACGGTTTATCCGGATCAGCATCGCGCAGCATGTCATCGAAAAAATCGCTCTTGGCTTCAAAAAGCAATTTGCGCAAGTCACCAGCAACTCTTTTCCATGCTCTATTGTCGAGTTCATATCGAGTTCGCATGAAACGTCGCCTGAGTCTACGCTTAAGTCTCACAAGATCAATAATCTCGGGTGTCAAAAGTGGGCGGGAAGAATTATTAGGACATGGGTGGCGCTGTCCAAGAGTAGCGAAGTCAGCAGCTTCGTATATATTGCGTAGGAACAGTTCAACAGCGTCATCAATGTCATCACCGTTTTTTATCTCCATGTTAAGGTTTACTAGTTTTAATTGAAACCTACGAATATTTGCGGAAGATGACAACAATTTTGGGTTTGCATACAAATATTGTGCACCCGCGCTAAGTTGGATGATCAATGGAATATGATCGGAGCTCAGTTCTGCCAATCCTGTGATAGACAAGCTTGACGATGAAATGCCAGCGTATATTGCAAAATCAATCGCACTAGGTGTTCGGTTGCTGTATGGGAAATGAGTGGGCGAACCTGTCGCCAAAATCTGCATATTTGAATTTGTTACGAGATCAAATATGGTATTTCCTCTAAAGCACGAGCGGCTTGCTCCCCATAGACGACGTTTGGCATTCCAATCACCAGCAATCAGAAACTTCGAACCAAGCACGTCACATATTTCTTTGAAGTCAGTTGAGCTTCAGACAAAATTTGGTGTGCAATACACTGATGCTAGTACGATATCTCCAAGATCGGTGCTTACTTTTATACTAACACATTGAAAAAATGGATAACGCATGGTGAAGAACGGAAAATGTCTAATATTCGATTTAATTAGAATAGCCGCTCCTCCAGTACTTCTATCGTCAGAGTGATTAGTACTGTATACTTGAAATCCAATTTTTTTGTAATGGGATCTAGAAGTTATGTGTGTTTCGCTAATAAGCATGACATTTAGTCCATGCGTTTGTATAAACAACTCGAGTTCGTTTGCATGGTGCACAATACCGTCAGCGTTCCAGACTCCAACTCGTAGATCAGCGATCATTTTTTATTTGACACAAGAAGAGACAGCAGTTGAATCTGCATGTCTATCAATTTGTTAAGCGTCAAGTTAGACTGAATTTGTAATTCAGAGAGCTTATCTAACTTTTCACAAAGTGTGTCGAAACTAGGATTCACACTATTGGCCATATGGTCTTGTGAAAAGTTTTGTGTTATGTTTTTGCTGTGAATAGCGTTGTGAAGGTGTTTGAAGAGCTGGGAAATCTCTTGCAACATAGGCATATGGACAGGAAGTGCCTTTCCCCTGCTGAATAGGTTGTGGAACCTGAATTGAGGGCCTGCTAGCTGCAACAGCGCGTTTATTCGGCTGTGGAGTTTTTGGAGCACGATTTGGTGTCATGTGCTTATCACTGCACAACCTTTATAATTGTCTATATGTTGCTCATTGCACAACGCACACTTTGCCGGAGATGTTGTAGGTTTGTCGCACTTGCCTGTTTGGTGATCTTTGCCGCATTTTACACATCTGTATTGTTTAAGGCAATACTTTTGCGTGTGTCCATAATCCTGGCATCTGTGGCACTGAGGAATTTCATTACGTCTACGAGGGGGCTCAACCTTCACAATATGTTGTCAAAATTTTTTTACTTCGAACACTTCTTTGTTGTTAGAACTTGGCTCTAACTCAACAAAGAAGATGTTCATTGGGGTTCCACTTTTCCTTTTTTTGGATTATGAACGTTGCGCACCTTATGACCCAATGCACCTAGTCCCTCTTTTATTTCTTCCGAAGATGAGCTGAGACCTCTAATTACCACACGGTAAGAACGCTCTCCTTTCAGCTGGTAAGAATGGAAGGGTATCTTACCTTCCTCAAAAAATTTTACTATGGCACGATAGGCATCCAAAGTAGCAGCCATTATTCGTATAGTGCTGGGCCCATTTGTCTTAATGGTGTAGCTATCGCCTCGAGTAACTAGATTTAAGAAGTTACGAAGTCCAGTTGCATTAGTGATGCCGTCAGCGAAAATCGGGGTATTTTTGGACATTTAGGGGGTAGAGTTGCTTTACCAATAGCAGTGGAAGGTAAAGATGTACCATTGTTTTCAGTTGAGGAAAAGACCACTTCCATCTCCTCATTCTCTGCCTCTTCGCCTAGAATGGCAAAAGAGTTTGACGCTCCGCTATATGTTGGCGTACTGTTACTCAGCTTGGGTGAGTCGCTTTCAACTTGCTGTTTCAGATTAGCTCTAAAGTTGCGTTTTGCAAGAGCTACATGTGCTGATTTCTGACAAAACCAGTCTCCGTGCTTTTTATCTGTAGTCTGCTTAGGAGATAAATTGCATGGCACATCACCAATGAGTTCATTTGGAATTGTTAAAATTGGCCGTAATAACTCCTTTCGAATAGGGCCATATAATCAGCTTCAGTGGATTAGGCTGCTATTAAGTTCTGTTTTAGATAAGATTTAAACCGAACATCTTAAATAAACAGCCCGTTGCACTTTTCCTATCAATCTCCAGTCCACCCCAGTCAGATTTTACATAACTGACTAATGTATTGTCAAACACTGCATTCTTCTTGAAAATCAATTTCATATCAATGCTACCTTTCTAATACCTAAGAAGTCTTTTCAAACATTACTATTGCTCAGATTTATTTTTTCTACTATATTTACTCAAGATAAATACTGTAGTAGTTAAATCTTTACGTGTACATAGCATTATGTGCATTAAGCAACAAACAAGGTTATTTTATTTATTTATTTATTCAAGAACTAACTTAATAATTACAAATTATAAATTAGTTGTATGTATGAGCAATAGCAACGAGGGCTTTCAGCTCGATATGATTATGTATGTAGAAAATAATTTAATGAATGTATATATATATATATGAATGTATGGATATAGGGAAACAAAATAATCATAATAATGTTTACAATATTTACAATATTAAAAGCGATTTATATACTAGTATTAACTTAAATTAGATTGTACAGATTTCTTTCTCTTAAAAACTGTAGAATAAGTCTTATATTATTGCTAGTTGGATTGGTTAGTGCGGGAAGTGAATTACCGTTTGGGAACTATAGTTCACGGATTGATTGAGTTTTTGGACATTCACTTAGAAAATGCTGAAGATTCAGATTATGGTTGACCACACAAGGGCAATATGGAATAGGCTTAGCTCTTTTGCACAAGTATCCGTGTGTTAGTTTGGTATGACCAAGGCGATGTCTGATATATTTTATTACATCTAGTCTTCTGAATTCATCGGGAGGATGTAGAGTCAGGTAATGTTTAGTTGTAAGTCTCTTAGGGTTAACTAATTTGTATCAATTGGATGTTTCATGGTGAGAAGTGAAATGTTGCTGGTTGATGAGTGATTTTATGTAATTAATAGTGTCTTCTGTGGAGTAATTTGGTGAAGTTATAAGAGGGGAAATTGCACCATCTTTAGCAGTTCTGTCTGCCATTTCATTACCCAAAATTAGGCAATGGCTTGGAATCCAGATTAGGGTTATTTTATTAGGGTTTCGTAGAAGTATATTTCTAATTTTATTAGCGTAAAAATTATTGGATGTCATATTACAAATAGATTTTATAGAAGATAAAGAATCAGAACAAATAGCACATTTGCCCTTGTTTCTAATGGCAAAAGTTGGTAAAAATGGAAGTGTGATTTTGCAAATTGTTTTAATAACAGAGTTTTCGTAAGTAACACATTGTGTCGGTTTTCGACCCATCTGTATAAATGAATGTACAATTACTTAATTGTTCTCATAAATTATTAAAAAGAGTTCTGAATAGTTTGGGATTAGTATTTGATTTAGAAAAGGTATGCAGAGATATGTTAATTGATGAAGGCATTAGGATCCATGGTGGTAGGGGTCTGCCAATAGTGGAGATGGGGAAGAAAGGTACATTTAGCGTATTGCATTTAAAAATTATTCTGTGCATAGTAGACGGTACTTTTGGTATTTTCTTTGATTTAGATATACTTTTAACTAACAAGCATAAAGGTGAATCGGCGCTATAAAGTAAACACTTAAAAAGTTTTGAGTTGGTAAAATCTCTTTCTAGCTCTAATGAACGAACTTCAGCTTTGAAATACAGATTTTTAATTGGAGTGGTACGGAAGTACCAGATGCAAAAAGTAAAGCTAGTTTTTAGTTTGTTTAGAAGTTTTTGGTGAAAATCCGAAAATTGATAGTCCGTAATAGAGTTTACTTAGAAGAATTGTTTTAACCAATGAGAGTAGGATTACGGAATTGTAATTTAGCTTTGGGTTAGATAAACATTTTATTACATTCTTCGTTATCCCTGTTTATGTTGTTCGCCAGCGTGGTCAATTTCCCGTTCACTGTACACTCCTGGTTTTGTTCCGCGTAGTACTTGATTTGTTCACTGGTTCAATCAAACTGCTCAGAATATTTTCTTCAACGTCCAGCCCAACCTTGAATCTTTTGCTGCCTGCGCTTCGGCCACGGCTCGATTTTGTATTTCCACGCTTCCAATGCGAAACCCTACGTTATACGCCAGATGTTCATACCCATCAGGCGACTAAGGGTTCGGTGTGTGCGATCACATGTGTTTCTCTTACAGTTATTTAAATGCATTTGACAAAATCGATGCAACGCAAGCGGCGTAGCGCACTCGATCTTTCCGACGCACACCGTAAGTCGCCAGATATTGATATGCTACCTCCACTTAGAGAACCGGCGTAGCTTTCGCATGCACCCGGCCCAAAGTGTTCGTTGTTATCGACATAACGCAAGCGTAGTAGCGCACGCAAAGTTTTTGTTTCTTTTTTTTAGGACTGCGCACATGCAGTCGTGGCTTCCGTTGTTCGTTTCAAACGATTAACTGCTACATCAGCAGCGAATCGAAAGACAGCAAAAATAAGCAAAAATATGCGTACGTGGAAATTGTTACGGTAGCACGTGCAACGAATGGAAGCGTGTGTGCGCTTCCCTGCAAGTTTGTTGGGCTATTTGGTTGTAGTGTCGTGTTTGCCCTATGTTATTGCTTATCCTAACTTGTCTCGTAGTTCCACGAATCTTGCAGCAGGCAACGGTTTAGTAAAGATGTCAGCAAGTTGGTTCTCTGTAGGAATATACTCAAGGCAAATAACATTATTCTCCACTTTCTAGCAAAATGTTATTATCAATATATTTAGCTTTTTTATGACATGAGGGTTTATTCGCTATGCTGATACAGCCTTGGTTGTCTTCATAAATTATAATGGTTTTTTCTATTATGATATTTACACTATTGAGAAGAGATTTTAACATATGTATATCCTCACGGCTATTCTGGCACGTTAGCATGACGCATTAAGTTTTGAATATCCAAGACACACGATTTAAATGTTTTTTTTTTCCGTCCGCTGTATTTGCGGTCGAATTTTGCCTTCGAGTTGTTGAAAACAGCGCGGCGGAAGGAAAAATGTCAAAAAGTCATTTTTGAATGCTGCTAAGTTATTCCAGTCCACCAAATTGGTTCTCCACCAGATTAGAGCTGTACCTGTTAAGAGCTCTGGCATGGCATGAGTCATTAGGTATCTGTTCAGTGCGTAGGCCCACACAAGCTCTTTGATCCTATCCAGGAATTCCAACGGATCGAATGAATCGTCGAAGTAAATGGATCACTTCCTTAACCTATCCATCACGTCGGCCAACGATTTCTCGAAAGGTATTTTCTGCCTTGCCGGGGAACTCACTTTGACTGGCACCGGGGATCCTTTTCGCCTGACCGTGCCCTCTGGAATCCGTGCACGAGCTAAAGTCTGTTCCACGTGGGTGACCGTAAGTTTGGGTAATGCTATCACATCGTTGCCCAACTCATCGGCATCTTCGTGTTTCTCCATTGGTCCACCACCAGCTTCTGAAGTCGTTGCTGAGTTCGCTGGTCTTCTAGCCTCTTCTGCATACCCAGGGAGTGTCCACCTCCCTCGATGAAGGTTGACAGTCTCTTCTTCAACTCCTTTAGGGATTCCTTCGAGTCGCCTAGGAATTCTTCCACCAGTTGTGCTAGCTCTAATTGGCTCAGGCGTTGATCCACTCTGACATCTTCCTTGTGTGCTTCGAATGACTTTTATTTGTTTTTCGTGTAGCCTCCTTGTCTTCTTCGCTCTGTTGACCTTGATGGCTTTACCACGCACGCACCTCACAAAAGTTATAATTTTTTATAATAAGTTTTCCCTTTGCTAGTTGAATATTATTAATTCGTTTAATTAATTTTAAAACTGCGTTTGATTTTGTTGGTTATTTAGACCGATTACATCCATGTGGATGTCCTGGATGCCAGGGTCCCGCTGTAACGAAGGCGCACAGGTTGGGGTATCCTCGTCGGATGCCAAGGCGTTCGTTACAGAAATTTATGTTATTTTATAGTGACCACTGGGGATGACAGTTTCCAGGAATAATTAAACGCGCTTTTATTTAATTCATTTTTGTAATTTTTTATTCGTAATATATTTTCTTTTAACCTTAAATATAATTTTGCTGAAGTGCTAAAATTTTGTCCTTCTTAAAAATTATGTTTTGACCTATTTTAAGAAAATTCCTCACCCTTAGCTGGCTATCTAAAACATGCTATATAAAGTATGTAGGAAATTATTTATAGAGACTAATCCGGATTTGGCGGAAAAAAGACGCACCTTAGATCTTCGAAAATTATTTCCTTACGCTTAGCTAGCTATCTATAGTATGCTCTGACGTGGGTATGGCGGACTAAAAAGACGCGCCCAAGCTCTAGAAAATTATTTACTCATTCTTACTAGAAAGACGCGCTCTAGCTATTAGAATAATCTGTTTACTTAATGATAAGCTGGCGAAATAAATAGACGCTCCCTAGATTTTAGGAAAATTATGCTTCTATTTTTCACGCAAATATTACCTTGCTCCTCCTGCTTCTTCTTCGTTGTCTCTGTTGTAAACTAAATTTTTGTTTCTCCGCGTGGTCGATTTCCCGTTCACTGTACACTTTTTGTTCACTGTTTCGTTCATTGGTTCAATCAAACTGCCATTTTCTTCAACGTCCAGTCGTACCTTTATTCTTCTGCTGCCTGCGCTTCGGCTTCCCACGCTTCCAATGCGAAATCTTCCGTTATACGCCAAATGTTCATACCCTTCAGGCGACTAAGGGTTCGGTGCGTGCGATCTCATGAGTTTCTCTTACAGTTTTTTCCATATATTCGACAAAATCAATGCTGGACAAGTGGCGTAGCGAACGCGAACTTTCCGACGCACACCGCCAGATATTGATACGCTACCTTCACTTAAAGAACCGGCGTACGCAATAGTATAGGTTTCGCATGCACCCGGCCCAAAGTGTTCGTTGCTATCGATACAATGAAAGCATAGCAGCGCACGCAAAGTTTTTGTCTCGTTTGTTTACGACTGCGCGCATGCAGTCTCGGCTTTCGTTGTTCGTTTTAAACGATTAGCTGCTACAGCATCGGCGAATCGAGAGACAGCAAAAATACGCAAAAAATCTGCGAGCGTTGAAATTATTACGTTAGCGCGTGGAACGAATGGAAGCGTGTGTGTTTCTTCCTTCAATGTTATTTGGTTGTAGTGTTGTTTTTGTATGTGGGTGTTTGGTTGCCCTATGTTATTGCCTGTTCTTCATGAGTTGTGCGATGGCCTGAGGCCATCGTCGCACAATTATGAAACCTTAAACATAATTTTCATTAGTTAATCTTTTTCTAATATTAATGTGGCTGGTATGTATTCTGGGATGTGCTATGTGATTCAGAATTTGCTGCAAGGATACGGGGAAAACCCATAAAACCCAGATCAAATCACTTTCAAAAAAAGAGATATATATTAACTATCATATTTACAATATTAAAAATAGATTATAACCATAAAGCTTCTCTTACAGTTTCGAATAGGGCCATATACTCAGCTTCAGTGGATGAGACTGCTTCTGTCTTTTCGTGTTCCAAAACATTAGATTTGAACCGAACATTTTAAATAAATAGTCCTTGGTTTTTTCCTATCAAACTCATTATCACCCCAATCAGAATCTACATAGCTAACTAATGTATTGTCAAACACTGCATACTTCTTGAAAATCAATTTCATATCAATGATACCTTTCTAATACCTAAGAACTCTTTTCAAACATTGTCATAGTTCAGAATTATTTTTGCTACTATATCGACTCAAAGTATTTACTGCAGTAGTTAAATCTGCCCATGTACATAGCGTAATGAGCATTAAGCAACCATTGTGCATTACAGTTTTTATCTGAGTTATGTAATCATTTTTTTTGTTTTTATGTAGTGTTTTCTTTATTGAATGTTCTCTTGATAAGATACTAACAATAATTTATCAAATCTTAAATCTAGTTGTGTATTACACAATGTAGTTACAACGGCCCTAAGAGCACATCACAGGGCTGGGAGGTCATTTATCCTGACTCGTGTTTGGATATGGTGTAGGGTTAGAGATGTTGCGAGTGGATTTGGGTGAGAGTTGCATTCGTAGTTCAGTTTGAAACGATCTATATCAGTTTTTACAGTTGGGATGCTAAGATCATTGTGAATGTGAGTATTGCAAATATACCAGGGTACACCAGTGAGAGTTCTAAATATTAGTAGGCCCTGTACCGAAGGTACAAGAGCTTATTGGTTTTGTGCAAATATATGTAACAGGTAGAAATAATAGTCGGAGACCCTCCAAAGTTACCCCCAAAGTTATATGGTCAGGAGTGATAGAGGAGTCGATATAGCCATGTCCGTCTGCCCGTCCGTCTGTATGAATGAAAGGATCTCGGAAACGGTAATAGATAGAGACTTCTTGTTTTTTGCTTTCGACTAGGACTGCTCCGGAATTTTACGTTTTTTTTTTTTAAATTTTGAACCCTCCCCCTTCCCCATAAAATCACCCCCAAGGCTAAAAATTTCTTTGACACAAAAAAAAAATTAAAAGTTCATCAAAATTGGATAATAAATGACGTTTTTATAAGCAATTGAATTTGAACGACCCCCCCTTTTCTTTTCATACATAAAAAAATGTTTTAAAAGGCACTTATTCGTGCAGTGAGAAGTGGTCATAAGCTCGGGAAACATTTAATGTGTTCGTTAGGCGACCTGTACTCGTACAGGGCTTCTTACAGTCGGATACGCCCGACAGTAATTTTCTTGTTAGGCCCTGTACCGAAGGTACAAGAGCCTATTGGTTTTGTGCAAATGTATGTAACAGGTAGCAATAATGGTCGGAGACCCCAAAGTTACCCCCATTATGGTCAGGAGTGATAGAGGAGTCGATTTAGCCATGTCCGTCTGTCCGTCTGTATGAACGAAAGGATCTCGGAAACGGTAATAGATAGAGACTTCGTGTTTTTTGCATTCGACTAGGACTGCTCCGGCATCTCACAAGTTTATTTTAAAATTTTGCCCCTTCTCCCCCCTCCCCATAAAATCACCCCCAAGGCTAAAAATTTCTTTGGCAGAAAAAAAATTGCATTCGACTAGGACTGCTCCGGAATCTCACAAGTTTATTTTAAAATTTTGCCCCTTCTCCCCCTTCCCCATAAAACCACCCCCAAGGCTAAAAATTTCTTTGGCAGAAAAAAAATTGCATTCGACTAGGACTGCTCCGGAATCTCACAAGTTTATTTTAAAATTTTGCCCCTTCTCCCCCTTCCCCATAAGACCACCCCCAAGGCTAAGTATAGAGATAACGTCCTCTTACAGTCGGTTACGCCCGACTATAATTTCCTTACTTGTTTTTTATTGAGCTCTTTGTATTTTATCCACATTACTGGAACACGCATTGCCCCATAAATTTGAACCGTACGTCCAAATAGGTTTTATTACGTAGTTGTAAAGAAATAATTTGTAGTCTAAGCTTAAGGGGCACCGCGGATTTATAAGCCAGTTGGCTTTTAGCTTTATTTGTGTTTTCTTGGCTTCATTATATTGGCGATAAGTGAGCCGTCTTTTGAGATGAATGCTGAGATGCACGACGTCATTGGGCTGTGGGATCAAAATGTTTAGATTCAGCGATGGGGAAGCACATCTGTTTAAAGTGAATATGACGTGTTTGCTTTTTTGCTCATTAACTTTTTTACGCCAGTTAGTTAGCCACTCCTCGAGAAGAATGAGATGGTCTAGCTAGTAGTCTAGTTGCTCTTATTGCGCATCGAGATCTACTTAAGATTGCTGTGTCATCAGCAAATGTAAATATGTGAATTTGTGAATGCTCTATTGCTACACTATTTTTCACTTGTAAAAACTATTATTTGTTTTTTATGTTCGATCGAGTATGAACGAGTTAACACTCGACGAGTATTCTTAAAACTCGTCCTGATACGTTTCAGGACTTTACGTTTCCTAAGGAATACTCTTACCCGACGTACCGGCTGCGCCAATTATGTTACA
>JAWNNP010002287.1:0-41971 GCA_035044805.1 Leucophenga maculata
CCATCAGCGAGCGTGCGGTACGACGCCTGAGATTGCGAACGACGCGAGCTGGAAAACACGATTATTGTATGTTGGTTTTACGGTCGAGGTGTGGCCCCAGTATTGATGGAAATGTTGTGGCACGGGTCGAGCGCGCATTCTTCCAGAGAGGTTGGCTAATGAGTCCCTGCGACAGCCCTTTGAAGGCATAATCATGGCGGATAAATATTTCTGGCAGTCCGGACCGGTGCCAATAGTGCTGGGGGCAGAGGCATACCAACGTGTGATATGCCCTACAATGCTGCCTTCTACGATGGCGCAGCTGTCTATATTTGGCTATGTGGTCTTCGGCGTGGTCAACAACTGAGGTGGTAGCACGTTTTTTAGTTTAATATTTTCTTTTTTTTTTTCTTGTTCTTATTGTTACAGTTTTTTAATGATTGGATTTTTTATTTAATATGAATTGTAATTGTTTTTTTTTGAATTTAGATTAATTTTTAATTTTTTGCAGTGATGCTGAAAGGCGGGCGGTAATATTAGCGCCAAATTTGAATTTGATGTGACGTTTGATTGAAATCACAGATGGCGCTAGCGTTACCAATCGCCGAGCACTCCTGCTAGTTAGTTTTCGCTAGTTTTAAGTCAAGTTAGTATTAATACTTACACCCCCGCGAACGATACGTTCTGTTGCATAATTTTCGTTTAATATTTTTTATACAACATTGTTCATTATACCCCGTTTACGATTTACACTGAATATTTTATTAAATTAAAGAAGCGAGCGCGCTACAATTATTTGTTATTTAAATATAAAAACGCGAGTTTTATTTATTGTTTTTTCGTGCGAGTGTTTTTTAGACACTGACGACCCTCCCCACCTGTCTGCGCCAGCGTCATCTAATTTTGATTTAATTATATTAGGTGTTCCAAGTGCCTAAGAGCGGCAAAGCGAACAGCTTAAAATGATTTAATAGTTGGTGGCTGCCACTTATAATAAAGGGCTAGGAGGTTACGTCTTGTTGGCTACCGCTAGAGTCATGATTGAAGGAAAGAATGGCTTAGCTGGTGAGTTTCGAGCAGTCCTATATTCAGATTCACAAGATAATCTGATATACGAAAGAGTCATAAAAATATTAGTCATGAAAACATCCAACTCTTCGCTGAGTATTGAAGGCATTGGTGAAAAAACAACAGCATCTCGGACGAATGTAGCACTGAAATCACTTTATGACAATTTTTCACTCGTTTTAAAGCCTTCGTCCTTCCACGCATTATAAACGATTAACCGACACAATTTATTGACAAGGTTTGTTGCCAACTGCCAGTAGGCCAACGACAAAGCCCCGGCGAATAGCGGTGGAATTTCAATCCGAAAGAAATTTCAGACAAAGTGTACAACATGCGCAAGACGTTATATATGTTGTGCGCCCCTCTTTGCCTACAGCATAAAAGCACTTGGTGAATCTCGGGATATTGATATGAGAAGACTACTCGCACTCGAACGACGACTTCGCGCGTGTTGGATCCTTCCTTCCTTCCTTCAATACGCTAAATTTATGGTCGAATATGATTCTTATTCTTGGCCACATGAAAAAACTACGGCCTGGCGAGATACCAGCAAACTGTTATTTGTTGCCACATCACTGTGTGCTGAAACCAGAAAGCACCACAAGGAACTTTCGGGTTGTTTTTCGGTTTTGTTTTGACGCATTTGCAAAAACATCGTCAGGCAAATCTTTGAATGATGTTTTTCATGCAGTACCCACTCTTCAAAGCGAATTATTTTCCACTTTACTCAGGTTCAGAATGCATAAGTACGTTTTCACTGCAGATATAGAGAAAATGTATCGACAGATCTGGGTTAATCCTGCTGATCAGTACCATCAACTGATTATGTGGAGGGAAAAACCAACTGATGGAATCTATTCGTATCGAGTGAAAACAGTCACATATGGAACAAAATCTGCGCCTTATCTAGCGACTAGATGTCTCCAGCATCTAGCTATCCAGAAGAAACAGTATTTTCCAACGGTGGCAGCAGCACTACATGACGATTTTTATGAGGACGACTGCTTAACTGGAGCTGACAACATAACGGATGCAGTACAAATTCAACGTAAATTTCGGTCAATGCTATCTGCAGCAGGTTTCAAATTACGAAAACCATATGCAAATATAAATACTTTGGGATTGCTGCAGCAAGTCATGGGAAATCTTCCACCACTACGACTGACTTAAGCGAGACCATTTGTGAATTCAGGTGACGACTTTTGTGGTCCGTTTTGGGTTCACTATGAAATAAATGGCAAACGTCCACACAAGGCGTTCATTGCAGTTTTTTGCTGTTTTATCACTAAGAAAGTCAGGAACTAGTTCGCGATTTAACAACGGACCCTTTTTGTCGGCTTTGTAGCGTTTTATATGTCGGCGGAAAATGCAAAACTTTGCATTTGTTGGAGCATACAACAAATTAGAAAAACAATATTCGTAACGAAGGCAAAGGAGCAAATGCTTACCGTTTGTAACAATAAGGGTGTGGAATTCCGCTTCATTGCGCCCAGGTCACCTCACATTGGTGATTTATGGGAAAGAGCAGTAAAATCCGCAAAGCATTTACTGTTAAAAATCGTGTCTACAGCTTTATTAACTTAAGAAGAGTTAGAAACAGGTAGGAATAAAACTAATATTTAGTTCAAAAGCACTAATGCCTAATTCAGAAGATCCAAATGACATAGCGGCTCTTACTCTTCGACATTTTCTAATCGAAAAACCGTTAACAGCACAAGCCGATAGAAATCTAATAGATATTTCCTTGTCTCTGGGACAAAGATGGAATTGGGTGTATATGCTGAAGCATGCTTTCTGGAACCAATGGTCTCAAGAATATTTGCAAAAGTTACAGCAAAAACAAAAATGGACGAAAAATTTTAATGATGACTCAGCTGACAATTATCGCAGGCAATTTGGAGAAAATTCAGAGTCAAATCTTAGATTTAGATTTGCTAGACACAGCAAGATTTGTTCAACATTATTAACAGCGCAGCAATTAAGAGCACAACTCAACTGATACCCATTCCAGTAACTGGCGAATTAAGCATTAAAACGATCCGCATAGAAGCACCCATTGTTGCAACCAACTATCATCTAGATCAAGGCTTTATAATGAATTGGGATATTTTAAGGAACAGTGATTAAGGAGGTGAGCTAACGTGAGAAGGCAAAAAAACCCACCATAATTAAGGGTTGGTGCGCTGGGATTGGGACCCACCACATAAAATAAATAAATCTCTAATGAAAAGAAAAAGCAAGCCTCGGAAGGAAGCCTATGATGACGACACACGTAAACAATATAAGGACCACCAATTATGGATATGCACCTGAAATGTCCGCACCCTTAATTGGGATAGTGCAAATATCCAGCTGGTTGATGTCCTCGAAAGATGCAAGGCTGACATCACGGCAATCCAAGAAATCTGATGGATAGGAAAGGGTTGCTCTAAAAAAGGTATCCTGTGACATCTACTACAGCTAACATGCGAGTAAGCACGTATCTGGATGCAGTTTCGTGCTGATTGGGAAACTACGCGGTCTCATTTTCAGGTTCACGCCTGTTGACGAGTGTCTAGCCGCGATTCGCATAAAGGTTAAATATTTTAATATAAGCCTGATTTGTGCGCACGCCCCGACGGAAGAGAAAGACGAAGATGCTACAGAAGAATACTTTGAGCGCTTGAATGGTCTGTACGAACGCTGTCCCAACCACAATGTCAAAATCGTGCTTGGCGCTATCAACGCAAAGATTGGGAAGGAATCTTTGGCCCAATCGTCGAAAAATTTAGCCTTCACGACACTAACTCCAATAATGGAGAGAGCCTAATCAGTTTCGCCGTTGGCCGGAATATTGGAAGTTAGTAGTACCAGATAGATCAACATCTACAAAGCTACATGGCTGAATCGAGATCAAATAACACGCAACTAAATTGATCATTCTGATTGACGGAAAGCACGCATCGAGCGTGTTGGACGTGCGAACGTTACGTGTTCCCAACATTAACTCGGACCACTATCTGATCGTCGGAAGCCGAAGCCTTTTCAAACACACTCTCCCGACTGCTCCGGGGAACCTCTCCGTCTTCTCAAGATATATGTGAGCAGTGGAAACATATGGATAGGGCTGCCAAGGAGGTCATTGGTTATTCAAATCCTGTGAATAACTCTTTGTACGCCCAGGAGTGTCGCAATGCTACTGCAGAGAGAAACGCTTCCTATCAGCGAACTCTGCAGTCGGGAGCAATGCGAACTGTAAGAGAGCGATATCGAGAGAAACAGAGAGAGGAGAAAAGCCTTTTCAGATGCAAGAAAATGGAGCAAGAAAGGCGGGAGTTAAAGGATATGGAGATGTTATGTGACAAAAATGAAGTTCGAAAATTTTTACAAAAGGTCAAGCGTCTGACTAAAGGTTTTAAGCCCGGAGTAACTTTCTGTAAAGATAAAAATGGAATTTTGGTTACAGATGCTCAGGAATCACCTACTCGAAGGCGAAGAAGAGCACAATTCCGCCGACAGAGAAATTACACCGGAATCACTTGTTAATAATGGCACTACTGTAGAGCCACCGGACTATAAATAGGTCAATACGGTTATTAAAAAACTGGCCTCCCAGCTGAGTTATTTAAGACCGGAGGCGTAGAGTTGGTTAGGATGCAAAATAAGGTGCGCTGAACTCATAGCCAATGACTGTGATCTCAGTGTTCTCTGACCTCTCTTTAACAACCCCCGCTTTCTGCGCCAAATACCGCGGAATAAGTCTCCTTTTCATCGGATATAAGATTATATCGCGCGTATTGTGTAAGAGGCTGAAGTCATATACGGATTCACTGTTAGGACGATATTAGTGTTGCCTCAGACCAAAAAGGTGGACCAGTGACCAAACATTCACATCTTGGAAAAGACCAGTGAGTTAACAAAGACACACATTACCTATTTGTAGATTGAAAACCGCTTTCGATACGCCAAACGTTAAACGTTTTCCAGCGCCCTGCTCTAGATCGTTCGACTTTGCATGACAACTATACCTCACACACAAAGCGTTGTCAGGGTGGGAAAAAACCTCTCCGACCCTTTGATTCCAAGAGAGGTTTTAGGCAGGGCTATGCTCTGTCGTGCGTTTTTTTTTTTAATCTTCTAATGGAATACATCCTATGACAATACCCGTATATACAAAATATGTCAGGCTCGATCTTCCAAATGGAAGTGATGCTGCTCGCTTACGCCGATGACATCGATATCATCGGTACGCAGATACGGCGAGTCAGCAAGGCGTTCTCAGAGATTGAAAAACAGTCTCTGCTCATGGGTCTAGCGGGGAATGAGGACAATACGAAGTACTCTCGCACTCCGTCATCGCGTCTCGGACGGTCAGTGACGATGGAGAATTTTAAATTCAGTGTTGTAGAAAACTTCCTCTATCTTGAATCCGAGTGCTATATCTATCTTGATACTCTCCGTCCTAATGTAGGGCGCAGAGCCATGGACCCTGATTGAGTCAGATGAAACAGCGTTGGAAGTCTTAGAGAGGAAGATTCTCCGCAAGATTTTTGGTACTTTTACATTCGGCGACGAGTTTAGGTCTCGTATGAAACGCGAGCTGTACGAGCTGTTCGATGAGGTTGAAATATTCCAGCGCAGAAAATTCCAGCGGCTGCACTGGGCTGGTCACCGCATTCCAATGGATGAATGAGCTCCACAGCACGCATTGCTTACATGGGGGGCCCAAATTTGATTGGTGGACGCCGACATAGGGGACGACCGGGCACGCGTCAAAATGACCAGGTATGGAGAGATCTCTCCGTACTTGGCATTCAAAACAACTAGCGCCAGCGCCACATTACGACTGCTAACTACAGAGGATTTCCATATACAAAGAATTAAAAAAAATCAATCAACGACAAACGATTCCCCTCAATCATCAGCACCACTCAACAACACTTTGTTATGGCACCTTTTAGTGACTCAGCACCGATGCTGACTATATCATATGAAAAAGAACTAAAAAATCGTACAAAGTCAAATCATTACACTATAAAAAGTTCCACTCATTTACGGACGTAAACCCAAGCGACGTATTTTACGCTACAAATCACTCAGACAGCAAAACTCATGGTGTAACGGGTATAATAATTCGCAAACGAATTAAACAATACTTGTTAGAGCCATATTATTTGCAAGAAACCTCTATTTGCGTTCAAGGAACCTACGAAAGAATACCAGTGATAGTGTTTTCTATAACTGCAGACTGTTTGGATAATTTGGATAGGCAAGCCATCGTACTGGCCAACGGATCCAAGATAAATTTCAGACTTAATAGATTTGGCAATTGCTTGAAATATTTCTTGAAATGTAACTCAAATACAAATTTTTGACGATCACTCTGCGGTTATGTTTAACCTTCTCAAGAACCAATAATGAGGAACCCACCGTATAAACTGACCTCCAAAACTACTAATTGGCTTAAAAACAAAAAATATATAAGTGCCCATTTACCCCTTAATGCCACAATGAGCTATAAAGTTGATATCGACACCTCAGTAGACTACTACAACTCATTAGTCGTTGCCGCTGCTAAAAACGTTATACACATCCTTTTACTAACAGTGAAATAGAGCGTATAGTCTCTGAAAAAAGACGATTAAGGCTAGAATTTGAGACAGTTGGATCTCTTGAATCTAAGCAACGCCTCAATATAGCAAAACATATTTTAGATAGAACTTTTAAGTTAGAAGAAAGGCTATAACAAAAAAAATATTTCCAAGGTCTATCTCCAATTGTTGCAAAAGTCCCCCTATGGAAAGGTCAGAAATCTATAAAACCCCCAATCGATTAAGACTCACCAACACGAGACCTTTCTGGATATTGGGCTCGTAGTGAAAAAGAGGAAGCGAATCTTTATGTAAATCACCTACAAAAACTGTTTAGGCTTAATGTACCCTCTAACGGCTTTTTTCTGTCGCAGCAACAGAATATAGCTTACCCAAGTATCATTGCTCTCAAAACACACTTCAGAGAGTTTAAAAGTATTGTAGTGTATTAACCCTGGACGGGTATTGGCAGTCGATTCGACTGACACAGCTTTTACTTTTCTTGTTTTCTTTTTACTTGTTGTTCGTAATTCGGTGTGCCGTCGTGTAGCGTTAGTTGACGGCGAGCGCTAGCGCTGTGAGGACGTACGTTGTGCTGCGCGGACTATAAGTAAGTGTTTTATGCAGTTTTGTTGTTTCATGGTAGTCGAAACGACTGCCAATCCCTTTTAAGTGATTTTTTTGTGTTGTTCGTACAATCAAAAATATAATAAAATATATTTTTAATATTATTTTATTATCTCTATAAATTACTTCAGGACGACAAAATGGGCTCTTTAGATGAAAATGAAATTGAGAAGTTTTTAAATGATTATGAAAGTGATGAAGACGATGTTTTTGTCAACATTGAAGATGGGATTGCAATCAACAATGGCGATGAGACTGATATCAATAATGACATTTTTGTGGCAGAAGATAATGAAAATTCTGGTTCTTCCGATGCCGAATCAGATATAGCAGAAGATGACATAACAAAAAAAAAAGAATGACAGTCATTTTGTAAATTTTGCGAAAAAAGCGTCTGTGGAGAGCATAAATTTGATGTATGCACAGAGTGCATAAAAAAATTTCCTGTTGATTAAGCTATAGGAAATTTTGATAATTTGTAGCATCTATTTTTAAAATATAATCATTTGTTTATCATATGTATATCTCATTTAATGTATAAGAAGTATATGAAGTGATCTTAATGAAAATGCCAAAAATGAAGTAAGGCTATGTTATGTTTGATTTATTTAATTCTATGAAAAAAAAATATATTTTTGTTAAATGAATTTGTTTAAATAAACATGAATAAAACTAAATACAACTAGGTTTCTTCACATTTTGTTCAAATTTTTCAGATTTACTAATTCAAAGTTGATGGTAGTCGATTCGACTGACAATACCCGCAAGCGGTGTATAAATAGCGATACCCGTCTAGGGTTAAATACAATAAACGCAAACAAGTCGCCAGGCCACGATCTTATTAGACCGAAAATGATCATAAAGCTTCAAAACTTAGCACTTCGGTTCTTAGCTAAAATCTTTAATGCAATATTTTTCACTGGCTGCTTCTATAATGGAAATTGTCATTTATCATAATGATACCAAAGCCAGGCAAAGACAAAACACTGCCACGATCACACAGACCCATAAGCTTGCTCCCATGATTGTCAAAACTATTTGAAAAAGTACTTCAACACAAACTCAAAGCACATCTGAAAATTAATAATATTATTCAGTTTGGATTTCCGAAAAAACACTGAAACATTGAACAAGCGAACCAAATCACGAATGATATTAGAAAGGCTTTCGAACACCGTGAATATTACTTAGGGTATTCCTCGATGTAGCACAAGCATTCGACCGAGTTAAGCACGATGGAATAATTCACAAAATGCATCTTTTGCATTCACGAAATACTCAAAAGTTACTTGAATCATATTTAACTATCAATTGCTTCAAAGTAAGACACAAAGATCACATCTCAAGTGCATTTTTTCTATTCACGCAGGCGTACCTTAGGGCAAAGCGCTTGGACCATTGTCATATCAATTATTCACATCGAATATACCCACTAATCCGAGCCTCTTAACATCTACGTTTGCCGACGACACAGCAATACTATTTTAATCCCGATACCCACAAAAAGCGTCCATTGATCGAGGTACTCATCTTCAGATGATTGAGAAATGGTTAGCCAACTGAACAATGCCATAGTTCCAGAGTCCAACGATGTAGCATACCTAGGAGTTCACTTAGACCGACGGTCGCAAAAACACATTGAAACAAAAAAAAATCAAATGAAATTTAAAACCATTAATATGGATTAGCTCATTAACTCTCGTACTCCCCTGTGCCTCGAATACAAAATGCTTCTTTATAATAGCATAATAAAGCCAGTATGGACATACGACTCCCAACTCTGCGGTAATGCTTGCAAAAGCAAGAGCTCAATCAAAAATCCTCCGCGTAATCGCAGGAGCCCCATAGTACATCGGCAACGAAAATATCCATAGAGATTTAAATATCCCACTCGTTGAAATAGATATAACCAGCATCAAAAATAAATATACCGAAAACCTTGTTGACGATCCCAACATCTTAGCCCGATCCATAATAAGAACAAGTACGTCAACACGACCTCGTAGAATCGGTCATCCAGCCCTTTGAATAAGAAAGCGGCTCACTTTTTGTTCATATAGAAAGAGGCTAGTTATAATTATTATTTGTTTTAAGATTTGTTAACATATGGTTAGCCCTAAGATGAGTTAAGAAATTTAGCATATAAAAGCAACGTACAGAAAAAATTTTAAAACATGTTGAAATTAAATTACGAACTTTCTGTAATAATTTATGTATGTTACCATTGCTTGTATGGCAACAGAGTTGCGATCGGTACATGTAACGAATTGGGCTATCGGAGAAATGAATACTTCAAGGAATCTTGTCGTACTTATTTTATTGAATATGATTCACAGTTTATATACAAAATTTCTTTCTATAAAAAACATACATTGCTATGCTTATAACTAAATAATGCTGATGGCACTACCGCTGTAGTTACTGCTGCCGCCACTGTTGTTAGTATGACGATTTATGCTAAGGTAAGCACATTGTTGTGCCCAGTTGCAGCGGATATTGATATTGTAACAGCTGATGTTATTGAATTCAGTCACTGCTAAACGCAGTGTCAGCAAAAGCCGATGTTATTGACTTCAATCGCCGCTAAACGCAGTGTCAGCAACAGCCGATGTTATTGACTTCAATCGCTGCTTAGCACAGTGTCACCAACAGACGATGTTATTGACTTCAAGAACTGGTGATCGCAATATCAGCAAATTTTGTTGCGCTTATTATGCAACGTTTTATCGCAGCAAATGTATACATATTTGCTTACATACGAATAGTTGCAATTATCTGAAGCATATGATTTTCTGTTGCTAATCCTCCCGGCCGTTGAACATCATTCAATTGTTATTAATACGTACGGTAAAAGGTTGATTTTGTGGAAGCTCATTCGGAAGCGTAATTGTAGATGTGCGTTTTCTTTTGCGATATTTGTAAATCAAATGCCAGGTTATTATTATTATAGCAAATGATAGACCAATGTAGATCGCGATATGATGGTGTTATATTGTGCCGATGTTGTGAGGTAATTCCGAATTCTTAAACGGTAACAGCTATCTTTGTATTTGATGCACAATCCAATTCAAAGATGTTTTCTTCTTGCTTAGGCGTTGACGTTGTGGTTCTATATTTATGTCTCCAAAACGGGCGAATGAAGAATGCAACGTTGAATTCATGGTACTGTGACTATGATGATGACTGTGATTATGATTATACGGGAATTCTGAATTGTGGATCCTGGTGCTAGTGTCAACAATCCAGATTGCCTTAGGTCGACTGCAGAATAGCCATCTATGCAAACTGTTAAGTTTGATCGGTGATAATGTTGCGAATATCGATTCTTTGATTGCACGCTTAGCCATAAAAACGTTTTAGTTGTCTGAATGGCGTGACATGTTGGATTTGTTTTATAAGGAAAAAGTTGCATTTTACAACTATTTTTAGTTGAGAACGTAAACTGTTTGTTGTAACAAATAAAGTCATTGATTGTCCTTGGATGACATTCCTTAAATTCTTCATGCGTGAGTTCTATGAATTGATCTCTATGGCTATTTAATGCTACAATGGGCATAATTACTAGACTTAGGGTTAAATCGAGGCTACTCACAGCTGTAATATGTATTAAGTTGAACATGTCCCATGATTGTGTTGCCACTATTGGTAAGGTCAATTAAAAGAAAACATGTGTTTATAATATTTGCTTCAGCTTTCATCCTTTTATACATTAAAAGCATATTATCTGAATCCACTGAGAGCATTTGGTTAAATTCTAGGTGATTTCAAATTTGCTCCCGCAGTTCTTTTAGTTTCCGTGGTGAGATTAGGACTGGGCTAATGGTGTTGTGTCGAACGTCGGTTAACACTTTGATGATATCCGTCTTCATCCGTTGTAAATTTGCAGCTTGAAGTGCTGTGTGCTAATTGTTGTGTACCATTGGAATAAATATAATTTGATCTTCCATTTGTTTTCACCGTTTAGAGTTACTGATTTCATCTCGTCTCAGTACATTGATTGTGAAGTCTATGACTGATGTTAGATTTTGCATTAACGTTACAAGATAATCTTCATTGTCTATGGCTTCGTCAACGGTTTTTGACATTCCCTCCGCATACTTTAAATCTAGTACGCCAAATAAACTGCTGGTTATATTTTCTATAATATCCAACGGCGATTTTTGTTTTCTACTTTGTGCTAATAATCCATTCCCAGTTTGAAGTTCTTCTTCTACGTGTTTCGAATTCTGATACATTGCCTTACAAGGTATTTTTATTTCTGGAAACATGCTGCAAATCCTGGTGGTTTCCATTAAAAAATATTTACATCTCGTTTGAATACGGTTCTAAATCGTAGTGTGCGATAATTGTTCAATCTGAAACTGCCAGTTTGGTTGTCCCAATTTTTTCGAAGAATATTCCAGGTTTTTTTTCATACTGATTTATGTTCATAGACTGTGCGAAAACCAATGGCAACAGTAAAAACATTACAACTACTGATGTTGTCCAAGATATCTGGATTGGAGGTTTTCGTATTTTTGGCTGCTTCTCCTCTTCATTGTCTTGGCGATAATCTTTGGGATGTTTATGTGTGGCTTCTTCTTCTGCAAACAATGGAGCTATGTGTTGTATATCCCGTTTAAACGTAAATTGTTAATGTAACGTAACTACAAGACTTCAACTACTCGAACATAGTTGTCTTTTCCATGGAATACATTAATTATTCTCCCCTTGGCCATTACAATACTGGCATATTGTCTTTTTTTAAGAAGACCAGCATTCCTTCTTTAATATTAGCAGAAGGTCTTATCCATTTTGTCGGTTATGTAGTTGTTGCAAATATTCTCTTGACCATTGAGTCCAGAATAGATGCTTCAGTTTTGATACTGCTTGCCATCGCTGTCCTAGTGTTTTTGGTTGTTGTGATGGTTCGCTATCAGGCTGCGCTGTCATTGGTTCTCCAATAAGAAAATGTCCTCGAGTTAAAGCCGTGACATAATTTGGATCATTTGACATTGGCGTTAGTAGTCGAGAATTAAGAATTACCTCAATTTCGACAATCACAGTTTCTAACTCTTTATATGTCAAGCTAGCTGTGTTTACGTTTTTTAGCAGCAAGTGCTTAGCAGATTTAACAGCTGCTTCCCAAAGACCACCAAAATGTGAAGCTCTTGGTGGAATAAATTTAAAAATTACTCCTTTATTGTTACATGCTTCAATAATTCCGTTTTTGGCATTACTTGAAAATATTGCCTCTTATAAACTTTGAAGCTTGTTCTTGGCTCCTACGAAGTTCGTAGCATTGTCGCAATGAAGTGTTTGGCATTTCCCTCTTCGACTAATGAAACGGCTCAAAGCTGCTAAAAATATTTCAGTAGTCAGGTCGCTGACGAGTTCCAGATGTACAGCCTTTGTTGTAAAATAACAGAATATGGCAATATATGCCACGTTTGGTTTTTTAACACGATACCTTATAGTGAATTTTAAGTGGGCCGCAATAATAACCACCCGCATTTAAGAATGGCCTGGCCTGTATAACACGTGGCAAAGTTCTGCTACGAGCGGACGTGTTTTTTGAGTGCTCCAAACAAAAATCAATTTTTTGATGTGTTATAGCAAACATTTAAATTCACAGTTGAAACTTAAAACTCAAGCGAAAGGACGCAAATATATATTTATATATATAATTTTTTTATTTTTTTTATTTTTTGCAAAGTGAAAATATAATAAAAATATAAAATTAAACAACAAAAATAAATTTTAATCATGAGTGCGTCTCATGCTCAAAATTTGAAGCCGCCACTTCAAACAACAACATATAGAAACGCCTATTACTCATTTGTATCCCAACAAAACAATAATGATTCCAACACCAACGTAACAACCAATGAATCCAGAGCAAGATCTTGTTCTCCTGCTCTCGTGAGTGGAAGAGATGCTGATGAAAATCACCATGGAAACAGCAGTGCGCTTCACCGACAACTCCTCTCTCTACGTTCCCGCCACTAACGTCAACAACAACTCCCACTACAAACACAGCATTAACAGCTGCTTCAACTACTGCTTTCTCTACACTTCCACTTACAATAACAACAACAACAAGCACTACAACCGTCGCATCGAATGCAACAACTACAACAGCCTGCTCTCTGGCCGCGGTAATTACATCTGTAACGGATACTACACTAACAACACCAAACACGCAAGTACAAAACAAACAAAACTACCAAATTATTGGGTGAGCCAGCAAACAACAACAAATACAACAAACAGCTTTGCAATCCTAGCAGAAGACGAAGACGTACAAACCGACAGTGGGACCAAAACAACTCCCACCACACAAATTCAACAAGAAAAACGAAAACCAAAACCTCCACCAATTTATATACAAAGTGTTGGAAATGTAAACGCTTTAAGTTCAGCTCTTAACTCCCTACAAGATACCAAATATGAGATGAGAGCACTATCAAATAACGAAATAAAAATACAACCATTTGAAAGTACACACTACATAAACATAATTAAACTTTTAAATGACAAAAAGACTAAATATTATACATTCAGACCTAAAGATCAGCAAGGTTTCCGAGTTATTCTGCGTAACATGCATTATGAATGTGGTCATGAAGTAATAAATATTTATAACATACAACGAAATAACACAAAAGAACCTCTGCCCCTATTCTCAATTGAATTAAAATCGAAAGAAAATAACAAAGAAATTTATTCAATAACGCATTTTCTCCACTGCAAAGTAGTTTTTGAACCTCCTCATCAAAAACGGCCAATGCACAAATTGTCAAAAATATGGGCACACAAAAAATTACTGCTCGAGGGACGCTGTATGCGTTAAATGTGCTGGCAAGCATAGCACATCAAACTGTACCATAACTAACTAAGCAAATGTGCCCTTTGCGGTGAAAATCATACAGCAAATTATAAGGGCTGTATGGTTTATAAATGCCTACAGATACAAAAATTCCCTAGTCTGCGCAAAAAACAGTTACCATCAACCCAAACCTCAAATCCGCCAACCACAGACAATAATATGGTAACGAACATTGCTCCAGGACTATCTTATGCAAGAGTGGTAACAATGGAAAGACGACCTATCAGAAGTAAAAAGTATGATGAAACAATTAATCTCCCAGATGAGCAATATGATGAACATCGTGACGCTACTGTTGACTAAATTGGATGAACGTAGATAAAATTTCAATAGGAATATGGAATGCCAACGGACTTACTCGCCATTTATTAGAATTAAAATCCTTTCTCATTGACAAAGCAATTGACATCATGCTGATATCAGAGACGCACGCCACAGAAAAAACCTACATTAAAATACCAAATTATAAAGTTTTTTATACAAATCACCCTGACAACAGGGCCCACGGAGGAACCGCTATAATTGTAAAAAATGAAATGAAATGCATGGAACTTGACGGATTTGAAACTGACCACATCCAAGCGACCTCTATTGCCATTACAGATGCAATTGGCCAAACCACCTTATCAGCCGCTTACTTCCCACCTAAATTTAATAACACTAAAGTAGAATACCTAGACTATTTAAAATCGTTAGGAAATCGATTCTTAGCAGGTGGTGATTTTAACGCTAAGAACGCAATATGGGGTTCTAGATTGACAAATGCCAAGGGAAGGCAACAACTTGACGCTATTAGACAAAACAACAGTCTATTTCTAAGCACAGGAGAACCAACATATTGGCCAGGTGCTCCCAAAAAACTACCAGATTTAATTGATTTTTGCATATTTAAAAACATTCTCCCACAAATGTAAAAATCACAACATGTCTAGAACTGTCATCGGATCACTCGCCACTTCTTTTGACACTCCTCGGTAAGCCAAATAATATAACAACTACGAATCTGTATAATCACAAAACGGACTGGAACATGTTTCGACAAATATTAATAAGAAACATGAATATCGACGTGTTACTCATATCGAATAATGAAATTGATTCAGCAATAGTACATCTGAACGACAGTATTGTTATGGCTGCCACACATTCGACGCCAAATTTGAATCCAAAATACATTAAGACCCTACCGAACCACATAAAAGAAAAAATTATGCAAAAAAGAAGACTAAGGAAAAAATGGCAAACCACTAGACATCCTAGAGATAAAGCTGTATTAAATAAAGCAACGTATGAACTAAAAATATTATTGCAACAAGACAAGGACAAACAGCTTAAAAAATATTTGACAAACCTTGGTACAAATATAACAAGAAACTACTCTCTATGGAAAGTAGCAAAATAACACGTGGGCAAGAACAAGCAAGGAGAAAGCGGATATTTTGGCACAACACTTTGAAAATACATTTTTTAACAACATGGACAACTTAAATATCGCGGTCAATCATACGCTTCAGAACGATAGCAGTGCCATACAAAGGACAACGATAACCGAAATAAAAAAACATATTAGTAAACTAAATGATAAGAAAACGCCTGGATATGCCCAGATCAGTGGAAAAATTCTTAAAGAAGTTCCGGATATTACTTTAGCATACATACGTAATATTTTTAATGCCATACTTAGACTACAATACTTTCCAGTTCTCTGGAAAGTTGCACAGATAACACCTAATCCCAAACCGAATAAAGATGCGACAAAGACGGGCTCCTACCGACCTATTAGCCAATCATATCAAAGATATTTGAAAAAATCTTCTATACTCGACTAGAGCCAATCTTAACACAAAATAACACCATACCAAGCCACCAGTTTGGTTTTAGACGACGCCACTCAACAGTACAACAAATACACAGATTTGTAAATAAAATAATGAACGATATTGATAAAAAGAAATACTGTATAGCTGACATTGCTGACATAGCTGACATTGCAAAAGCATTTGACAAAGTGTGGCACAAAGGGCTCCAACTCAAACTAAGCAATATATTTCCACAAAATATATATAATCTAATTAAAAGTTATATTAATGACCGATACTTTTACATAAAATATGACGATGCATGTTCAAATGTCTTACCAATGACAGCGGGAGTACCCCAAAGAAGTGTACTTGGCCCATTACTATATCTATTATACACAGCAGATATTCCAACGCCAACAGACCAAGGGACAATGATAGTGACGTTCGCTGATAACACTGTTCTTATGGCTTCCGACAAAAATGAAAAAATAGCTACAAACACACTACAAGATATTATAACAAATACAATGATTTGGTTCGAAAAATGGGGAATTGAAATTAACAAAGAAAAAACGGTTCAAGTGGTATATACAAATAGGAAGTCTAATAAATACCCACTTAAAATAAAGGACGAAGAAATCAAAATTAAAAAAAAAAGTTAAAAACAATGCAAAATATCTTGGAATAACAATTAATGCTAAACTTATATGGAAACAACATATAACAAACAAACGACATGAAGTCAAAAATAAATTTCGACAACTTAACTGGCTTCTAGGAAAAAACTCTAAATTATCATTATACAACAAAAACCAAATATATAAAGCAATTATAATGCCGATATGGAAATACGGGATAGAAATTTGGGGAACAGCAAGCAATTTACAAATTATTCAAAGGACTCAGTCAAAAATGCTAAGAATAATTACGAAAGCTGATTGGTATGTTGCAAACAGGGACATTCATCGTGACCTAGGTATCGACGCAGTGGCAGAAACCATTAAGAAATGCAGTCACCTCCACGTCAATCGATTGATAGCGCATGAAAGTTCACATATGCGTCAATTACCAGCAATAGAGACCCAAAATCGTAGACGACTTAACCGATTTACACCCACAGAGCTGGTATATCGATATTTTTAACTTTTTCGCTTTAAATATAATATTGTAATTATAATTTAATTTTAATTCAATCTGCGCAAATAATTGATACATATTATTTATGAATAATTAACGTTTCTTATTATAAATAAATATATGGTCCTAGAACACTGGTTAGGGAACATACTTCATACAATGTAAATTAATTAAACCAATTACTAAATGTTAAGAAAACAGATTGTAAGTTTATTGGAAATAAAAAAAAAAAAAAAAATATCGGATCATTTTATGGTAAGAGCACTGGATTTTTGGCATCTAATGGAATTTCAGCCGCTTACAGTCTGCCTCCCACTCGAAGAATTTCTTCATGATCCACGAATGGAGTCAAAGCAACTAATGAGCTGTCTCTATCCACCTCACTGACTCTCCTTAAACTTTTTCGGGCATGTCACGAACATTTCATTCCAACCAAATTCTATTTCCCTGTGTCACGGAAACATTCTCTGATTGATTTCAAATCTATCAGGTAGTGATAGAAAATCGAATAGAACTAATTTTCGAACTAATTTGCATTATTTTTTATAAACATTTCGTTACACTTAATAAGTTATTTTGTATTTTAGTAAACATCTCGTCAAATATTGCAGTTTAATAAACCAACCAAAAACCAACCGAGCACAGTAATGCAAAAATTGAAATCATTCGGAGTGTTTGTTTTAATGAATTGTTCAATTTCTTATGTTTTTGAACTAAGAACTAAATAAAGATTGTGATATTTTTATTTTTTTTAATTTAGTGTACAATAAATGTGTATTTAAAAATTCATTTTGGTAGAGTTCATTGCAAAAAGTTGGCATGTCGTGAATAAATAGACAATAGAATAGAGTAGCATATGATAGTGTTGTCGTTTAAAATGTACTAATTGGCGTGCAGAATATTCAAAAATAGTTGCTTTTCTTTTAGTTGTAATGTTCTTTCAAAATTATGTACATTTCGTCTCTTATTATAACAAAATTTTATTTATAATTTTTTCCCCCACTCATGCAAATAAATCAAAATTAAAAATAATAAAACACAAAATTGGTATAGTGCTGACACCCCTGTTAATTTCCCAGCTGTTTTCGAATCAAATGTCCGAAAATTAAAATCCCTAAATTTTCCGTAATTTCTTGGCAAAATTACTTTTATGAATAATGCGTATAACTATTTTCCGAGCTTGTTCTATTTCTTCAAGACGAACTGTTTTTCGTTTAAAACGTTTGCAATTTTTGAATCGCATCATGTAAGCCACAATACGAAGCAATTTGTTGAATGAATTGTTGTGACGAGCTTGGTAAATGATTCCTTCATCTCCTGAGATTGCCTGAATTGATTTCAGGTCATCCTTATTGAAATGCTCTTCCTTCTTTGTAATTAAAACTGGTAGCCATGTTGCTGGTAGACCGTGTAAGAATAATGTGCCGTAAAACCATATATAAAATTTAGCAAATTTCGTGGCCAATATTCCTCTGGAGAGTACATCTGCTATATTGTTTTCTGATGACACATGTCGCCATTCACGTTGCACCGATATTTCTTGTATAGTGGTTATTCGGGTTGCAACAAATTTGTCAGAGATAGATGTCGAACTATTTATTACAATACTATTTTTGAGTCCTTCCAGAAATATGTGCATGATCCTTCCAAGGACAATTGTTCCTTCGCAGTTGCAGTTAGTTGGACACCAAGAACAGCTGCTTTTAACTCCAAACTAGGAAGGGTGATTGTTTTTATAGACGCTAAATGGGTGTATTAAGACATATGCGGTTTGAGTAGTTGTAAGATACTGTTTTATTATTTCTAAAATTCATGCTTATATAATATTTCTTATGCTATGCTAAACATTGCGTGGATCTTTATCTATAGCTACGCCGCGTTGTCCTGTTGGCAATGTGTATCCGTTGGGGTCTTTTGTTTCATCAGCAGATAGCAGTTTATCTTAGTTTTGTACATATATCTAACAGCAGCTCAGAGATTTATGGCTGCTCAGAATATGCTTCGCTTAAGTGGACTGTATTTGATATTTTATGTGTGGAAACATTATACCTAGATGATGTTTCTAAGTATATTTGAGTATTTCTCATCACTTGTCTATTTGGTTTGCTATCGCTGGGAACCGCAGTTCTATGACCCAAACAGTTAAACAAAACAAGCAAGCATATCACTGTAGACATGCCTCGCTTTATCAGCCTCAGATACTGTAATGACCACACTAAAAAAAATTATGTTCAAGAGTGAACAATGGGATTTACCGCAGAGTAACTGCATAGTTACCCTTTTATCTATATGAGAATGTATACTACTCCATATGCCTTTTCAGAGGCCTCCAAAAATGTATGGATTTCCTTTGTTACTGGAATTTTTTCAAAGAAGTTGTGTCGAGGAACTCTTATTTTGTTTATTTCTTACAACTCTTCTTGAAAACTGTGTGACGAGGTCCTCCGGCCCTCGCACAACGCAATGGCCAAAACTACATCGGCCACAGACAGTTACGGTTATACATACACAAAAGCAACGATACGCTACACAAGAATACAAAACACCTTACAAGACAAACATACCGAACACAATATTAACGATACGCTACACTTGGACATAATATAAAACAAACGCACAAAAAAAACCAACAACACTGAGGTAACGCAAACGAGAAGGCGCACAGAAACGTCCAAAAGTCCCACAAGCAACGGCACCCGCAACAACAATCATACACGACAACGGTACGCACATTGGACGAATGTACAAGTTGGACGACAACAACAACAAGGTGTTCAGCGCATTGGACCGGTGCAGTTGGAAGGAGCCAATAGACAACGGGCGTTTGCTGACTGCCGTTAATCGGTTAAATGGAAGGAGCCAATAGGCAACGGGCATTTGACCGATCGACGCGAGGACAGCAAAAATATTCTGGGAGTCCAACTCGGATAGCGAAGCTGAACGGACGTGTTCGCGGACGACTGCAGCAATGACAGCGACAACAAAGCCAATGACAGCGACAACAAAGCCAATGACAGCGACAGCATACGAAATAGTAAATAATAAATTTGAATTAAAAAAAACAAAACTAAGTCGTGGTCAGCCATTCCTGGAAATTTCCAACTGCCAGTGGTTACTGAAATTTTACAAATTTCTGTAACGAACGCCTGGGCATCCGGCGAGCATGCCTCGGCCTGTGCCTCGTTACGGTGTTTTGCAACACATAACTTCCAGGGCTGGCACTCGTCGTCGTACGCGGTACGGGAGGATGTGAAAAGGAGTCCTAGCGATTACCCGGACTACACAATACAAGGTGGAAATTTATACCGCCACATCTCCCGTACCGCGTACGACGACGAGTGCCAGCCCTGGAAGTTATGTGTTGCAAAACACCTACGTCAACGAGTGCTGAAGGAGAAACATGATAACCCTACCGCCGGACACCTAGGAGTGCGCAAAACGTTGATTCGGGTAATGAACGAGTATTACTGGCCCGGAATGCATCGTGATATATGTCAATACGTACGTTCATGTGATAGATGCCAGGCCTACAAGACATCGCAGCAGCAGCAAGCTGGGAAGATGCTCACCCAAATTGCAAATGAACCATTCGAGACAATTTGTACGGATTTTGTGGGACCCCTACCCCGCACAAAACATGGAAATACTGTGCTACTAGTATTCTTCGATCGTTTCTCGAAATGGGTTGAGATGGTGGCGGTGAGGAAGGCGACGTCTGATGCCGTTATAAAAGGTTTCCGAGAGCGGGTATTAGCGCGTGGAGGCACACCTAAGGTATTGATTTCGGATATTGGTGTGCAGTTCACCAGTCGGAAGTTCACCGAGTTTCTGCGAAATTTAGGAGTACGGCACCAATTGACAGCACCTTACACTCCCCAGGAAAACCCAGCGGAGAGGGCGAATCGGACCATAAAGACGATGCTCGCCCAGTTTACCGGGAACGACCAGAGGCTTTGGGATGAGTTTCTTCCAGAACTCTCGTTGGCGATTAACAGTAGTACGGCGGAATCAACAGGCTACAGTCCGGCATATTTGACGACGGGACGGGAACCAAGACTACCGGGGTCGCTCTACAGCGAGGTGACAGCGGGATCAGGCCATCGGGCGGTAGACATCGAGGAGAAGGTGCAGCGATTAACAGTAGTACGGCGGAATCAACAGGCTACAGTCCGGCATATTTGACGATGGGACGGGAACCAAGACTACCGGGGTCGCTCTACAGCGAGGTGACAGCCGGATCAGGCCATCGGGCGGTAGACATCGAGGAGAAGGTGCAGCGATTGAAGGAGACGTTTGAGCTGGTCAGAATGAACATGGAGAAGGCTGCGGAACAACAGGCAAGGAATTACGATCTACGAAAACGTGCATGGAGGCCGAAGCTGGGCGAGCTGGTGTGGGTTAGGCAGCACCCTTTGTCGAAAGCGATCGATCACTTTGCAGCAAAGTTGCCGCCAAAGTTCGATGGACCATATCGAGTGATAGCTATCCCGTCACCCGTAATTCTTCGCGTCAAAAAGGACTCGGAGAAGAAAGCTCGAAATGTCTATGTGGGGGAAGTGAAGCCGCATAGAAATCACAATGATGTTTCACCTTCCCCAGAGGGGGACACCCTCGACCCCGATTATCCTCGATCCGAGTCTCAGGTCGTTAAACCTGCTGAACCTCGGCAATAAACCCAACGTACCACTTCTCATGAACCGATGTTTCCCCAATGATGCTCACCAGATTAGTAAATCAGCACTGCTAAGTCTTGACAACTAGGTCACTGGTTTTTGTCCTAGTAGTTGTTTAATTTTTCACTTTTCACATTTGTTGACTTGTTTACAGGACGATGGATGAAGACGAGGGGGAACCCAGCGAGAGCCAATAGTTACCACGACCCCTGATGGCGGCCAGGAACGCGCTCTCAGCCTCGACGCGGAGACAACATGGGCAGTGTTAATGACCAAAGATTGCGTCGTCCGGTTAAAACGAAGCAAGACACCTGTCCCAAAGATGATACCTGCCGATATCCCAAACGAGATTGAGACGGTAGCAGTCAGAGCACCCGTGGATAAGCCGAACGAGGGCGACACGTCATACAGGCAACAGAAGACGAAGAAGGAGACCCGTAAGCGTAAAGAGGCCACCAGTTACTCGAAACACCAGTCATGTGTCCCTAAGCAACGGCAGAGGGAGAAAAGCGTATCCCGCGTTGACAGCACCGGAGACAACGAGTGCGAGCAGCGAGAATACGGTCAGCCGAGCGGAAAACTTTCCCAGGGGTATAGGATTCCTCGACGAAAAGAGAAAGGTCACGACAGACACCCACAGCCGTCGGTGAACAGGGATCCACGAACGAAGCCGCGCCACAATGAACAAAGCAAATTGCGCACCGATCACAGCACCGGGCGGCGAGAACCCAGTCAGGCAAGTGGAAATCTTCCCAAGGACGATGATACTCCACGGCGAGACAGGCATAGCCACAGTAGACATCGTGAGCGGACCTTAGTGACGGGGCCAGGTACGAAAGTAATGACAGAACTGCGGCCAACTGCTGGTCCACCGAAGACCTACGACCAGCGTCGAAAAGACGACCGTAGAGATGGGTCTGATCCGAGAATTGGACCGAAAAGAGATGAGACGAGCGATCGTTTGCACTCTCGCGACCTAGGCAGGCAGTGCCAGAGAGCTGGACGAGCTCGCGACCTCTACAAATATGCCACGAAAGGCGTGGAAAGGCCAACGCCGGACAATGAACGACTGGAACGAAGGCACAGGAAGTCAGTGGTGAAGGACCGTGAGCATGACACGACTGAAAACCTACAAGATAATGCCTCAGCTGCTAGGTGCAAACCTAGAGCGGGCGAAAGGCATAGATCGAGCCATCACCACTCGGATCTTAGGGACCACATCCGCTTACAACATCAGTCAACGGTCAGAGCGCATCACCGAGACGTTCCACGTACATCACAGCCGCAGGGCCAGAAACCACCAACGGACCCGAAGAAACAGACCAACGAAGGGAATCCACCACTCAAGGGTACTGACCAGTCCAAACGATACGTGATCGCCCTACCGTCTGAGCTAAGCATGGGTCCGAAGATGAAGGAAAATGGGGTGAAAGGTCAGTCACAGAAAAGACACCGTTCACGTAGAAGCGGAGTTCCTTTTACGCTAAGGTTGACACCTAGTGAACCAACGGCCGGCGACGTTTTGCCAAGTCTGTTTCCGGAAGTGTATACACCACCTTTGATCGCCAAGACTTCAGTCGTCGAAGAGTGGATAAACGCTGTCCATGCGGCCGAACAACCACCGCTGATACTCTTCGACGACAATTTAGATGACATCCTCGTACTGGACGAGACTCTCGAATCCACGCCGTGGACCCAGAATACACCATTGCGGCAGACGTCCATCGAGAACCTACCACTAACCGCATCGGAACTGGTCCCGGAGATCACACCACCAGTATTGACATCACCAGAGGTGGCCCCGGCAGAAACAAACCACCCATTGATGCCGGTCGCACAAGTGGCCCCGGAGCACAAGAAACTGGTAAGCCCAATGGCGGAGAGCAGGAGTCCGAATGTAAAGGATGGAACAGAACGCATTCAATCAGTTACAGGAGTCCAGATCCTACCAAGAAACGTAACTCAGCCACCCGTACCGACAACAGATACACCCAGATCCCAATCAACCCCCACTGATGTGCCAGCAAAGTTGCCGTTGTCAACCGAGCATAACACAGCACCAGAGTCTACCACAAGTCCAGTTCTATCAGTCAAGCCACCAATCCCGGAGGATTTGCAGCGGGAACTACATCGGATTAAGAGAAGCCAGATTAGGAAGAAACGGGGATTTAAATGGCCAGCAGAAATAGGACACTTTCAAGTCTATATCTCTAGAACCAATGGACTAAGTGTTCTCTACAAGCTGCCTGGACAGCCGGACGTCCAACTGTTGGAACGCGGGAACCACCCCTTTCTACCATAAAACAGGGGGGAGTGTGACGATGGCCACAGGCCATCGCACGAATAACAATGACAATAGAAAAAACAATAGACCAGTACACCGATATCACAGCAACGGACAATAGCCAAGCGGATTAATAGGGCGACTACACCGCAACAAGTCAGGATACCATAAAATTACAATAGCCCAGAGATACCCTTCAGACAACGAAATCAAAGCACTAGCGAAAACATGGAAAAAACAAGCGCGCGCGGCATGATGAAAGCGAACGTCGCCGATAACAAACAGACAAAGCAGCGCACACATGCTTCCATGCGCTCACACATTTTCGTCGTTGTTGTTGTCTCTCGATTCGTTGCTGCTGCAGCAGTGAATCGGTGGGACAAGCATCGGGGTGGCGTCGTCGGGTGCATTTGCGCAGTTAGCAAACGAACGACGCAAACGCATAGCAACGGAAAAAGCGGTGCATGTGCTGCTACGCTTGCGTTGCGGCGGCGTTAGGGAACGCATTGGACAACGAGGTATGCAAATTCCATGCGTTCGCATACACCTGTCCGTTAATCGCGCGAAGGGCATAAATATCTGGCGATTAACGAAAGATTTCGCGACGCGCATTGGAAGCGTGGGAGAGCGACAGAACCGAAGCGAAGCACCGGCGGCAGAGGAAAGGTTTGACGGGATGCTATGGAAAATATTCGGGCAGTTCTAATCAACTAGTGAAAGGAGTGACAAGTCGCGGAAAAAAAACCAAAAGTGCATCGGAATAAAATACCACAGCACCGGCAGCAGCAACGACGACGACGAGGAAAAAAAACACCAGGGGCATAAGGCGGAGCGATTGGGAAAAACAGCAGGGTGACTATTATTAATTCCTAAAGAAAAAGTGTGCAAAAATTCATTTAAGTTGTGGTTAAGGAAAAAAAAAAGTGTCAAGACTTAGCAGCGAGTGTAGGGAAATCCAGGGCGCGTCTAATGAGTCCGCCACGTCTTGGCTAGAAATAGAAAAAGTGCTTCTAATATTTCTTCTAAAAAAATCTATGTGTAAATCAAATACTGTGAAATAGCCTATATCTATTTAATGACTAGGGTGCGACTTTCTTAGTCCGCCAACCGCGTGTTAAAATATATAGCTTACAGGGTACCAGGGTGCGACTTTCTTAGTCCGCCAACCGCGTGTTAAAATATATCGCTTATAGAGTACGAAGCACTAGGGCGCGTCTTGTTTAGTCCGCCGAATAGCATTTTTTCCCAAGCACTGTCACCGCACCGTAGAATAAGTAATTTGCAAAAAAAAAAGGAAAAAAATATAATCCAAGTATAAATAAAAAAAAAACATAATAAAACAATTAATTGAAAGAAACCGCGTTTCAATTGGAGAAAACTGGAACATTCTATCGCCAGAGGTCACCAGAAATAAATATTTTCTGTGACGATCGCCTGGGCATCCGACGAGGATACCCCAGCCTGTGCGACATCGTTACGACTGTTCCATTCCAGTTTTAAATTTTGTGGAAGTTCATCGTTGTACTGAAATCCTTCCTTTGTGAGGTGTTGCATAAACATTTTTGCTTTCATTACAACTGGCGCAAATGAACCAAGTGGATCGAATATTTTGAATATTTCCGAAACTACATCTCGCCTATTTTGTTGTTTGTACATATTTGTGCCTTTCCACACAGCTTGTCTGTGTCCGGATACTATGTGACTCCCAATGTCTTTACTACTATAGTCTTCGTATGCTGCATATTCTAGTTGTATATTGGGTAGAATGTCTTCTTTAAGAAATCTTTGTAACAGTTGATTGTTATTCGCGCACCACTTTCTGAATTTGAATCCGGAGGAAAGTTGTATGTGATTTATCTCATTTTGAATTTGACGTGCTTCATGAATTGTATTTGCTCATTTGATGCAGTCATCCACATAAAAACCTTTTTTTAATGCTGAAGATCTAAGAGGATATCGAGTTTTCTTTTTGTTGGCCAAATGTTGAAGGCATTTCGTCGCTAGATATGGAGCAGTTTTTATTCCATATGTGACTGTTTTTAGTCGATAATTCTTTAATGTTTCCGAAGGGCTTTTTCTCCATACCATCATTTGGAAATGTTGATCAGCTGGGTTGATCCACATATGACTATACATGTTTTCTATGTCCACCGTGAATACATTCTTATGTAATCTAAAACGAAGCAATATCGAGAATAGTGTGTTCTGTACTTTGTACAATAAATCATTTACCAGATGAGGTGGTAGCAGAGACGTCGAATACAACCCTTAACTTTGTTGTATGGCTGTCTGGCACACAGTGATGTGGAATGATATATTGTGCTTTTGGTATATTTTCCGGAGAAACTTGCTTCATATGACCTAATGCTTCGTATTCATTCATAAACTCCCCCAACGATAAAGCGTGATCCAAGAAAGGGAGTCGAACAATGAATTTATTATCCACAACAATTTGAATATTCTGCGTAGAATGTTGTTCGCAAAATTTTTCCCGACAAGAATGGTGTGTTTATTTGGAGATTATCCAGTTCCCAGAATTTGGTTAAATTCTCATCGACTTTTTCCTGTTCTGTAAGGACCGCACATACAATCCAACCAAGTTTTGTATTCTGGAGCGTTGGCAGTCCTTTCTTTATATTTATTTACCCTGGTTGCATGAGCTCAAAATAATGTCCTGCGCCTAAGAATATATCGATTTTTTCAATTTGTTCAACTCGTGGATCAACCAGTTCTATTTTCTTTTGAATTTTCCAAGATGATATTGAAATGGGTTGAGTAGGTTGATCTTTTACAATATGAGGAAGAACCAATGCATCCAACCTTGAACTAAAACCACCATTTTTAGATTTTAGTGTGGCATTGACTCGTGACCTTGAGACTTGGCGCTTTCCGCCTATGCCATTTATTTTTAGGCCCTGTACCGAAGGTACAAGAGCCTATTGGTTTTGTGGAAATATATGTAACAGGTAGAAATAATGATCGGAGACCCCCAAAGGAGTGATAGAGGAGTCGATAAAGCCATGTCCGTCTGTCCGTCCGTATGAACGAAAGGGTCTCGGAAACGGTAATAGATAGAGACTTCGTGTTTTTTGCATTCGACTAGGACTTCTCCGGAATTTTACAAGTTTATTGTAAAATTTTTAAATTTAGTCATGGTGGTCATTTTTGAAACATTTGACACAGCATTTTTTCTTTTGAATCCAATTTAATCCGCTGGAGTTTTATTTAAGAAATCATTGCATTTAAAAATTGAGTGATTTGGTTTCTCGCAAAAGAAACATATGTACATGTATTTGGCTTTGTGCGCTTCTCTGCTGAACCGATTGACTCTAAGGTAAGTAATCGTTGCTCCAGAAATAATAGAAAATAGCTTATTGTTTGCAACTCCCTTGTATTCTGAATTGATTGCTCATACAAAATATGAGTCTGACGATCCATTTTTTTTTTGATAGGATGCACAAGAGAAGTGGATCCCATTGATAAATTTTTGTTTTATATTGTTAATGCTGATAGTGTTTCTTTTACATTATCATGCATGTTTTTTATAGACTTCGCGTCATTATTAATTATTTGTTGATCCAATAATCTTTGGATCAATGCAGTTGCAAACACTCGTTTATTACTACATTCTGTTAACGATAAATGGCGAATTAGTCCTTCCACTTCGCTAAACAAATTACTTTTTTGGTACCACATTTTTTGAATCGTTGGTAAACATGTCACAAAATTGTTGCCACTTTAAATAGTCTCAATCAAATTTGGGAATGGAGTCTTTTGGTAATGACAATGATGTCTGAAATTGCGATAAGGAGGTGCTAGTCGATTGATTGTGATTGTTCAATGCACTTCGAAACTGTATTGTTGCATAATCCAAGTATAAATAAAAAAAAAAACATAATAAAACAATTAATTGAAAGAAACCGCGTTTCAATTGGAGAAAACTGGAACATTCTATCGCCAGAGGTCACCAGAAATAAATATTTTCTGTGACGATCGCCTGGGCATCCGACGAGGATACCCCAGCCTGTGCGACATCGTTACGACTGTTCCATTCCAGTTTTAAATTTTGTGGAAGTTCTTCGTTTTACTGAAATCCTTCCTTTGTGAGGTGTTGCATAAACATTTTTGCTTTCATTACAACTGGCGCAAATGAACCAAGTGGATCGAATATTTTGAATATTTCCGAAACTACATCTCGCCTATTTTGTTGTTTGTACATATTTGTGCCTTTCCACACAGCTTGTCTGTGTCCGGATACTATGTGACTCCCAATGTCTTTACTACTATAGTCTTCGTATGCTGCATATTCTAGTTGTATATTGGGTAGAATGTCTTCTTTAAGAAATCTTTGTAACAGTTGATTGTTATTCGCGCACCACTTTCTGAATTTGAATCCGGAGGAAAGTTGTATGTGATTTATCTCATTTTGAATTTGACGTGCTTCATGAATTGTATTTGCTCATTTGATGCAGTCATCCACATAAAAACCTTTTTTTAATGCTGAAGATCTAAGAGGATATCGAGTTTTCTTTTTGTTGGCCAAATGTTGAAGGCATTTCGTCGCTAGATATGGAGCAGTTTTTATTCCATATGTGACTGTTTTTAGTCGATAATTCTTTAATGTTTCCGAAGGGCTTTTTCTCCATACCATCATTTGGAAATGTTGATCAGCTGGGTTGATCCACATATGACTATACATGTTTTCTATGTCCACCGTGAATACATTCTTATGTAATCTAAAACGAAGCAATATCGAGAATAGTGTGTTCTGTACTTTGTACAATAAATCATTTACCAGATGAGGTGGTAGCAGAGACGTCGAATACAACCCTTAACTTTGTTGTATGGCTGTCTGGCACACAGTGATGTGGAATGATATAATGTGCTTTTGGTATATTTTCCGGAGAAACTTGCTTCATATGACCTAATGCTTCGTATTCATTCATAAACTCCCCCAACGATAAAGCGTGATCCAAGAAAGGGAGTCGAACAATGAATTTATTATCCACAACAATTTGAATATTCTGCGTAGAATGTTGTTCGCAAAATTTTTCCCGACAAGAATGGTGTGTTTATTTGGAGATTATCCAGTTCCCAGAATTTGGTTAAATTCTCATCGACTTTTTCCTGTTCTGTAAGGACCGCACATACAATCCAACCAAGTTTTGTATTCTGGAGCGTTGGCAGTCCTTTCTTTATATTTATTTACCCTGGTTGCATGAGCTCAAAATAATGTCCTGCGCCTAAGAATATATCGATTTTTTCAATTTGTTCAACTCGTGGATCAACCAGTTCTATTTTCTTTTGAATTTTCCAAGATGATATTGAAATGGGTTGAGTAGGTTGATCTTTTACAATATGAGGAAGAACCAATGCATCCAACCTTGAACTAAAACCACCATTTTTAGATTTTAGTGTGGCATTGACTCGTGACCTTGAGACTTGGCGCTTTCCGCCTATGCCATTTATTTTTAGGCCCTGTACCGAAGGTACAAGAGCCTATTGGTTTTGTGGAAATATATGTAACAGGTAGAAATAATGATCGGAGACCCCCAAAGGAGTGATAGAGGAGTCGATAAAGCCATGTCCGTCTGTCCGTCCGTATGAACGAAAGGGTCTCGGAAACGGTAATAGATAGAGACTTCGTGTTTTTTGCATTCGACTAGGACTTCTCCGGAATTTTACAAGTTTATTGTAAAATTTTTAAATTTAGTCATGGTGGTCATTTTTGAAACATTTGACACAGCATTTTTTCTTTTGAATCCAATTTAATCCGCTGGAGTTTTATTTAAGAAATCATTGCATTTAAAAATTGAGTGATTTGGTTTCTCGCAAAAGAAACATATGTACATGTATTTGGCTTTGTGCGCTTCTCTGCTGAACCGATTGACTCTAAGGTAAGTAATCGTTGCTCCAGAAATAATAGAAAATAGCTTATTGTTTGCAACTCCCTTGTATTCTGAATTGATTGCTCATACAAAATATGAGTCTGACGATCCATTTTTTTTTTGATAGGATGCACAAGAGAAGTGGATCCCATTGATAAATTTTTGTTTTATATTGTTAATGCTGATAGTGTTTCTTTTACATTATCATGCATGTTTTTTATAGACTTCGCGTCATTATTAATTATTTGTTGATCCAATAATCTTTGGATCAATGCAGTTGCAAACACTCGTTTATTACTACATTCTGTTAACGATAAATGGCGAATTAGTCCTTCCACTTCGCTAGACAAATTACTTTTTTGGTACCACATTTTTTGAATCGTTGGTAAACATGTCACAAAATTGTTGCCACTTTAAATAGTCTACATCAAATTTGGGAATGGAGTCTTTTGGTAATGGCAATGATGTCTGAAATTGCGATAAGGAGGTGCTAGTCGATTGATTGTGATTGTTCAATGCACTTCGAAACTGTATTGTTGCACTTTCTGCATCTATATAAACGGTGAAACGGTCCACGCAACTCACTCACAACTCACGAATCTCCTGGGTAGCCTCTGAACACCAGTTCAGAGGTGAGCTAACGTGTGAAGGCGAAGGGGCCCTTCTCCTTTAATATGGGGTTGGTGCGCTGGGCTTGGGACCTGCCACTTTAAAAAATAAACCCCCAATGAATACGAATAGGAAGCCTCGAAAGGAACCCTATGATGACGACCCCCGCAAACCATATAAGAATCATGAGATGAGGATATGCACCTGGAATGTCCGCACCTGGGATGGTGCAAATATCCAGCTGGTTGATGTCTTCGAAAGATGCAAGGCTAACATCACCGCAATCCAAGAAATCCGATGGATAGGACAGGGTTGCTCTAAAAAAGCATCCTGTGACATTTACTTAAGCTGCCATGCGAATAAGCACGAATTTGGATGTGGTTTCGTGGCCTCGTCTCTAGGTTCACGCCTGTTGACTAGCGCCTAGCCGCGATACGCATCAAGGCTAAATATTTGTATATTAGCCTGATTTTTTGCCCACGCCCCGACGGAAGAGAAAGACGACGATGCTAAAGATAAGTTCTATGAGCGTTTGTCAAAATGTCATTCCATGGCGACGCTATCACTCTTGTAAACAGATGCTTTTTTGGGCTATGCAAGCAAATGAGAAGTAAAGCCCTCTCTCGACAGACGAAAATAAAGACGCTGATACTCCCGGTCCTATTGTATGGCGTAGGTACATGGGTCGTGGTTGAGTCGGACGAGACAGCATTGGAAGTCTTTGAGAGGAAAATTTTTCGCTGGATTTTTGGTCCTACTAGAGTCGGCGACGAGTTTAGGTCCCGTATGAACCGCGAGCTGTACGAGCTATTCGATGAGGTTGACATAGCCTAGCGCTGGGCACCTCATTCGAATGGATGAAAGAGCTCCAGCACGTATGATTTACATGGGGGGCACAAATTTGATTGGTGGACGCCGAAATAGAAGTCGACACTCGATGGAATGACCAGGTATGGAGAGATCTCTCTGTACTTGGCTTTCAAAAAGACTGCCGCCAGCGCGCACAAGACTATGGTGGCTGGCGCGCCTTCCTAGACGCGGCCATGACCGGTAGACGGTTGACGGCCAAATAAGTAAGTATGTAAGCATCTATATAATACGCTTTATTATATCCAAGCGTCGCAGGATTTGCCAATTTCTTCTTAATATCTATATTTTTTGGATGTCTTTCCAATATTGGTCAATATTGCTTTGACAATGCTTCTCAACAGTCAGTTTGTTCATTATACGTTGTAGACTGCTAGTATCGCCTTTTGCTCCCGAATCATCGGTTCTATTTCAGATTTTTCTTATATTATTTGAAACTGTATCCAATTGAATATTTTGACTAAAAATGGTCTTATATTCAGTCACTAATGCAACTATTTGTTTGTAAAACTTATTTTCAAAATATTGGTGATTATATTTTTCACCTTGTAGGACATATTGAATTTTTTTTTCACCCTCATCAAACTTTTCCCATAACGACTAAAGATGAGATTAACGATTACTGTAGCAATCGTTTTTTTTTTTCTTGCGTTCGGCTGAATTTCCTTGCCAGCTGTAAGCTGTTGCTCTAACAAAGCCGTAATGCTTGGAGTTTGTTAGGCAAATTCGAAAGGCAGTAGAACTGTTTCACAACCGCTGTATACGAAAAGTCTTTGCACTAAAAATAAACCAAACTATTCAATTTAATTACGTTGATTAATTGTAATACCTTTTTGAACTCATCACTTTTAATACTATTCAAATAAAAAATAAAAATTAATAAGTAAACGAGAAAATGTAAAACTGTATACTAATTTTAAGGCAGCTGCCAAAATTAAATCATTACTTTTTCAACACAATAATAACTAGATATACTACAAAGTTTGCCTACCACGAATTTATAATTTAAAGAACCATTTGTAAAGCTATTGTAACGAGCGAAAGGAACAACTATCACAACTATGCGACTCTGAGTATATAAGTTATATAAATGTAGATGGTCCATTCGCTTGACAAGAAAAATACAAAAACTAACAGATGGACGTAGTGAGCTAACTAGGTATGGTATATTTTATATTTCTTACATTCCTTTTAATGTTTTAAATGCACCAAAAATGACAAATTTTATTAATTTGGAAGGTCGGTCCTAAAGTTGCGGACGAAAATAAAATTACATTGAATGCAGCAAACTGCACAATAGTTTTATGAAAGTAGATTTAACTAAGTTAAAAACAATTTATACAGGCATGTCACGAACATTCCATTCCAACCAAATTCCAATTCCCGGTGTCACGGAAACATTCGTTGGTTGGTTTGAAATCCCTCGCGATTACCTGAGGGATTTAAAAGATTGCAGCTTTAATAAATGGTGCTAAATTCAGGTTGTGAGAGAAATCCGAACAGAAATAATTTTTGAATTGATTTGCATTATTTTTTATAAACAATTCGTTAGACATAATGTGTTTGTATTTTAGTTGGCATGTCGTAAAAAAAATTTATTGATAATTTTTTTCGACAACTGAAAAAAATTTTTTTTTATTTCTTTGCAATCTGTCCGAGGACCTTCAACAAATTTTTTAATGCAATTATAAAGAGAATTTCGATGTTAGATGTACTTGCTGTACCCCAGAGTTGTAAAGCATAAGTCCAAACTGGCCTTGTTGCGGTTATGTCCGACTTGCTGCCGGCGCTGCGCTGCAGTCAGTTCGACAGAGCGGCGACAATTATCGATCGGTGGCTAGAGGGAGGCTTTATTATGTTTTGTTATTTATATTCCTTTATTTAATTATAATTCTTTTTTGTTTCTTTATTTGATTATATTTAATTTTATCTTTGTTTCGCAGCACAAAAATAAAATCAAGCACATGTGTGTTAGAACACTCGCTGCAGCAAAGAGAACTAAAACTCAGCATGCATGGTGTATAACACGAGAACATTTTCCAGCATTTATAAGGTACAACTTCGAGCATTCGTCAGCATGTTGAACATAAAAGTTTGGTTAGAAAAATATGATTTGAACATAACAAATTAAGGAGCATGGAGCTAGTTTTTAATTTTCTAAAGGACACCTGCGTGCCATTCCTTGTCAAATGCTTGCTTAATTTCCAGAAATGTGGCAGTACAATGCGATGACATTGTTCAATTGAGCTGTGCCTCCTTTTGAATCCAAACTGATGTTTCAGTATGATATTGAAGTCCTCCAGGTCCAGTAACATTCTTCTTAGAAGTATCCGTTCGAATACTTTATAGAATATCACTAGTAAACTTATTGGACGATATGACGATGCGTGTTTTTCAGGTTTCTTCGATTTTAGCAACATTATTACTTAAGCGCATTTCCATTGGCTTGGGTAATATTCTAGCCTGAGCAATGCATTGTATATGTATGAAAGAAGTCTGATTTTGTTGGCAAATTTTTAATGGTGATGCCATCAATTTTGTTGTAACCTGGTGATTTCTTCGTTTTAATTTCGGCTTGTTTTGCTAATGTTTCTGCTGTTTCCTTGTCATTGTTGTCAGCTATTACTGTTTTTCTTTTGGCTGGTCGTTTAAGATATCTGGTTGCTCCCAAAAGGCTATAATTTAAATCAGAGGTATAAGGATTTACGTTTTTAAGATACTCTGATGTTGCAGCGTTTTTAAACAATGTGTCCTTAAGTTCTTTTGTAACTTTGTATAGTGTTTGCTTGTCGATTTGGCTTCGGCTTGCCTGCCACTTCTTGCGATGTTTTCTTTTATTTTTAGTAAATCGTCTCGCTTCTTTTGATTGGTTGACTTGGTTGATTTGGACTCGACTCTGGGATGCAGTATGATCCAGCCTCATGAATAGCTTTAGTGAGAATTTAGATGGCTTCATCAATTTCATCTCCAGTTTTTAGTGATAAATTAAGGCGTGTTTTGGTCTTTAGCCAGCTTTTAAAGGATGCAATATTAGTTTGCCTTGTAATAATTCTGTAAGGTCTTGATTTAAATTGGACGGTAGTACCTTGTATCATTATAAATGGAGAATGGTCGGAGCTTAGATCAAAACTTTCCTTAATGCGGAGTTGTTGTTGCGATACTCTATTGTACACGACAAAATCTAGTAGATCTAGTACTTTTCTTGGGTCTGTTGACCAATATGTGGGATTTCCGGTGCTAAGAGTTCGTATTTATTATCTGAGATGCATTTGTAAAGCTCCTTAACCTTCGGGTTTGCAATCCGAGATCCCCACCATTGATGTTTAGAATTGAAAGCGATTACCGAGACTTTGAAAAAATAATTTAAAGTCATCTATTTTCAAATCTGATCTTGGTGGAACATATATCGCGGATATATGTATCTAATTTTTATTGTAGTTGCCTGAATGTTATTTTCTTGAACGTTTCCTTGGTGAGAGTACTTAAGTCCGTTTTCACAATTATAGCAGCACCGCACCTAGCTCTACCACATGGGTGATCTGATTTTATAATTTCATAACCATTTATTTTAAAGTATTATTTTTCTGTAAAATGTGCTTTAGATATTAACGCTATAATAACCTTGTCTTCGGATTCACCTCGAACTGTTTGTGCATAAGTGAAATGGTTGTTGTTGTTTATTTGGTTGGCATTTGGCATGGCATTTGAGTATTAATAAACGAAGCTTGTTGGATATTATTATGTTGTGGTCTGGCATGATTCGCAAATGATCGCCTACCTGTTTTCAGTTGCTCGTTGACTTTGCAACCCTTATAGTTGGCAATATGGTTTTCTAAGCAGTTTGCGCATTTTCGTGGATGATTGATTTTGGGACAATTAGAGCTTGAGTGATTTAAAGAGCATTTAAATATTTTGTTACAGTATGACTTGGTATGTCTAAATTTATGGCATCTATAGCATTGTACAATTTCATTTATTTTTTAAGATGTTCAACTGTCACAATCGCATTATTTATATACTTTAAATCATAAACTTCACAATTTTTGTTGTCTGGTTCATGGTCTATAAAAAACCAATTCATTGCTTCCTTAGTTATTCGAATTTTATTATTGCTTATGCCTCGCACTTCATGACTCTTTATTTCCACAGCTGTTTTGATCATTTCAATTGGAGTGGAGAAATGTAAGTTTTGAACTACCGCTCTCAAAGTTCTCTCTTGCTTCAACTGGAATGTGTTGTACTTCGCTTTATCATTTTTAAGTTCCTAAAAAGCTCTCCGTATTTCTCAGTTTTTTCACCGTTATTCTTATTTGGTTGTCTCGTTGTGCTTTATAGGTAAATTCATTGCTATTAAATTTAAATTTAATGTAACTCAACAGACCTTGAATATCGCGGGCATCTGATATAAAAATTGGAAGAGGCTTCTAGATTGGCTCATTTATCAGTTTCTTCTACAACATCGATTGTATCGCTTAGAAAAGCGAATGAGTTATTTGATGTACTAGATCAAAAATCTAGAGACGAAAGCTTTTTATAAAATTGTGGAGAGGTAGCGTTTGTCCGTTTTAATGCACGAGGTTTGGAAGTGTATTGCTGCCATTCCATCTCTCTGTCGTTGTAGTCACTCGTGTTTGCTGTTTTAAATCAGCATATTGTTAGTAAATTTGAAAAGTTATTCTATTTTTAGAATTAGCTGATTTGTGTTTTGTTTGTGTAACTTTTAGTTTTAACGTAAGCAAATAAATCGAAATTAAAAAATATAACACACACTGACTAAATTGCTAAATCCCTCCCTAGCTGTTTCAGAATAAAATGTCCGAAAAGTGAAAACCCTCGATTATCCGTGACACCGGGATTTTTCTCGAGCGATTTTAAAACCAATCCGATCCGATTTCCCTTTCGATTTACGTGATATGCCCGATTATCGGACATGCCACAGAAATCACTTTCGCTCGAATATCGCTTCATTTTTGCTTTTGCATGCCACAGACGTCGTTTTCGAGTGTTTTGCAATTCGCTTGAAATTCAGTCAGCGTTTTGTGCCCTTTTACGTTGGAACGTAAATGGCTTCTCAAAATATCAACAAGCAATTCCTCGTATATTGCAATCAAAAAATTGGATAAAAAATGGCTTTTGCCAGGCTCTTTGCTAAGGAAGAATTCCAATTTATTTATATTTTTACTGATTATTCTTCTATTTCTTGTGTTCTTCTTCTTTGCTTAGAGAAATTCATTTCTCGTCGTTGCCACCTGACCGTAGTAAAATTGTCGCCAATTGTTTCACTAAATGCACAAAAAATACACTATTGCTTACAGTTAAAATAATTGCGTTTAAAATTAATTATTTTGAACTTGGTTATAACACAAACAGCAGCATTCTGGCGAAGAATCTGAAAAATCGGACATGTCACGAACATTCCAGTCGAATCAAATTCCAATTTCCGGTGTCACGGAAACATTCTTTGGTTGGTTTGAAATCCCTCACATTTGAAAAAGGGATTTATTAGATTGCAGCTTTAATAACTGGTGTTAAATTCAGGTAGTGATAGAAAATCTAACAGAACTAATTTGCACTATTTTTCATAAACATTTCGTTAGACTTAATTTGTTACTTTGTATTTTAGTCAACATCTCGTCAAATATTGCAGTTTATTAAACATACCAAAAACCAACCGAGCATATTAATGCCTACTTGTTAAAAGCAGAAATTTAAATCATTCGGTGTGTTTGTTTTAATGATTTATTCTATTTCTTATGTTTTATATGTGAGCTAAGATTTAAATAAAGATCGTGGTATTTTTAATTCAGTGTACAATATATGTGTATTTAAGCAAACATTTTAATAAAGAGTTCATTGCAAAATTTGGCCTGTCGTGAATGAATAGACAATAGAATAACACACCATAGTGCTGTTGTTTAAATTGTACAAATTTGCGTGCAGAATATTTAAAAATATTTGATTTTTTTTTAGTTGTAATGTAATTTCATTTTTCCCCAAATTGAGCAAATAAATCGAATTTAAAAATAATAGCTCACATAATAGTAATAGTGCTTACCACTCTGCTAAATCCGTAGCTGTTCCCGAAAAAAATGTCCAAAAAGTGAAAACCCTCGATTTTCTAACCAAATTTCCCTTTCGATTTACGTGACACGCCCGAATATGATATTTTCACAAAATTTATTTTATATAAATGAATATATTTTATTCAATGCATAGTTTTCTTTGAAGAATTTTCCATCTAGAAATATAAAAAAAGCAAATGTTCTTACCTGTATTGAGTGTAAATCCATTCTTTGTTTAACTATGTTCCTTAAAAAATGTATCCACATAGAGCCATATATATGAGTGAAATTTGCGTCTGGTGGTTTTGAAATGCATTGCAAAAAAACATTTAGCCACTTAAGGCGATACAATATTGACTTAAGCCGTTTATGCACATCTAAAAATGTGGCGTTTTTCGTGAAGACACTTGCGTCTAGTGCAATATTGGCAAGAAGAAAGCGAGTAAACGTAGATGGGCCCTGAAAACACGCTTCTGCAAATTTTACAGCTGTCTTAACAGTGGCATAGTTCTCATCTTTGTTCAAGTTCATTATGCAGCTTTTAGCATTTGATAGTAAATAAAATATTTTATACTGCAAATATTGTATCAGGCAATTAATAATATCTGTAAGCGTGATAGCGCATTTCTTAATCGAATGTTTTGTCAACTGCCTTAGCTCAATTAGTTTATAAGTTATAGTAATTACAGCTTCAGTTATCGATGGGCACAATGAAGGTTGTTTGCTGATAATCGTTATAATGCAGTAGTTTACACAGTGCCAATATTTTTGTCCACATAAAATCATATATACAAATTTCTTTAACTTATCGATATTCCTTTTAAAATTATCGTGGACAAGCATACTGTGAATATTAAGAAGCCATACTGCAATTTGACGACAGTATGTATGACAGTTTTGAAGAAATTTAACAATTTGTTGATGATCGATGCTACCAGTTTGAGTATAAGATTTTTGTAATTGTCGTTTATCAACATGAGAGTTGGATGACGAAAATTTTGCATGGAATCGGGTTGGTGACCAGAAAATATTAAAATTTAGCACCACAGAATGCCAATTATTGTTTAAATCGTGTATGCGTTTCAGATTTTTTGAATCAATTTGGCCACATAATTCATACATAATAAGTGTGAATACATTGATGCGGACAATATGTCTGGATTCACAAAACTTATCTGAGTCTCTTGAATATCTTTCTAATTTTATAAAATATTGTGCCATAAAGTTGTTTGAAAGTTCCATAAGCTTAATATATGCTTGCGAAGTCATTACAGTTTTAAGTTGTAATAGCCTTTGAATCAAATTCTGTAAAAAAAAGAACAGAAAAAAATTTTAAATTAGTTAAGTGTTTTGATATTATGTATTATTCAACATGTACAATCCAGAGAAGCGAAAACTCGCTCACGAATGTCCCAAGGCTCACGTGTGAGCCAAATGCTTTAACATTTTCTTCATTTGGCTCACTCTGTGAGCTAACAGCACGCAAATTGCTCACGGTTATGACGTTTGTTAATGACAATTAAGTGCGTCTAGCGCTGCACACATTTTTATGAGGAAGTCAAGGACTTTGTGTGTGTATGACTGCAATAAATGATAGTTCTTCTCTCTTTTGTTTTGTTTCTTCATTTGCACAGTGCAGTAGGTACAAATTTTATAATTGAAAGTTATGAATGAAAAAAAAAATGAATCTATGAAACATTTATTATTATTTTATTACTATACCATAAATATTTACCCTACCGATTGGTTTGAAACTATAATAAATACCTCCTGCGTACCATAAAGATGGCAGGAAGACAGGTCAATTTCAAGCAATTGAAGGAACTCGGTATGTTTTTTGATCGTTAAGAGGATCTTTACATTTATGTCATTATGTGATAAAAAGGATGACGTCAACAGCGTATCACAAAAATTATTGATTGGACCAAGAAACGAGTATACGAGAAAGTTTTTGGGAGTACATTGCCTTAAACAGTTTTTATTTTGATTTTTTGCTAAGATTAGAATATATGTTTATGTAAATCATGTATAAAATATACAATATAATTTCTAAAAGATGAATTCAATTCACTTTATTGAATTATTAAAATTTTATTTGTTCTACAATTTCTGAATTTAATCTAATTAATAATATCTTTTCTAGATTTTTTTGATTTAATCTATTCCGCAGTTTAGTAAAAATGATAGGCAGTGCGCTAAATGCTCTTTCCACCGAGACTTGTGTTGCAGGTACAGCCAGCGCAATTTCAGCAATTTTTCCTAATATTTCGTCTTGAAATGCAATAGCTTTCCAATATTTAAGAATATCGCTATCAAAACTCTCCTCGTTACCGTACTGCAAATTGATCAGTTTTTGGGCAATGTCGTCATTTTATGGCGGTCGAACTCGATGTCGACGATTTTCCAAGAGACTGTATTTGCTTCCCGCATTTTTAGAAGTTGTTGGCTTGTCATTTTGATTTATTTTTTCTACTTCGCCATTATCCTTCAATAATGTGTATATTGACAACAGTTTTTGCTGAAATATATAAAATGTTAAAAAGATACATGAAGCATTTAAAATTCAGATAATTTAATGTATGTAATATGTACTTACCACTGCCACATTTTTCTCTTCGTCTCTTAAATAAGTTAAACCTTTATAACAAAACCTTGGGTCTAGATAAATTGCTGTCACAAATGCCTCATTTCGTAGAAGATCTTTTTTCCTGATTGATAGAGCATTGAGAAAGTGCTCCGCCAGTTCATTTGACTTTATTTCTTCCAATTGGGCCTCGCAGAGTAAAAAGTCTCGATAAAAGTCTCCCATTATTAACTGTTGGCATTGAAGTGTTGTACATTCAACGACCGGGTTGAATGCTTCACAAAACTTTTGCACAAATTGCCAATCAACTGGGCACTCGTTAGGTAGACGTTGATTTTGATAAGCATCTAAGAGCCATTTAATCATATTAAATGTTGAACTCCAACGAGTAATATTGTCCAGTAATGGAATTCCTTGTTGGCTACTTCGTCGATATTCGGTACGAAGCTTCTTCGCATATCTTCTGCAGATTTCGACGTCCACTGAAATTTTTTTTAAAACATCCCAAGATGCCAGTTGCAATGTATGCGCAGCGCAGTGTTCGACGCTCATCATTGACTTTAGCGCTTCATCTATTTGCGCGAAGTTGTCAGTTTCACCATAGTCTTCAAAGCCAAGTTCTTCATACTCCTGCAATAATTTTGAAGCCTTCAAAACATTGGCACCGTTGTCGGTAGGCATCGAATATATGTTCCTTATATCGATGTCAAACTTTGAAAGGCAGTTTAAACCTTCCATTTTGAGGTAGTCCGCTATATGCCGTTCGACCAGTTGAATCATGCCAATTGTATTGACATTAACAACAAAATTGTTTAAATATTGAATATTTATACCCATTATGCTGCGATCCATCCTAGAAGCAATATCCATTTTTAAGCACAGCAGTCGATTTCTTAACTTTGACTTTATTTCATTCCTCACTTTTTCCGCCATAAATCCTATGTGATCCACAATGTTGTTTGAATTGAATGAGACATTGTACGCTGAAGTCCAAGGCTGCAGAATTTTCTGAAAACACTGTTTATTATCGAATATTCTGAAAGGAAGAGATAAAAATGTTACGGCGATGCCAATGCACTTTAAATATTCTTCTTTGGTCATAAGTAAAGGTGCACTAGCATGTTTTTTATTTTTTACCACATCTGTATTTGAATTTGTGGCAGACTCCAAAATATCCATATTATGCACTACTTTGTAGTGCCGTTTAATATTAAAAATTTTTTTACTCATTTTCTTTTTGCAAATCAAACACATTGCAATTTTTCGTTCCTCGCAAACGATGACCGACAAGTCTAATTTTTGGTACTTTGCCATTATACGTGTAATGATATATACTAGTAATACACAATATATTTAATACGAAACGCACTGTTTGAAATTTTTTTTCGAATGACTAAAAAATGATCGTTACCCTTCTTATATAGAACAGCAATATATATCAATATATATTATTATTATCAAATTTTATGGATTTTTCAGATTATCTAACTGAAAAAATGTCTACACCTGCTAACTAATAAAATTGTTCAATATAAAAGGATGTTGCAATAGAGTTTTTTTTATTAAAATTTTTATGGTACGCAGGAGGTATTTATTATACTTTCAAACCAATCGGTAGGGTAAATATTTATGGTATAGTAATAAAATAATAATAAATGTTTCATGGATTCATTTTCAATTATAAAATTTTTACCTGCTGCACTGTGCAAATGAAGAAACAAAACAAAAGAGAGAAGAACTATCATTTATTGCAGTCATACACACACAAAGTCCTTGACTTCCTCATAAAAATGTGTGCAGCGCTAGACGCACTTAATTGTCATTAACAAACGTCATAACCGTGAGCAATTTGCGTGCTGTTAGCTCACAGAGTGAGCCAAATGAAGAAAATGTTAAAGCATTTGGCTCACACGTGAGCCTTGGGACATTCGTAAGCGAGTTTTCGCTTCTCTG
>JAWNNP010002288.1:600000-914266 GCA_035044805.1 Leucophenga maculata
GGGAGTAACACGAGCTTTTAGAGCGCGATATAGAAAGAAACGAAGAGAAAGGTTTTAAAAGACCGGAGTAACTTTCTGTACGGATGAACAGGAATCACTGAGGAGTCACTGGAGGAGTCATTTTTTTCAACACACACGGAGGCGATGAAACGCACAATTCCGCCGATAGAGAAATGACACCGGAACCACCAGTTAATGATGGCACTATTCTAGAGCCACCGGACTATAACAAGATCGAATCGAATATTAAAAGGCTGAAAAATAACACAGCGGCAGGCTCTGATGGGCTGCCAGCTGAGTTATTTAAGACCGGCGGCGAAGAGTTGGTTAGGTGTATGCACCAACTTTTATGCAAGATATGGTCCGATGAACGCATTCCCAATGACTGGAATCTCAGTGTTCTCTGTCCTATCTTTCAGAAAGAAGACCCCGCTGTTTGCGTCAGCTGCCGCGGAATAAGTCTCCTTTCCATTGGATATAAGACTCTGTTGCGCGTATTGTGTAATAGGCTGAAGCCATATACCGATTCACTGATAGGTCGATATCAGTGTGGCTTCAGACCAAAAAGGTCAACCAGTGACCAAATATACACATAACAACAAATCCTGGAAAAGACCCGTGAGTTCAACAAAGACACACACCACCTATTTTCGACGCCCGACAAAGATTGTCCGTCTTTGCATGACGACGCTATCTAACACACAAAGCGTTGTCAGGGTAGGGAAAAACCTCTTCGACCCCTTTGATACCAAGAGATGTTTCAGGCAGGGCGATGCTCTGTTGTGCGATTTTTTCAATCTCCTGATGGAACACATCTTACGCCAGAGTATGTCGATCTTCCAAAAGGAAGTGATGCAACTCACTAACGCCGATGATTTCGATATCATAGGCACGCAGGAACGGCGAGTCGGCAAGGTGTTTTCAGAGATTGAAAAACACCTCGACTCATGGGTCTAGCGTTCATCGCGTCTTGGACGGTCAGTTACGATGGTGAATGTCAACTTCAATGTTGTAGAAAACTTCGTCTATCTTGGATCCAAGATTACCAGCAACAACAACGTCAGCCTGGAGATCAGGCGAAGAATCACGCTTGCAAACAGATGCTTTTTTGAGCTGAGCAAGCAAACGAGAAGTAAAGCCCTCTCTCGACAGACGAAAATAAAGATCTATAAGACGCTGATACTCCCGGTCCTATTGTATGGCGCAGAGGCATGCACCGTGATTGAGTCAGATGAAACAGCTTTGGATGTTTTCGAGAGGTAGATTCTTCGCAAGATTTTCGGTCCAATTAGAGTCGGCGACGAGTTTAGGTCCCGTATGAATCGCCAGCTGTACGAGCTGTTCGATTAGGTTGACATAGGCCAGCGCATAAAATTCCAGCGGCTGCACTGAGCTGGTCACCTCTTTCGAATGGATGAAAAAGCTTCAGCACGCATGGTTTACACGAGGGACGCCGAAATAGAGCACGAACGGGCACACGTTAGAATGACCAGCTATGGAAAGATCTCTCCGTACTTGGCATTCAAAACGACTGGAGCCAGCACGCACAGGACTATGGAGGCTAGCGCACCTTCCTAAATGCGGAAAGAAAGAAGAAGTTGAGATAACTAAGTTTGATGCTCGGAATTGGTTTTGTTTGGGTGTTTAGCATTTTGTAGGGCGACGCAAACTTTAGGGTTTTATTTTTCATTTAATAATCTTTATTCAGGTAAAAGGTTAGAGCTGTGATATTGGTGGAAAGCATTGGTTTGATGAACTTGATTGTGATATTTTGTTCTATGATATCTAGAAGTGGATTGTTGGGTTGTTTTATGGGTTAGTACGTCTGAAATATTTGCAAGAGATGGTTGTGTTTGCATTTGGGTGTAGACAGCTGCGCTCAAGAGTAATCACGCCATTCTTAAACATCACTAAGCAGTGGGTTTATCGAAATGGCTTTGAGTTATTGAAGTTTCTTAACAATGTATAATAGTCAGCTGTGAGGCATAAAATTCAAAGGAATTGATTTATTATGAGATACAAACTAACATAGCCCGATCGTAATAAATTTTTGAAAGTTAATTAATTGAGGTAGAATTTAGTTTCATTTTGTCGGAGTTGGGTTTGTGTAGTGGAAGGATTGTGCTTAGTTTATTGTACTGAGGTATATATGAGTTGAATATATTGTTGTAGTGGACAAGACGTCTGACTTTTAAAGATGGATGTAGGTTTTTACGTATTGGTTAAGATAATCGGGCAAGACCTGATAGTATAATGGAAGAAATTGGATACTCGATTTGGTCCGCTGAGGGAGAATGATTGTAGGTGTTGGAGTAAGGAGCGATACTGAACTTCTTCATACCGGGAAATGTGGTCTGTGTATCCGAAAATGTGAAAAGTGCAGAAAACTTCTTTGTTGTAGTTTTCTTGTAAAAATTAAATCTTCTGAATAAAGTTTGTAACCCAGCGAATGTACAATACAATCGCAATTTTGTGAAATGTTAAAGAAAAATGCGCTTCTTCGTAATGAATTCCCGAGACGCAAATTAAAAAGTTCAAAGGAAATTATGGAGAATATAAGCTATACATTTCCTATGAAATATATTTGCACAATGCCAATCCTTGCGCCTACTACAATTAATATGAAAAAGGATTTACTTTTCCGAGTATTTCAAACTTAAAGCAATTGTTCAACAAAATCCCAATGACTAATGGAGCACAATTTGTATCAAGCCGATGACGAAAAGAAGTGCTTACTGTAGGTTGCTAGCAGTTTCGAGTATAACTCAAGAACAAAGAAATTACTGTAGTCCCGTCATTGCGCGTGGCTTAAAGTAGAAATTGTGAAAAGAGCTTAAAAGTGATGACAAATGCAACAGTTTTCTACCCTTTTTTAACCTTTTGAAGGTAATAAAAAACTTCGCGACAGTGTATGAGTTAAAAATAGTCAACGTTGCTACAAATTGGAGAAGACTTTCGCATATTAAAATTTTTTGCTAACTTTTGCAACTTTCGATAATATTTTTCATAATAAAATTTGATAAAAATTTGTTATTAATAAAATGAACCAATTGTAACAACTTTTATAGTGACCCTCCGAACGGAATGATAGCAGACAGCTTGACGAAGAAGACGAAATAAAAAAAAAAAAAAAAAACGAACAGGATAAAATTGACAACTTGTGCTGCTTTGGTGTGAGGGTCAGACAAACTTAATGAGCAAATTGTCAAACGCTGATGATGACGACGACAAGGACGACGACATTGAAGCGAGAAAATAAATAATAAAAAAAAAATACTAAAAAAGTGAAAAGAAAAATCCTTGTGCAGCAAATCGAAGTCAAGCATAAGAAACAAACCAAGTAGGAAAATTATTTCAATATTGTGGAGTGATGCATGTAGGGAAAAAAAACGCTAAGAAAAATCACTTAGGGCGAAACGGACAGTAAAAAGTGAAAATGTGAGGTCAGAGGGCAGTGAGTAGCATATTGTTGTTGTTGTTGTTAGCCATGTTGGGGATTTGAATAAACAGTTACGCTGATTTAATTTGCTATAAAGACGCGCTCAAGGACTCTATATATACGCATATCTAAAACAGTCTGGCAGGCTGGCAGGCTGGCAGGCTGGCAGGCAGGTCTGTCACCCTCGATTTGATTTTTAAATTGCGTTCGTGATAAATTGACGAAATGAACAGCAACAACAAAAGTTTAAAAAAAAAAAATCATGCTTAAGAAGGCAGAAAAACTTGCAACATTAAAATTAACTAAAGAAAATCTTTGATTTCAATACAATTGGAATAAAGCAGACGGCAAACGAGGGTGTTACGAACGAAGTCTTTAATTAATTGTACTTAATATTTTTCACTCGCAGCGTGTCTAGCAAATCAATGTTGTTGACATTTTGCTTTTCGCAGTACTGACAGACAGTTTTCAAAGTATTTTGTCTGTTGTTGCTTAAAGTTTTAAAGCGGAAAAGCAGTTTAATTCTTTTATAGATTATTGTGGATAAATTAAAAAAAATTCAAGCCTGTCAAATGTCGCTCAACTATTATAAAATTATTTTAAACTTTAAAAATTAATTAGCAACTGAGTGTGTGCGTCCTTTTTCATACGTAAGCTTCTTGTCAACCCCTTTACTAAGAAACTATAAAGCTTTCAGTTGAGTCATTCGACTTTTGTTATTTTTGTTTTCGATTTAAAGACATTTTTTTTTTCTTCAAAATATTGAATACTTTTCCCGCCACACTCGTGAGTAACATATGCGTTGACATTGATGAATGTGTCTAGCTGATAAGAATTTATCTACAGACGAAGGACTTCAAAATCAACAATAATACTTGCCAGCTACATAGTTCGTGCAAGGACAAACAATTTATTAAAGAAAATGAAAGAAGACAAAAAAATTTTTTTTTTTTTTTTGGCTGGCAACAAAGCTTAAATAGGTAGGAAATTTTATATAGCAATAATTGCACTCACCTCGCCCGCTGCGTCCAACAAAACGCAGATCATTAAATTTGGCCACTTGATTCTTCATTACCGCAGTGCAATTGCGTAGCTCACCGCAGAAATTCTCATCGTTGCCGGCGCGTATTGTCACAATTGTGCCGTCCATGACCTCGCCCAGTGCGAGCACTTTAAAGGCAATCGGTAGCGTTTTATTTGAGCGCCAATGCGTTGGCAGCGTAGTGCAGACCTTTGAAATAACATATTAACATCAAAAAATAATGAAATACTTCATAACAGAATAACGCTTACCACATGCGGCGAACCGGTTTTAACTAGTTCACCAGGATGTTCGGCAAGCAATACATCGACAGTGCGTTCGATTAAATTCTCTGGCGTTAGATATGGACTTGTATCGATGGGTTTTTTGGCATTATTATTATTATTATTATTGCTATTGTTGTTATTGTTAGTATTACTATTGTTGTTGTTGTTTGTAGTCGAATTGTTGTTGTTGTTGTTGTTATTATTATTGTTTGCAGCTGAATCAGCAGCATTATTACGTCGTTTTGTTGTTGTTGTCATGGCTGTATTGTTCACTTGTGCTGTTTGCTGTTGTTGATTTAGATTATGTTGATGATGATTCGTTGTCGAACTGACTTCACTTGAAATATGCATTTTATTTAGCCACAACACTTTTAATGAATTTTATTTTGTATTTTCTTGCATACAATTTAATGCACATTTCTATTGTAAAAATTTAATTTGACATCATTTAAAGCATAAAAACAATTCGTAGACAATTCTGAAAATAAACAAAAACATAAAAGAAAAATGTTTTGTGATATTAGAAATGTTTTAAGCATAAACGGAAATGCCTTCATGTACAGACAATCACATACAAACACACACACACACACACGAGAAAGTCACGTTCTTTAAGGCTGACAAAGGATGCACAAAAGAAAACAATACACACTCACAGGCCAACATATTTAAACTTAGAACTTTTAGTTTTTAACATTTTATTTCAATTAAATTTAAATGCGCCTCAAAGTAGGCAGTAATTTTTTTTATGTTTCTTGCAAGCAACTTCCAAACAGTTTGAAGGAATGCACTAAACTTAAACGAATCAAAGCTTAAATACACTAAGAAGCTATATGCAAAATTTCATCCGTGTTCACCTATTAGTTCGGAAATATATCTGCTAAAATCTTGTCTAAATGAGCTGAAATATTTTAAGTTAGAGCCAAATTTTAACAAGCAAAAAGTCTCGTTGATATTATGTCTCACAGTTTAAATACCATTTAGAGAGAAAATAGCTTTGTTCTAGGCATTTGTTTATATTGGAAGTAAGAAACTTTATACTCTCTGGTGGTAGTGATTTAAGGCATAAACTGTGCGGAGCCTTTTTAATCAATCAGAGAGGCTGACGGTACTGGGGGCACATTTTCACAAGAAGGTCCTGTAACTTTTGCAAACCATTTTGAGGCACGACTTCTGCAGAAACAAAACTAAAGTAAAGTTAGCGCTAGACAGCCATGCATAACTTGCTCCTCCAGTTGCTCCCATAATGGCTGAATAAGTACAGTCGTACATAAAAAGCCTTCAAAACCAGAAATCGATCAGTTGTATCCAACATTTTGCTTAAAATCATGCCAGCCAAAGCAGTACTTTTATTGCTTTTGATTTTTAACGCGGTGCTTAGGTTTCTTCATATACCAAGGCAGTGCAAAAAGGCACAAATCTATATGATACATAAATCAGTAAACAAACCCTTCGCAGTGGACTCATATAGACCCTTCAGCTTACAACTATCAGTAGACGTGACATTCGAAAAATGTCTGTTGACAAGATTGCTTGCGCTTGGAACTATAAATGAACGCATACCACCATTCCACTTTAAAATCCAGAAAACCCATAGCACTCCAGAGCAACTAAATAACTTCATGTTCGAAGGTTTTGAGGTCAAAGAGTATGTGGTGGTAGTCTACATAGATATAACGCAGGCCTTTGACAGAGTTTGGCATGTTAGCCTCTTCTAAATTAATTAAGAAGTCTAATTGTACTCACTACTGCAGAGCTATCTGTGAGACAGCATCATTTCAGTTGCTGTAGTTGAAGTAGATTCAAGTGTAAAACTCATCCGAGCGGGAATGCCTCAAAGAAGTTTGCTGGGTCCCAGGATGGTCTTGCTCTTCACTCACGACATATTTACTGATAGTTCAATACCAATAAATGATCCACAGGAAGAAATCTTAGACACATTTGCCAACGACTCAACCCTTCTGTCCAGTGACAAATGCCACTGATGCATTGTATCTATTTTTGCATGAAGAGTAGACAATGAAATAAATGAATGTGAATGTGCTAGCGTCACTCACAACCTGCGATTGGATGGATCTCCGGGTATTCTCCTTCAAAATCAACTGCTGACCAATTATGCCGGACATAAAGACTTTGGCTTATACCTCGACAGACGGCTCGCACTCAGCAAACACATGAACGCCTTGTTACGATTTCTTAGAGACGAGACTGCCAAATTAAGCTAGCAAAAGCCATCTTTTCTTTTCAGATGAAGCTCATTTTCATCTTGGTGGCTATGTCAACAAGCAAAATTGTCGTATTTGGGGCACGGCGAACCCACACGTAACTGAACAATTGCAGATGGTCTGGATTTTGGTCGAAAGGCATCATTGGACCATTTCCCTTTGAAAATGAAGAAGGTGAGACGGTTACAGTCAATGGTGAGAGCTATCGGGCCATGTAAAGTGAATTTTTGTTCACAACAATTGAAGATGAGGACCTTGGAGACATTTGGTTTCAAAAGGATGGCGCTCCGTGCCACACAGCCAATGTTACAATCGATCTTTTGCGCACTGTTTTTGAAGATGGAATTATCAGTCGAAATTCTGATGTCGTTTGGCCACCAAGGAGCTGCGATTTGACACCGTTGGACTATTATTTGTGGGGAGCTGTCAAAGATAAGTGTTACGCCAACAAACCAGAGTCAATTGAAGCTTTGAAGAACAACATTCGCGATACCATAGTCGAGATAATGTACTCAAAGATTGGACCGAACGTATTGGGTACTGCATGGCTAGCCGTGGCAGCCATATGAATGAAATTATATTCCACTGTTAACCGGAAGGATTGAGCTTTCAAATAAATTTTAAAAAAAAATTATTTGGCGGACCCGATACTTCTTCTTGAATTTCTGGGTTCTTTCATTTTAATTACCAATTCGAACTACTCACTGATTCATACACTTTTTCCAATGAAGAAAAGAACTTTATTGATTCTTAGAAGTCAACACGGCTATGTTTAGGAGTTACGAGTTGATTGAATGGCAGCTCGAAGCAGTCTAATTATTTATGGAATCATTTTAAAATATCACTCGAACGAAACTTAAATTCTTAAAAAAAAAAATTACAAGCACATCACTTCATAATAGATCTTATACACAATTTCCTCTTGGAATGAGCAATCCTCATCGTTATACACCTTATACACCAACTACTAAATCGAACCTTGTTAAAAATTCAAGCCAGCAACATCAAAGAACATCTTCGCGCTTTTGATCAACCAGAAAAGATATTCCGAAAAAATAAATCCAATTCACTTTCACTTCTTTTTTTTCTATTATGTTGCAGGAGTATTTGAAATCGGGTGAACCGCTTCGCTTTACTTGTGCCGCGCGATTAAGCTATCAACAACAAATGAACTCAATTAAATATTAAAAAATATAACAAAAAAAAAAACAAAAACAAACAGAAGCAGCAACAATGAACTAAGGTGTTCGAGATTTTGCTCAGCACAAAAAAAAAGCATTAAGTGATAAAAATTACAACATAAAAAATTAAAAAAAAAAAAAAAATAATAAAAAATATGTAAATAAAATATCAAAAAAACAAAAAAAAATTGGCGGAAACTGTTACCGAATGCGAACAGAGACGACACACATACACACGCACGCAAACACACACGTGCACAGCTGTTTCCTGTTTGTGTTTGGCCACCGAAAAAACAACAACAAAAAATTTAAGAGACAAGCTACGCAGCACAGTTAGGGTTTAATTGAATCCTTAGTACTCTGTAAATTATAAATTAAAAATTTATTTAGTTTGACATTGAGTTTTGTTACTATTTAATGTGATTGCCATTCAGTTAACGGTGACTGTCAAAAGTGTAAACAGTTTTGCCATTCAGTTTGTGTTTGGCAGTCAAACGTCTTGAGAAATCCAGCTACACTAATGGTTTGCTTACCTTTAACTTAATGAGAGAATGACTACAGTCTCCAAATTCAGCAAATCGCAAAGACCGAGCTGTGCCCATGCAATCAGTATCAGCCATTCTACAGCAGTCAAAGCCTTTATAAGTTAGTTTGTGAATGATATACGATTAGAATCTCCATTTTCTTAAAAAAGTGTCTTAACAAATATAGAAGACGCCTGTTGCCTTCATTATACTCAGAGTTAGTTTTCCAAAAGTGGATTGACTTCAGAATACAACTTAGCTTCTTTGCATTTTCGACTCCAGTGGGCTAACTCCAAGATTGTTTTGTTATATTCACAATTCTCATTTTTAAAGTGGTTTCATTCGTGATGTGATTTCTTAAAGTCAGACGCCTGTCCAAGGTACTTATAACCCGAGTGTTGGCCCATCAGCTGGTTATTAATGAAGACTTCCGGACAAAAGTCTAGACGTAAGGCATAAGTCACATTGGCACACTTATTAGAGTTAATTTCAATGTTCCATCGCTTAGCCCAGCGCGCAAAGCTGCGCAAGTATTTCTGAAGGATATCAGATGCTTCATATACACAGCTGTCTCTGACCAGGAAAGCTGTTTCATCTGCAAAAGTTGCGATGAGCAAATCTTGGGCATTTTCAATTGGTATTTCAAAGCCAGTGGGCAGTGTGTATAATAGCGGGCCCAGCACTCTAACCAGTGTATCTGTCGCACGTATGGCCTTAACACTGGACTCCACGCCATCCAATACCACAGAAAAAGCCCAGTTATGCAAATACCTGTGCATTAATAACCAGAGTTGAGGCAGCAACAGACTCTTAAGCTTACTACGCAGGCCATCGTGCCATACTCGGTCAAATGCCTGCTTAATGTCAAGATAAGCGGCAACCACGCACTCCTTTGCCTCGACTCATTTAAGGATGAAATTTACAACCCTATTTAGCTGTTGAGGTGTTCCATGTGGCTTACGAAATCTAAATTGATAGGAGGGTAGCCTTCTCCAGACTTTACTCATGTTAAGGATTTGTGTCAATAGTCAGCGCTCAAACATTTGTCAAACCGTCATCCGAAGAGAAATTCGCCAAAAACCGATCAGTTTCGCATTGTTTATGTAATGCTAGAAGTTTATTCACCCTATTTGCTATTCCGCGGTATACTCTATCCACATTACCTTCTTAGCCTTCTCCTGATCAGCAATCGTGCCTCTAGCGCAAGTGGAAGTCTGAATCTTGACCTTAAGCATCGTGAATGAACTGTATTAAGATTCCATGCACATAATCAATATCATCTGGAATGAATATTTCAAGATTCAGGTCTAATGTTTTTAATCTTCGCAGCGGTGTTAAAGCCAGCTAAGAGTGAAAGGTGTTCGGTTGAAAGCTGGAACTCAGTATTTATGCACACGTCACTAGGATGCAGCCCATTATAAATGAAAAAGGCAATTGCCATAGGCGTATGACTTTGAGCAAAACGGGTAATGCGTTGCATGATCTGTCGCTAATATCTGAGCCGATGAATTTTACATAGTATCCAGTAGGCTGATACCCCTTGAGTCCGCTCTAAAATTACAACAGCATCTGTTCTTGGCATGAAAATCTCCACTAATAAGGAGCATATTTCCCAGACCATGGATTAATTACTCAACTTCTGAAGTTGACCATGTGAGTTTCGAAGTCAAATACAGCGACGAAACTTTTAGCTCACCCTTACTGAATGTTGACAACTTGAATGTTGGCCATTTGAAGTTTAGCTTACAGGCTCACCTTGACCTATTACTGTTTGATCTGCTTTGTGGAGATTGTATCCCGGTATAAAGATTTGTACTCCCGTCTGAATCCATGTTTCCGCGATGAGCATCACTTCCAAATTATGTTCAGTAAGAACATTGCCCAGTAATGTCCGTTGCAAGAAAAACTCGATCCTTTGCCTAAGAAGTTACCCTAGATTTACTATTTTGAGTCTCATGAGAAGATGGTTGGCAATTAGATTCCACATAATAATAAATAATTATATATATTCTCCTTGTGGAGTTCCATTCGTGAGTTTGTAGACTAATATTGACGAACAGAATTTGTTGTTGATCATTTGACAGTGAAGCAGATTCTTTAGCGAAGTAGATTATTTGGCAGGTGTCAAACGATTTTGGCAAGTGATACTGATATTAATTTTGATATCCCTATTTTGTATTATCTTGAACTGCCTAATAATACAGACATACTGCATGTAAACAGCCAAATATATTTCAATTAAGTTACTAACTGACTGTACAACTAAAAACAGCCGCTTTCCCACTACATCTATAGGGTATAAAAAGTGTATGAATATGCAATGAATACGCGCATACAAATGTAAATATCCTGTTTATCGCCTTCGATGCTATTCCTCATTTTATCTTTTATACTTCATTTTTTTTTTTTTGTCAATTATTTCATCATCATAATACACCACTTTGCACATTGTTCTCGTTTTTGTTGCTGTGCGCTGATTTTTATGCAATTGTCGCGCATTTTTTTACAATATCCGGAATCCTTTTTTTTTTTTTTTTTGTTATAAACTCATTTTTTTTCGCACTACACATACGCCATGTGGTCTCAATGGGCTTTAGACTCTACAATTAACAATTTTTTGTATTTATTTGCATATGTGTGCGTGTGTGTGTGTATCTGTGTAAGGCTGATACATCACAGCTGTCGCAGTTACGCGGATAATGAAGATGATGGCCACAATAGCCAGCGGTGAAATTATAAAAATAAAAAAAATAAAAAATAAATAAAAAAACCAACGAGATCAAGCATCAAATAAATGTCGCGCATTACAAACTCATTCAAAATTATACAAAATGGAGGCAAAAAAAGTTTGACCAATAAAACGTGCAACAAATGGTGCGGCGTAATAGACAAACTGGTAGCTGGACAGACGGACATAGAGACTGGTTATTTGTAGCTAAATCATGTGTGGGCTTTTATGAAGACCTGCTATGCTTTATATATATCATACTTAGCATGTGTTTACATATACATATATATATATATATATATATATATTATATGTACATATATACAAATATATATGTATATATACACACAACAACAAGTGCAATCAACTTAGGCATAAATGTTGCGCGAACGCGAAAAAAATATCTAATAAATACTGCTTCAAAAAAAAAATATATATATGTATTATACGCTTCACACAGAGCGTGTAAAGTATATTTTAATTTCAACAAATGTTTGGTAACACACAGTTTAAGATGTCAGTGATTACATGAAGTAAAATGTCTGCTTCACTTTAGAAAGAAAAAACTTGTTTAAAAAATCTACAAGCTGATATAAACCTCCGATGATATAGACCTGATATGAAGCTCCACATTTAAAAGAAATCATTTCTTAAATATTATTAAGAAAATTTAATGCAGATGAGCAGCGCCTGTATTTAATCATTGAAGCATATAAAAACTTAGCAGACTTAGAAGATTTCATACAAAAACTGCATAAAAAGACTGGGTGTTTTTATGGAGGCTACCCTAAAATATAGGAAGACACAACTACTAGTAAATCTATGTCAAGCAGTCATCAATAAGAAGACACCATATCTCCTATTAATCTCATATAAAGAAGATTTCATACAAAAACTGCAGAAAAATACAGGGTGTTTTTATGGAGGCTACCCTAAAATATAGGAAGACACAACTTCTAGTAAATCTATATGAAGCAGTCATCAATAAGAAGACACCATATCTCCTATTAATCTCATATAAAGAAGATTTCATACAAAAATTGCATAAAAAAAAGGGTGTTTTTACGAAGGCTAAACTAAATCGTAAGGAGATACCTCTACTATTATATTTATGTGAAACGGGCGACTATACGAAGCCACCATATTGACTTTTAAGCTGTTATAAAGAAGAATTCATTAAAAGACATTGGATTTGTATGGAGGATCCCCTGAAATATATGAAGATACAGCGTCCATTGCATCTATTTGAAAAGGGTCTCTATAAGAAACCACCATATCAACTTTTAAGCTAATATTAAGTTATATAATAAAGTTTTTCATATAAAAACCCATGGAGGATAGTGGTTTTCTATGGGAGCTATTCCAAAACAAAGGAAGTGGCATATCAGTTTTGATACTTCATTTGCATAGGGCAAAAATATGTCCATGCACTGGAATTCAGTCACTTATCTGAAATATTTTTATAAAAAAAATGCACATTACCACCCAGACAGATGGGTAGACGTTCATAGCTAAATAGATTCGTCTTGTCGAGATGACAACTTAATATGCGATATGGATCTACTATGCTTCTTTTTATTCGTTACAAAAATTCCGACAAGCTCAAAATACTATCTTACGCTCTATTTGAATGGTATAAAAGGGGAGAAAAAACGAATAGCAAAAAGGAACCTATTGCCGGCGTAATTTTTGAGAAAGAATAGAAAATTCGTCATACCTAGCAAGTATTTGATGCAGATGAATGGGATAAATGAAAATGGCAAAAGGAGAAATATAAGCGACAGGAGAAATAATACGCCTTAAAAGATTTAAACGAATGCTTGACTTTCGATTTATATATAAAAGCATCGGTTGATTAGGATGGACCGGAAAAATCTCTACTTTAGAAGCAGTGAAGCAATATCGAAGCATTGCACTTCCTACCAAAATCGATCAACCCTCCAATAGTTTATCAGCAGAAACTTTCCAAACTCGAGCAAAAATCTCGATCACAAAGTTGGTTCAAAGTTGGATGGTGCTAGTCCCTTTGGCTTAACATCAATTAAAACTTTCAAAATAGTTCGAATTAAAACTAAATAAAAATTAATAAAAATTCATAAAAATAAATAAAATTAAATAAAAATAAATAAAAATAAATAAAAATTATAGAAATGAATAAAAATTAATAAAAACTAATAAAAATTAATAAAAATTAATAAAAATTAATAAAAATTAATAAAAATTCATAAAAATTAATAAAAATTAATAAAAATAAATAAAACTAGATAAAAATTATTTAAAATTAATAAAAATTAAAAAAAATAAATAAAATTAAATAAAAATTATTGAAATTAATAAAAACTAATAAAAATAATTAAAAATACATAAAAATTAATAAAAAAAAATGTAATAACAATTAGTAAAAATTAATTAAAATTAATAAAAACTAAAAAAAATAATAAAATTAAATAAAAATTAATAAAAATTAATAAAATTTAATAAAAATTAATAAAAATTCATAAAAATAAATAAAAATATATTAAAATTAATAAAAATTAATAAAAATTAATAAAAATTAATAAAAATTAATAAAAATTAATAAAAATTAATAAAAATTAATAAAAATTAATAAAAATACATAAAAATTAATAAAAAAAAAATGTAATAAAAATTATTAAAAATTAATTAAAATTAATAAAAACTAATAAAAAATAATAAAATTAAATAAAAATTCATAAAAATTAATAAAATTTAATAAAAATTAATAAAAATTCATAAAACCAAATAAAAATAAATTAAAATTAATTAAAATTAATAAAAATTAATAAAAACTAATAAAAATTAATAATAACCAATAAAAATTAAAAAAAAAAATTAATAAAAATAAATAAAAATTAATAAAAAAAGGAATAAAAATTAATAAACATTAATAAAAATGATCAAAAAATTAATAAAAATTAATAAAAATAAATAAAAATTAAAAATAACTAATAAAAATTAAAAAAAAAAATAATAAAAATAGATAAAAATTAATAAAAAAGTAATAAAAAATAATAAAAATTAATAAAAATTTATAAAAATTAATAAAAATTATCAAAATATTAACAAAAATAAATAAGAAGTAATAAAAATTAATAAATATTAATAAAACTTAGTAAAACTAAATAAAAGTTAATAAAAAGTAATAAAAATTAATAAAAATTAATAAAAATTAATTAAAATTATTAAAAATAAATAAAAGTTAATAAAATTAAATAAAAATTATAGAGATTAATAAAAATTAACATTTCGGACCAATTTCAACAGTTGTGAAAGTCTGTTATTTATTCCTTACCAAAAAGGCATTGAGTTCCTGGATAAGTATGAATCCAGTAGGACACAAAAAGTATTATTCAACATTTAATTATTTAAAACTATTGTCGTATCTTCTGGTGTTCCCCAAAGCAGCCACCTTGGTCCTATATTGTTTAATATTTTTATTAATGGTCTTCCCATTGCTATAAAACATGGTCATACACTAATGTATGGAGATGAAGTCATATTCTGATGTCTCCCAACACTGTTTGTTACAGACTGATTCGAACTAGCTACATACATGGTGTAATCTTTATTATCTGAACTTAAATTTCTCAAAAAATGTTGATTATTCTTCAAATAACAATATTCTAGCAGAGAATATTTAGTTTTATGATTTGGGTATCCTTATGGAACCCAAACTTTGGATCAATGGTAAACAAAGCAAAATCAATTCTTGGCTTTGTTAAGCGTTAATGAGCCTTATACCACTAAACTTCTCTATAACTCATTTGTTCGTCCAATTTTAGAACTTGGATCCTGTGTATGGAATCCTGATTACAGTATGCAATAAGACCGTACTGAATTCGGATACCCCCGCAAATCCTTCATCTTATAAACGCCAATTAAAATTAATTGATCTCCCCAACAGATTTATGCTCTCTGTGGCTTGTCTGCCTAAAATTCTTTTTGGAGAAATTGATTCCCCTTACTTACTTCAATCAATTTCATTAAATGTCCTTTCGACCAACTCAGCATTTTGTGCCAAAAATTGCCTTTCTGTACGACTCATTGTTAAATGCGTATGTAGCGCATTTAAGCTTCGGTTTCATTGCAACAAATACTTTTGTTAGTTCTTTTTTTTTATAAAAATTTTCAAAAAAAAAAAAAAAATATTAACTGGTTGAATTGTTGGCCATATTGTGTGTTGGCCATGGTCAACAAAAGCAAATACACACATGAACATACATATACACAGATATATATATATAGATATATATATATATATATAGTATATATATTTAGAGTGTCATGCATGCATTAGAGTCGTTGGACTTTCCCCCATGAAGCGGTGGTGACATTTGGGGTTTTGGTAAATTAACAGTTGCGGCGCAAATGGTAGACCGACAAAATAAAAATAAAAAAATATAATAAAAAAAAATATATTTTAAAAAAATGAATGCAAACAACACAATTGTAAAATAAACAAACGAAAAAAAAACCTATAAACGCGGCATCAATTTAAAGTAAAAAAAAAAACATGGCAATGGCTAGATACTCATAGATAACAAACGCAACAAGGATATCAAGTGGACAGCTGTCAGCATAGACTCTGCTGCTGCTGATGCTGACTGATTATGGCGCAGCGTGTTGGCAAAGGCAAACTGACCAAATTACGGAAGTAAAAAAGGGAATAAAACACAAAAAAAAGGAAAAAATATCCGGAAAACCTTGATTTGGCATACGTAGAAAGTTTGACGCGGGCATAACGCGCCGCAAAGTATGCAATTGATTTACGGAAATTATTGTCATGGAATTTTTTGTGTTTGCGCACATAAAAAAAATTATATTTAATATTTATTAACTAAATTTAAATTTAAAAAAAAATTTTAAGAAAACTCATATTTTTAACCAAGAATTTGCAAAGCTTAGGATCTCCAAAACAAAATAAAGGGCATGGAAATATTGAAAAAAAAAATATATAAAAATTGAATGAACGAAGGGCAACAGAAAAATGGAGAGTTAGTGAAGCTACTAACAATAAGGCAATTAAAATTTTATGCTGGCTCTGACAGTTTATATGAGCCATCCCGAAAAGAGGACCTGACATGTCCATCGATAAAAGACAGAGTGGCAGAAATATGCACATCAAAGTTTTAGTGAGTCCGTCAAAAGCCACCATATTGATTCCTTATTTGATTTTGGCTGTAATAAAAGCCAGAGATAGGTTTCTATAAGAGCAATATCTGCAAATGGCTAGGGCACGGTGATTTACAAATATGTACAGTTTAGGTACATAAAAAGTATTGGTATTGGTACCATTCGCTTCATGTAGGGAAACATAAAGGTTGCTCGTGACCAAAATTTAGCTGAGCATGCAATGTGTAGCCGGATTCAGGAAACTTCACCAAGGCGAGAGCAATCGTTCCATCTCAATCACGTACATAGCACCATTGGCAGCCTGTTCTTGTGGTATAAACTACCCGTTGGCCACAAGCTTCGTTTCCAGAAACACCACCAAAATTATTTTCACATTGAATTTCAACTGCTTCACCCACATTGTAGCTTGCTGGTGGGTTTTTATTAGAATTGGATCATGCAGTATTGTTTAAAAGTGTTCGATATAGTGCAACGCATTGTGATTTTAATGAGTTATCTCGTGATTTTTCACCATTTTTATTCTTCAAGTGCATAAAAACTATTATTATTTCTGGAACCAAGCAGCCAATAGTTGAGTTAATTTTGTACTAAATAAAAAAGTGATCCCAAAATCGTTCCATCGCTTCATGATGTTTTGAAATTCCAACCTAATTACTATACTGCGAACTTAGAACTAGATATTGGAATGTTGGCCAAAGTATTCAGTTCTAAAATATTAAGCTTAAGAACTCTTCTTTGTTTTTTTTTTTTTCAGGTCAAAAACCGTGGACAGTTTTTTATATGTAATCCATGAAATCCTTTAAACCCTTGAATCATAATATTGTATAGACTTTTATGACGATCTGCTTATATGTGGCATAATTTATTATGTTGAACGAAATTTGGTCATGGTAAAACTTAAAAAATGGGGGTCCAATTTGGTATTGTGTGGGAGATTATGCGTTAATATTGGCGTAAGCTTCGAATTTCTAACCGTACCAGTACAGGTCGCCTAACAAACACTTATAACCAAGCAGTGCAAAAGAAAAAGGTAGGAAATTAATAAGTAAAAAGGGTATTAACGACAAGTATTTTGCTCCTCCCACTTCTTACTCCACGTATAAGTGCCTTATAAAACATTTTTGTATGTATGCAAAGAAATGGGTGGATGTAAGTATCATAGGTCGTTCAAATTCAATTGCTTATTAAATCGTTCTTTATTATCCGATTTTGATGAAGTACTGGGATTTTGGCTTAGAGAGATGATATCTCTATACTGACATACTTAATTTTTTTTGTGCCGAAGAAATGTTTACCCTTGATGGGAATTTTATGGGGAAGGGAGGAGAGGGGCAAAATTTTAAGATAAACCCGTTAAATTCCGGCGAAGTCCTAGTCGAATGCAAAAAGAATGAAGTCTTTAATTATTACCGTTTCCGAGATCCTTTCGTTCATACGGACGGACAGACGGACATAGCTATATCGACTTCTCTATCACTCCTGACCATAATGGGGGTAACTTTGGGGGTTCTCCGACCATTATTTCTACCTGTTACATACATTTGCACAAAACCAATAGATTTTTTAATTAGCAAGTATTATCGTGACAAAATCATACCATTTTACCATTTAGAGTTCATAGAACCCACCTGTAATTGACTCTCGTTATCAGAATTTCCTCCCAAAAAGACTAACCGTTGGATTCCATTCTATAGGAATATTTAAAGTCAAAGAAGTCTAAGTCAACAAGCTCACATCTAGCCATGCATTGAAAGAGAAGATTCAATGCTGCAAAGTCTATCTCCAATTTGTGCAAAAGTGTTTACGAAATACATCCTTTGCTTCCTCAAAATAGACATCAGTTATTTGAATCATATTTAACACAAAAGGTGCTTCGAAGTATCACACTAAGCTTATTTTCCATACACGAGGGTGTCAGTGTGCTTGGAAACAAATACTAAACAATTATTCCCTTCGGATATACCCACTAATCCGAGCCATTTAACATCAACGTTTGCCAACGACACTGCAATTCTGTGTCGCTCGCACTGTCCACATAAAAAGCTTACAGTGATCTACTCATCTTTAAACTACGTAACTAGACGGAAATACGTAACTTTGATCCTCAACAGAGCTACATGCCCAGCGGTTCCACTGAACAGTGGCATAGTTCCACAGCCCAACGATGTGACATACTTGACATATTAAAGCCAATGTGTATATTCGGATCCCGACTCTGTGGTATTACAACACAACACAAATATTCATATCAATCATTGAGTTTAATCAAAACCCTGCCGAATAATCAGAGGTGTCCCATGGTATCTCCGCAAAGAAAATATCCACAGAGATTTAAATATCCAACCCGCGACTAAACTCACATTTTTTTCAACAAAATCTGCGCCCTCAAACAAAGTCCGAATCGGAAATTCTCTTTTTTAAGTTCCCACCATTGATCGCAAGAAACTTTTCTTCTAAGTTTTATAAGACTCAACTTGATAAGCAGTTGGGATAGCATATATTTAGAAGTATCATACAATGGTGGATCAAATTTTGCCCTCGTTTACTCTTATGTCTCCATTCATTGTATCTATATATGTTTGGTTTTAATTCATCAAACAAACCTTTAACATTCGTATACTGTTATATACCACCGATTTTTATCATCGATTGTAAAAAAATACCGGAACTTCTTTTCCCTATTTCGATAATAGTAAGCTCATACTTTTTTAATAAAAAAGGGTTACCGGGCCGAAATAAAATTTAGATTCAGATCCAAAAAAGTTGTTCCACCTCCTTACTTGCAGTTTAACGCGATTTTTTGGCATTTTTTGTTTTTTTTTTTATTATAATTTTTCATACACCCTCAAATTGTACTCAAAATTTGTGTTTCGGATACAACGCCTCGAAATAGATGTCTTCGTAAAATTACCCTTATTTTCTGTGGGCCGGTTTTATTGATGCATTTATGTCAGTTTTTTCCATATGAGCGCTTAAACTATTGGTCCGACAGTTCTGAGAATATTTCTGTCCGTTTATGGCTTGGAAAAATGGCTGGGATCATAGCCGATAGACAAGATAAACCCAATCAAAATAGTTGTTGTAAGATCTTCCCGAAAATTGGGCTGTGTCAAAAGAAAAAAAATATTTTTTTAATCAGAACTTATCTTCGAAACGTCGGAACCGATTTTGATGTGACTGTCACTGCTGGTTAGTGGACTTTTAAGAGTAATAATAATTTTTCTTACACTTTATATCGAAAAATGGGCAATGCTATATCGTACAAATAAATAAAATGAAGTTCGTATATATCAGCAATTTTTCAACACAGAAACGTAAGCTTTGAGCCGTACAGGACAGTGTCAGGGCAGAAATGAAAACCACAGCGAACTCTGATCCCAAACTCTGATATAAACTTGTGTTGTTGTGAGGACATTCGTACATCCCTTCATATTTATGCTACGATCGCATAATAAATATAAAACGCTATAAATTTTCAAATAAAATTTTGCCAAATTTAGGTGATCACTTTTTATAATAAATTTAGACAATTGACTCTCTCATGTGTTTCAAAGCTTTTCATGAATTCCTTTGCTGACTTACACACATTTATCCAAATCCACGCGTTATCCAAAATTATACACACTTGCTCTTTGGCTTTTTGTTGTTTCAGTACCACTACTTAGTATAAGTATTTACTTTACGAAAATAATTGCAAAAAAAAATTTCGTTTAATCTATTTATTTATAAATATCACAAATATTGCACGCCGCGACGTTTTAACACTGAAAAAAAAAACGTTGACAATCAGCATAAAACTATTTTGCAACACTTTTTATTTTTAATGACCGATTGACTGTTGAGGACTGACGGACTGACTAACTAGCTGACTGACTGACTGACAGTTCAATTTGATGCGCTGGCGATCGAATCAAACGACACGGAGATATTAAACTATTTTTTTGCGGTAACCATGAACGCGACCACTACGAGCTGTGGCTGCAACAACGTTGACTGCAACATCAGCAGCGGCGTCGACAGCGAAACTGTTGGTGACAACTGAGCAACAGCAGGAGCAGCAGCAATCATCATAATCGGCGACGACGTTGCCAAATAACCAAGCCAGCCGCCTTCAACAACCCCACTAACGAAGACGTTGTTGCCTTTGCCTTTGCCTTTGCCGTTGAGCATGAGCATGAGCATTATAATTGCCGCCCAGTAACTAAGACGACTGCCGACGACGACGACGAGAACGACGACGACGACGGCGATGTTGCTGGCAGAGCATCTTGGTATATAATTCTTTTTCTTGGCTTAACATTTACCGCGAGAACCAGTAGCAGCGGTTTTTGCTTGTGGTGTGCTCAATACCGCACCGACGTAGCAGCCCAAAAAACGAAAAACAAAAAAATATGAAACCCCTCGAAATATAGAAAAAAAAAAAAAAAAACATATTCCATATTGCCCGAACCAAAATCCAGCTCAAACCGAATACTAACGAAGAATGCACGAAGTCATTCAACGCTAAAGGCAGCTCCAAAAAAACTCCATAATAATACAGGCGAGGTGGCAGCCACGGTTACGATGCAGCCTCAGACCCGATCTGATAGACAAAACCGTAACGACGCAACCAATACAACCAACAGCGCCCGACCGAAAAAACCGAAACCAGAAGCCAGAAAACGTCAACGACACCACAACCGAGAAGTAAAAGACATCAACGATGTCAGCGGCAGCAGCAGCGTACGACAAGGAGATGTTGCGAAGTAGTAGCAGGCAGGCAGGCAAGCAGGACACCATCAACAGCCGCCGCAGCAGCAGACATTGTTGCTACCGCCACCGCCGCCGATGTGGCTAAGAAATCGTTCGTCGTTCCAAATGCCAACGGAGCAAAAAAAAAAACAACAAAAAAAACGCTCAATTTATATGAAGGCAACACCTTCGCGTGGACGCTGTGGAGGCTATTGACTCCAGAGAGCAGATGAGTGTAAAAATTGTTGCTTAGAAATAACTCAGATGCTCGTTGGAAGTAAACAAATAAGAAGCTGGGCGGCATTTAGGCAGGAGCATGGTTTGGTGAATTTCTTGAAGACCCCCTCAACGTCGACGACAGCAACAACAACAACAACAACGGCTGCCGTGATACAACAAAAAAAGGGGACTTTTTCTCAACGCCGCGGGGAAGCAAGCACAGTTTTTTTTTTTTTATTTTAGCTGACTTTTTTTTTCGACTGCTCTCATACTTTCGGGGATGGAGAAGCAGTAAGGAAAATGGGAAATTTCTTTGGGGTGTCATTGAGCGCAAGTATAAGAAAAAAAAAACAACAACAACAAGATGCAAAGACGTTGCTTAACTGGAAAAACGTTGCTCTGGAGAAAAAAATTTAAGAAAAAAAAAATTGTATGAAAAACGCGCGCGCGATTTGCGTAAAAGGGGCAGCAACTCAAGGGGCGCGTAAGCAACAACCCCTAAGATAAACTCAAGAAACGTCTTGGAAAATACTGAGCAGAAAATAAAATCACTCGCATTTATATTTAAAGAAAAAAGTAGGAAAAGAATATTTGAGAAAAATTCAAAAATTCAAAAGCAAACAACAAAATAAACGGTGAGGTCGTGTATGCACGACTTCGAGATACCCAATAACCGATTATGATAAAATATTGTTCATGCATTGCCGCTCTTCATTAACTTTCTACCAAAAGACTAAAAAGCGGTTATATTTTGTTTGAGGCACCAATTTGAACCGCATTAGAGCTCTTAGAAAAAAAAAAGGACCACCAAAACCAAATTCTTAGCCAATGTACATCCAGTAGAACTTCATCCCATATAGTCATTGATGCCGTTTTCTTGTTAGGACTAAATATTTTCAAAATCATGGAAAGCTGTATTTCATTTTTAGAATATTCCAAAAGAATTGGAAATTGATCGAATAAGAAAAAAGGTTTCCCCATCTTCGCACCTTTAGGGTTATAAAATATCCAAAATCGAAAGACTGCAAGTGCTTAATTATTTGTTGTATAGAGTAAAGCAAAGACGATCAAAAGGAAAACCAAAATTTCCCAATATAACCACATATGCCCCATTTTTGTTCTTTCAGAGGTGTACTTTTCCATAGCCCTGAAACTGAAAATTAAGTTTAAAGAGGATCGTAAGAAAAATAAAAAAATTTTAAAACCAGGAATATATTTGTTTAATTATTTTCTGTGCATATAAATTAAAAACATCCATCCCCAACAACCCTCCCCCTCTTCTTTCCACTCTTTGTGATGAAATTCTCAAAGTCTGTGAGTTCTATTATTTCCTGTGTGGGCTTTGAAAACCTAGTTTGAACACGATCGAATGAAAATAAAATTTATAAGTTGTTGAGCATACAAACCAAATTTGAGGATCGGATCTTTTGAAAACAAAACTTTGTACCGTATAATCTTATACACCCTCCCCCTCCCTTCCCCCCTTTTTACTCTTAAACCAGAAATCTTTCAAAATCATCAAAAGATGTGTCTAAGTAAATGTTTTAAGAAAAAAGGTTCCCCAAACAACCCCAATTAACCACTTTGCAAACTCAATTTGTAGGCAAGATTCCTCAAAAATAATTCTATCGCATAGCTTAGTCAACTAATATAAAGAAACCTCTATCAGAATGTATTTTTTTTTTTTTTTTTCTAAAACACACATACATGCCAGCACACACATATGCCGACACTTGTTAATTGTGCTTTATGCGCCAAAACAGCTTTTAGAATCGTTCAAGATTATATACAAGGAACATAAATGCGTTAGGCATCCTCCATCAACTGCTACAAGCTGTTACATCTTTTGTAAAATAATGCACACACACTACTGTGTAGTGTATCGAAATGTATATATATGTGCTTATATGAATATATAAGTATGTTTGCATAAAACGACGAGAAGCTATGCAACGCTTATTGTAGCTCAAAATGGCATAAATTGTTCAGAATTGAGTTTAATATTCAGAATGGAAAAAAAAAAAGAAAAAAAAATGTTCACATTGAGTTGAGCGAGTCAGCGAATACAAAACTCGAAGCGGAAGAATTCTCTTAGCACTTTTTTGGTTTTCGGCTGCGCTACTTGGTCGTATATATTTAGTAGAGCACCACCTATCGCGCAAGAACGACAACAAAACCAAACTTCTTCGACCTCGACTTGTGGCTGCCATTTGTGGCCGTAGACAACCCATTATTTGGTTTGGTTTCATTCGGTTTGCTGCCGCTGCTGACTTTCTCAGATGCTGCACCTACTCTACGGCATATAAGTAAAAATAACTGAAGGCAACGCGCAGCGTTTGAGTCGAATTTGTAGATACATATCAGCAGCGAGCACCAACCGCCAACCGCCAAACCGAATGCCAACCTCAGCATGTGAACTGCTTATATTTGAATAAAGTTTCTTTTTTTTTTTCGGCGTTTTTTTTTTTCTTCTTTCTTCTTCTTAATGCCGAAATTGTCAGGGCGGAGTTTAATGCTGCATTTTTTTTTTCTTCATTTTTTTTTTTTCGTTTTTCGAGTGGCACCAAGCTCACTCCCTCATGCTCCTCTGAGTGCTGTGTGTAGTTGTATAATTCCAACCCTCCATTTTGCGGTTTTAGTGCCAACCAGAAGAAGTATATAGAAAAAAAAGAAGGGTGTGTATGTACATGTGTGTGTGTGTGCGTGTTTAGATATTGTGGTTGATTTATAAAACCACAAGAATTATTATATACTGCGGTCGCGTTGTGTGTATTAAATCCACCCAGTATCGACGACATTGTTAAGGAAGACAACCAATGAGCTGCGTTTATGTTGCCCAAAGAGCCAAGATATAAGTTAAAATGGCTGCCAAATTTGTGTTGGAGGCAAACGTCTTAAGCGTGCTGTGCAACAATTAGGATGCTTATTCGTTTTAGATATAATATCACATTTTTTTTAAAGATGATTGGAAAAATTGGAGTGTACTTCGTAGCTCTCTGTCAACTAAACTACGCAACATTCTCCAGGACATGGACCATCGTCACCGTATAGCTTCTATGCATCTGAACAATTTAATTCTTTAAACAGAATTTTAGCATTCTTGTTATTAAAAAAAAATCCAGTCTTCATGGCGCTTTTGACAGACTTTCTTCAAAAATTTTATAGACTTGTGGCACCACATCATAGATGCAATTGAGAAGTAATGGAGACTCTCCTCAAAAGCACCAATTATGTTTGTTCCATTAAAACCATTGGAAAAAAAAAAAGGTGCTACATCACTTAAAACGGTTTTTGTTTTACATAAACTTGCATCTGTATCCAACTGCTTCAGACCTCTATCAGAAAACATACGAAGAGCTTGATGGTCTAAATCGGGAGGCTTAAGTTCTTCTGTCAATTGGATTTGATATGAATGGACAAATCGAAGTCAAAATTCGTTAAGTTGAGTTTACAGAAAGTCAACTCCCTTTTTGCATCTGACCAGGCGGACGGCATGTTTTGGCATCGTAAAAGAACAGCTCGAACCTCTTTGCTCAAATTTCGCAGTTTTTACGATCATTTCGACCTTAAATAATTCGTAGCCCGCGAAAAGTTAAGCGAACACAACACTTTTTTTTATTGCTCTTCACATATACGCATCAAATTCCCCATGAAATACATATCATAAGTTCATAAGCTAACCCGAACTAGCCATGTTCGTCTGTCTACTCATCTTTCTGTCTGTCTGTCTGTCTCCTTTCTGTTTGGATTAATTCTTGTTCCTCAGTTTTATAAAATCAAATTGATTTCGGGTATGAAGACTTGGTTTGTTCTCAAAATTAATAAGGCTTTGTCAAGGTGCCACGCCCACTTGGCCACATACTCCTATTGCTGTGGCTTTTTATAAAGAGAAGCTTCACATATATATTCTATGAAGAGAAGCTTCACATATACATATTTCAATAGGCATTCCCAGTTTATTTTTAAGTTTAGATCCCATATAAACCCTTCACCCATTTTTAGGCCCTGTACCGAAGGTACAAAAGCCTATTGGTTTTGTGCAAATGTATGTAACAGGAAGAACTAATTGTCGGAGACCCCCCAAAGTTACCCCCATTATGGTCAGGAGTGATAGAGGAGTCGATATAGCCATCCGTCCGTCCGTCCGTCTGTGTGAACGAAAGGATCTCGGAAACGGTAATAGATAGAGACTTCGTGTTTTTTGCATTCGACTAGGACTGCTCCGGAATTTCACAAGTTTATTTTAAAATATATGTGCCTGGTTTGGGCCAGAGCTGGGCAGTCGCCCAGGATATGCTCCGGAGTTTCGTCGTCCTCCAGACAGAATCTGCAGGTGCTATCACCTTCGATTCCGATTTTATACAAGTGTCTCTTAAGTCTACAGTGTCCGGTCAGGAAGCCCGAAACCATTCTTAGATCTTTTCTTTTAAGACCGTTGCAAATTTCCGATCTCCTTTTGTTGTAAGGGCATAGCAGCTTTTTGCTCTGTTTTAGTCCTTCACATTTTTCCCAGAAAAGGTTCCTTGCTTTCTTTTCTTCTTCTTTTACCAGGATTCTCATTGATCCTGGTCCGAGCCCGCAGAAAGGCTCTGGACCCATGAAATGGGACGCTGCCCCTCTCCTGGCCAAGTCGTCTGCTTGCTCGTTTCCTGGTATGCCCGCATGTCCGGGTACCCAGTATATATTGATCTTATTAGATTTTCCTAGTTTATTTAGTTTGCTTATGCATTCCATGACCAGCTTGGATTTGATCATAGGCGAACTAACTGCTTTAATAGCCGCCTGGCTATCAGAGAAGATAGCAATTCTTTGATTCTTGTACCCCCTATTTAAATTAAATTGAGCACATCTTTCTATTGCATATATTTCTGCCTGAAAGATACTTGTGAATTTCCCTAGTGGTTCGAAGTATTTAGTGCGTGGTCCGAAGACTCCAACACCACTTCCTTCGTCTGTTAGGGAACCATCTGTGTACCAGCTAATTGCTCCTGGTTTTATATTGTAGTTCAGCGTTATGTTTTCCCATTCTATTTTACTGCTGAGCCCTACTTGGAATCTTCTAGTGAAGTTGTACGTAATACCTAGGTTATCACTAGGGTATTGTAGGAGTGGGTGGACGTCATTCCTATTACTACTTGATTGATTCCCAGTCCAGGTCTTCCTGTTAGTGTTAATTCTTCCTACCCTTGCAACCCTTGCAATGGCTCTGTCAGCCTGTTGTTGGATGTGAAGATGCAGTGGCGTTAGATTTAGTAGTACATCTAATGCCACACTAGGACAGGTTCGCATTGCTCCTGTTATAGTTATACAAGCTAACCTTTGAACTTTGTTCAGTTGAATTCTAGTTGTTGTCAGTTTTGCTCTATCTGCCCAGACAATGGCTCCATATGTTATTATGGGTCTGACCATTGTGAGGTACATCCATTTCATTATTTTGGGGGTACACCCCCAGTTCTTACCTGCAATGACTCTGCAGGTCATCATTGCCATTGTAGCTTTCTTTACTACGTATTCTAAGTGAGTTTTCCATGTGGTACGCTTGTCAAATATTACTCCTAGGTATTTTACCTCCTTGGAGAATTCGATCAGCGTGCCATTCACCCGTATTGGCTTGAGTAATTTCATCTTATACTTCCTAGAGAAAGGAACAATAGTAGTTTTAGATGGGTTAATACTCAGCCCTGCTTTAGAGCACCAAGATCGTGTGATGTTGATGCCCATCTTAATTTGGTCACATAGTGTGTCTTCATGCTTCCCCATGCAGATAATAACTATGTCATCCGCATAGCCTTGACATTTGATGCCGTTATCTGTAAGGAGCTCTAATAATTCATCCACTACGAGACACCACAGAAGAGGTGATAAGACACCCCCCTGTGGGCATCCTTTCGTGGTTTTGACTACAATTTTTTTTATCAGGTAGGTTGGTCTCAACTAGTCTTGAGCCCAGTAGTTGTACTAACCATCTGATGAGGTAAGGATCTATACTCCTATTGCTTAGTGCTTTCGCTACTTCAGTGTGTGATGTATTATCAAAGGCACCTTCGATGTCCATGAAGGCACAAATGGCTGTTCCTTTGTCCTTTACGGCATTACGAATGAGGGTGTCTAACTGGTATAGGGCAGTTTCAATGGATCTGCCAGACCTATATGCATGTTGATTTCTGTGAAGTGGTTCTTTAATCAGATAAGTGGTCCTGATGTGGTTATCCACTAGCTTTTCTAAGGTCTTCAGCATAAAAGAGGTAAGGCTTATTGGTCTGAAGGACTTAGGTGAGAAGGGGTCTTTCTTGCCCGCCTTAGGGATAAACACCACCTTTGCTTTCCTCCAGCACATAGGTATATAACCGAGCGCCAGGCTACTTCTGAACATTTTCAGCATTGGCCCTATTAGGAGGTCTAGTCCCCTCTGTAGCAATGCTGGGAATATTTCATCGTCCCCGGGGGATTTGAAAGGTTTGAATGAGCCGATGGCCCATCTTATCCTATCTACCGTGCAAATATCGCTTGCTAGTTTCCAGTTTGGTCTTCTGGTGTTTCCCTGATGTAAGTATTCTGGTATATCATCTTGCAGAATGGGAATGCATTCTGGAAAGTGAGTTGCGAGTAGAAAGCGTGCTTTCTCCTCTTCGTCTTTTGTAAAAGTACCGTCTGGCTTCTTTAGGCAGAGTCCTTGAACTGTTTTAGTTTTAGAGAGAGCTCTAAAAATTCTAGTTGCGGGTTGGGTTTCTTGTGATTGTTTAATTCCACCAAGTTGCTCTTGAGGCTAGTCTCATACATTTCCCAGTTAGTGCGTCTGGGATTCCTAATGATTTTCTTGAAACTAGAAGCCCCTTCTATGTCTAATAGTATGATCCTATGATCTGACATAGATGGCTCCTCTGATACTCTCGTGCACCAATATAAAGTTAATGCTTCTCTAAGCTAAAATCCAAAAAGTTCAACAAAATCGGATAATAAATGACGATTTTATACGCAATTGAATTTGAACGACCCCCCTTTTCTTTTCATTCATATTCGCGCAGTGAGAAGTGGTCATGTGTTTGGTCATAAGCTCGGGAAACATTTAATGTGTTTGTTAGGCGAACTGAACTGGTACAGGGCCTCTTACAGTCGGTTACGCCCGACTGAAATTTCCTTACTTGTTTTTTATAGCAGAAGTGAAGTATTTTTTAATAGATGTGTCCGAACTTTGAAAACTTATTGTTCTCTCGTTTCAGATGGCATTCTTCGATGTTTGTGTTCTGTCATAGGCATCTGCATATGTGACCACCACCACCGGAGGAATTGGCAGGTCTAGCTGGCATTTGAACATCTTAAATGAAGCTAAGTTCTCTTCTAGATAAGTTGCAATTTTTCATCACAATATCTGCCCTACGAATTATTTAATGTGCTTCCAAGGTATTCAAAGGTGGTGCGCTGCAATTCTTGAAAAAAAACTTTCACCTAAAAATTATTAATAGATATAGCCAAGAAAAGAGTGAAATTCATGTAAATCGGTTAACAATAAAACCAAATTTTTATACAAAATATTGTTCCAGAAAATTTATTTATAAACTTAATACATAGATTTTTTAATTCATTTATTTTTAAACAAAATATTTCAACAACGTAAATTTTTAAAACCCAAATAAACATATCACCAATTGTAGCACCCTTTATACAAATGCTTTCAACAACAGCAACTCATTGTGGCTAAACACGAATGATCTTCCACTGACAATGTTTAGCGGTGCACCGAAATATGCTCCAATCGCTGAAGCAGCGAAGATTAAATTGGGCGGCAGTCGCGTTAATGTCGACTTCGACGTCGGCATCAAGGACTTCTGGCGGAACAAAAAAAAAAAAACAAACAATTTATTAACAAATGCTGCGAGAAGAATTTGGCAAAGCAGCGAACTCACACAATGACTCGTTCTTTATATAATTTAGTACTCTCAGTCACTCTACTCATTTTCCATAGAAATACAGAAATACAGACTCGTATCAGCATCTCAAGTCGCTGACGCAAAATTTCCGCCATTTTTATTGCCAAATGTTGAAATCTACTTCATAGGGAGACAAGCAACTGAGCAGAAAAAATTATACTCACTCATTTGAAGAACAAAAATAATTCAACTCAAAATGTTCTCCTATGTAAAGCTTTGACTTTATATATAGACGCACTTATTTACAATACAAGATAAATACTTACTTGAGTACTTCGTCGTCTTTTTCTTCGTCCTGTCGCTGTGCTGTTGTTTTTATGGCCATCAAACAAAGTCTTATTTACACTTTATCCTTGAACACAAACCTGCAAGCACTTACAGAAAATATTCGCGGTAAAAAAATGTTATTTTTAGATGTTGACTTATGATATATATTTACATAATTCAGCTATAGAACTTTGGAATTTTATTTCCCTCTTTACAATTTGATGTTTCTGAATTCAAAACAAACCAATATTATATAGCACTCTACTTGATATAGACTTGTATAACCATTTGGTTACTGAATTTTTCATTTTATTACCACGCAACTGTTTGGGAAGTTTCGGAACATTATTTGGAATGAAATGAGAACTGCTTCGAACTCTAAAAGGTCCAAAAATCTTGCACAGAATTCTTTGCTCGAAGACCTGCAATGGATTTTTAATTGTTTCAAACAGTGTCCATGCTTTTGCGACACACTGCAACACCAACACTCTCAGCGCCTTCTAGATCTTGATTTTAGCCATTGGAGAGTGTTCTATACTTCAGATTTACTTGCTGAATCCAATGTATCATACCATAGCAAGTTTGATTGCTCGCCTGATCTGCAGTCTGACGCTGTTGTTGCTAGCTTTTTCAGGTAGATAAAGTTTTCAACACATTGAACTTAAAATTCTCCATCACCGAGACCATACAAGATTTAAGGATGGCATGCGTGAGATATCACGTACTTGAACTTCCTTCTGGAATAACGAGCACGACCTATTCTCTATGTATGGGCATTGTAGTAGGATGTACTCCGTCAACTGAAAATGCATCAACTCGCCTAAAACCTCTTTTGGTATCAAATGAATCGGATAGGTTCTTTTCTACACTGAAGCTTATAGAAGATCTAAAAACATCGTTTGAATCGGCCTGAAAGTGGATTTATAATCGATCTTGTTCAGGTTTTGTCGTATTCTGAATATCTTTCGATCTCTAGTAGTAGAAGGTTACAGATGTTACTTCTCCATATTTTCATCTTTACATAAAGTAACTCCAGCCTCTTAATCTTCGGTCCACCGCTCTCAACATCTTCCGCCTTTCTTTCTCCTTTTCTTGTGTCTACGAATATGTTTTTCTTCTCTCCGTTTCTCCCAATATCACTTAGCAGAACTCGCTGATAGGCAGCTTTCTTCTCTGATGTAGATTTGGGACATTCCTCATAATTTAATGATCTTCAACACAATCATCAAAATAGGTATTGCCAGGAATATCTAATATATCAAACAATATCAAACTAAAAAATATTTGCTTTCAATTCAGTTCAAAACTAAATAAGTTGACCTGAAGAGGATGCTAGCATATTGTAAAGATCCATGTTTTGTCTAATCCGTGAAATCTTGTCTTCAGTTACTTCATGTAATATTTGTTTCTGGATTTTCGGGCTTCTTTCCACAACTCTTCTATTGATAGGCATTTGTATTCAATTATATTTTTAACATGAGCCAAAAATTGATGTAGTAAGTTCCATCTCAGCATATATTTGAACCAACAGTTCAGCAGTTTTTGATATGTATAAACCCAATTTTGGAGCATTCATCATTTCCTTTCAATTTAAAATATTAAGGATAGCACCCAATCTATTTAAAACTTCATTAACGAGCCTAGTAATTCGTGCTGTTAACTCATTAATCTTAAAAACTTCTCTCTATGTTCGTGTTCGTTAAAAGTTTCTCCAACTTGTAAAAAGAATACGCTCCATAAATCTCCATTATCTGGGATGCAGTGGAGATGTTCCATTTTCGCAATTCTGTTTTTTGTTGAATGAACGTCAAGGTTGAAGATGTGTTTGTAATTTCATTGAAGACTTTGCCATCGATGTTTCGTTGCCTTGATTTTAAGAATGGGGTTTGGTGGGTTTGGTGAATTCTGAAGAATCAAACAAAAGTGGACGACAATAATGGACTAACGAAGACCGAGGAACTTTTAGTCGTAACGAAATAAAAGATGGTATAAACAAACTCGTATCTAAAATAGTTTAGTCCCTTGCAGTTATTTCTTACTTGTAAGCATTCTACGGATGATCCATCACTTCTCCACTTTCTGATCAATTCAGGAAGCCATTCTTTCAATTCTTCGGGTAAATTCTCTTTGAGACGTATGACCCATCAAGTCTTTAAGCTTTTCTTAAAGCGATACCTCAGTAACCATTGTATTTGCTGGCAGAGAGTCCTGTTTAACATTTCCAATTTTTTTTTTATAGCGCGGAAGAACTTTCCCTTTATGATGATGCAGAACTGGGAATACTTTTGTTTTGACAAGGTGGAACATTCGGTGGCGTTGAGATACTAGTTTTAATCCGTGTTCAACGCAAGCAACCGATTCTTTCCCAGCAAATTGTGATGAAGATCCGATATGCGAATGTTCCTTAGAAGCTTATTCCATAACAAAGACAACCCCGACAAACATATCCTCGACCGAGACCCCATCGACTTCAACCGTCAATCGGAATGCATTGCCTTTGCCAACAGTTGCTAAAGTCTGTGATGGATACGGTTTATCGACGTGATCTGCTGCTGCTGTTGCCTTTGCGGTTTTGGTTGACGTCGGATTGATTTCTACCGGGAATTTAACTCTAGTTATAGATGGAATCTAATTCTACAGCGCTGTATCTAAAGCCCGGAGAGAAGCTTCAAAATATATTGGAGTTATTGTTATAAAAAGCATTTGTTTTGATGGACGAAAACACAAGACTCTGATAAATGAGAAAATAGGGCAATGTTACCATCGCAAAGAAGTTTCACAAAAGCATGTCTTTTTTTTAGCAGACCTTGGATCAATTTTTTTGGGATCACAACTTTATTAGAGGGCAAAGATTGGAAATTAGATGGCGTTATAAACGTTATAAAACCGGTTGGAAAGGTGGCGTGAGCAAATATTTGGAGGAGTATTTAGAGAGACCGTTACAATGGTGTGTTTGTATGCTTCATGTCAATTAGTTACCCATTCGTCATTTATTTTTGACTATAGATGGTCGAACTTCGGGAGCTAGAGAATATTTCGGACCTATTGGAAAAACCAGATAATAAAACTACGTTGCTACACACTGTCATTAGATGTAATGTCTTTTTTTGGAAAACTTGCACTCTCTTCCGTTGGGTTTTAGCAGCGATGCCCCAATCATTTCTTTCGCAAACAGAAAAACTTATTTATTTTGCTTCTGCAGCTTAGTTACACAGATATTATGTGCTAACTGAGAGTCTTTGATAACGGATAGAACCTAGGTTACTCACCTTCTATAATGGAGGATGGTGATGGTGCAGACATTCCTTCTTAGAGTAAAGCACGCACCAAAATGTAAAAATTATTCTTAAGTTCCAACGGTTTGCAAATGTCTCTAAAAAGTAGAGGTGTTCCTGAGTCCCAGTCTATGCACATCTCATGAGCTGAAAGTACTAGAAAAACTGCTTTAGAGCACCCCAGCTGGAACGTGGAGAGTGTCTGATAGTACATAAAAAGGATTTTTTTTTAAAGTTATCACTTCAGACCATTTGAATTTAATTGAAGAAGTTCAAAATGCAAACAGTTCTCTAAGAAAATAACTGATATATATATTCGCCAAAAATAATTAAATGCTAATTTGATATAATAAAATATGTATTCATGGCCGCAGTATAATTTTAATGAAAAAGTGGTTAAAATATTATCACACAAAGCCATACGTACGCCACCGCGACGACTTAAGACAGCAGCTCATACACCCATCCAACGATTTATGAAATTCTGTAAGAATTTGAAGTGCTAATCAGCTGACACGGTTCAAAAGTTTTTCGGCTGTCAGCTCGTTTAAATTTCATAATGATTTCATGCGATACCGCATAGCTGACGAGACACTCAAACAGATACATGCACACACACACACACAAACACGTACGTATAAAGGACGAGATACATTTGCATAGAGCTGTGCTGTGCCATCAACTCGCAACTCGTTCACTCGCTTATTTAGCTCTTTAGTCGAGTACTAGTCTCATATAACGAGCGCTGTCAAGGGTTTTTGACACAAATTTCGCGTAGTTTTTCAAAGTTTTGACACTTGTCACTCAAAGCACTTTTCACACACACACACACACACACACATGCACAGAGTAATAATATCTAAAAAATCCTTTACTGGTTAGCTTACCTTCTAAAGTATGCAAAACTCTTTTTCCATCGCTTAAAAGAAGAATGGCTTATGGGTATGTAACCCCTTTTGGGAAATGCTCCCGGGAGGCGCATACCAACGCCTACTTGTATATGTGTGTATGTGTGCATATCTGTGTATGCAAACCGGCTACTTGTACAGCTTTGTCCGTCTGTCTGTCTGTCTGTCTGTCCAAATGCTAATAAATAATAAAAATGTAACGCGCTGAGCTCTTTCATTTTTTTTTTCTATATTGTTGCACTTGTAGTTTTTGCCGTTGTATGTGTGTCTGTCTGTATTTGTGTGTGTGTGTGTGTGTGTTGGCTTTGTAAATAACCCCGTACACGACTCGGAGGTTACCCTTCTGTCATTGTTGCTGAGGTTGACAAATGTGTCAGAATGCGAATCCGCAACAATTAAAAGAAAAATCAACACAAATAAAATATGAAAAAAGCATTGTTGAGCTTAACAACAATAAACAATGAAAACAAACAACAGCAACAACAAAAACAAAAACACACAGGTATGACTATAAGTGGTTAGTATGTTCGTCCAAATAATACCCTACGCTTTGTTGCAGTGGTTTGAATACTAAAGAAGAGCCTAAAAAGAATTTTTTGAATTTATTATATTTAAATATATGAAACAATCTACTCCTTTCTGATAGCCTCATTGGCCCCAACCTAACACATCCCCCCCCCCTTTTCTCAAGGTCCTCAAAATTAACGATTACCACCGAGCCGGTTCTTCAGCTTTGGAAATAATAAGAATTCACAGCATGGTAGCTCTACAAAATATGCTTGTTTAGGAAGAAGTTCGTAGTCCAATTTTAACAGATTTCGTGTGCAATCGTGCATTGTCTTGTTGAAACAGCAAATACGGTGATTTCTGCTTCAATAGTGAATCTGCCACCGATGATGGTTTTACGCTTAACGAACTTATCTGTGGTAAGCATGTGCTTACCAAAGAACTGTGACCATAACTTTGTCTTTGATGCACGTTCGCCCGTCTTGACTGTTCGATGGTTTCTGGTTTGGTATGCTCCATGTTTCGTCAAAGGTAACGAAACGGCGCAAAAATTCATCGCCAAACACTCTTTTGAAGTGGTCACACGTGGAGCTTATGGTCGAGTATCGGGACACTCATCGCATATTCATGTAAAATGTGATGTGTCTGCATGTGATGTGTCTGCATTTGTACTTGGTATTAAACACAGCTGGCACCAGTGCGCACTAAAACATGACAGCTGATGCGCTTGTAGCACCATCTTATATTATTTTAGTATTTTTCTATCTGATTTTTGATTGAGCCATAAGGATGAGAGTTAATTTTGGATTTTTAAAATTTTCCAATTCCAATGTTTAGAGTTTCGTTTATATCTAACACAATGCTTGAAACATCGCCTTTGAACTTCCTAAACTAAACAAATGTGTCTTCATCATATCAGCGCATAAATGTAGTGTATAAAATATTCATACAAACTCGTTTTAATGCGCTCGTTTTGACGATTTGCATGAATTTCTCATCGGAAACTTGTCGCCTTTGTTTAGCTACTTCTACATTTCCGGCTCTATTGTTTTTGTTTTTATTTCATTTTTTTTTTTTAATTGTTGTTGTTGTGCTACTTGGTATTGTTGCATTTTATATACAATTGTTGCAACTTTTTGTGCAACGCCTAACAAGGCGCACAAAAAAAAAACAACAACAAAAACAACACTCAAACGCTTCACTCACTTTTGAGTCAGCCAAGTCGACTAATGGGACGCTTTTGAAGAACTTGGTATCCGCTTTGGGGCAAATAACAATCAGACACACACACACACACATACATACACATATGTATTCGTTTATGTATGTATTTAGGTATCCTTGCTATTCTTTAGGTTAATTTTTAATTGGACAAGACTACAAGAACCAAATGAGTAGCAAGTATTTCATTTGAAATGAAATTCAGCAGAATTTAAAAATGTTTGAATTGAATTAAATTTATAAAATTTTAGTTGGTAGAATTCTAGGATTCAGGTTTTAGGCCTATTAAAATTTGTACCGAAGGTACAAGAGCCTATTGGTGTTGTGCAAATGTACATAACAGGTAGAAATAATGATCGGAGACCTCCCAAAGTTACCCCCATTATAGTCAGGAGTGATAGAGGAGTCGATATAGCCATGTCCGTCTGTGCGTCCGTCCGTCTGTATGAACGAAAGCATCTCGGAAACGGTAATAGATAGAGACTTCGTGTTTTTTGCATTCGACTAGAACTGCTCCGGAATTTTATAAGTTTATTTTAAAAAATTAGTCCAGTCAAAATAGACATAAAAATAGAAGTCAAATAACAAAAATTCAAATAGAGCAAAATTTTAATGGAGACCTTGGATATACCATACCCATGTGTGCTAAAAAGTTATCACGGCTCAAAGGCCAAAATTTGATGTTTTTGAATATTTTTTCCTAGAACTAGTTAATGATGACGTAATGGCTGGAAATCTTATTATAATATCAGAAACAAGGACCAACTGCACAATTACGGGTAGAATATTTTCGTACAGTGTCCATTGCAAAGAAGTTTATAAGAGCTGTACGTATGGGAGATTGGAAAACTCATTTGAACAGCGTCAAAGAAATACTTTCTAACTTCCATGCATCAGGGATATGCTTCAGTTAGAGCAGGTAACTTATCCTAGTGTTTATCAGACGGATTTTTCACTGTCCGATGTTCTGATAATCTTAGTTCTGGATGCTAAAAGTATTAAAAAAACTTCTTGAATGGTTTTCATCAAATGATCATCTTTTTCCGAAATTAATAAAATCTTATCTATTACTACTAGAGTCGTTGGTGATTGCCATAAATCTCGTGAAGTTGGGATTGCTTCTATGTCTTAAATTACAGGTCAAACATTCAATAATATTCGATTAAAACGTTCTGAAAAAGTAGGCCTCTTTTAGCTGCGAATAGCATCGTGAATGTGCACAAAGAAGACATACCTATAGACCCTGTATTATTATTTCAACGCATGAGTGTCACCGTTACTACTCTTCGATGGAGCTGGAATGCGCACGATTGCTTTCAATCAGTCAATGTTGAGCTTCATCGTACAAACGCTACTTATCGATGGAGGATATCTACTACATCACGTAGTTTGGAAACGAGAGAAACATCATTACGAACATCCAGCAAGAAGAAGACGAAGAAGAAAAAATGATGTCGAAATTTTTGTTAATTAAACACTATTTTTATATCTCATTTTCCCGGACTACTTTTTATGGTGGTACTCTTATTTAACTTCATGTTCTTATGTTCTTAAGTCCTATAGAGCTCTAAGTCTGCTGAGATATATTTGAAAGAATATTTCTTGCTAAAGTGTAACCAATTTAAAATAAATGAAGCAACACTACTGCTAGTCAGTTTGGTTGCAGACACCAACATGGCACAGCAAGAGCAAGTTCACAGAATAGTGCGTCACCCAATTAAAGCTTTTAAAGAAAAACCTCTACAGTTCCATTGATTTCTTGGATATGGAGCAATATTTTGTATCAAAAATTCCTGAACGCACATTTCCTCGTTCCAAAATCATTTCAATTCGGAAAGGCGCACATTCGACTGCCATTCAAGACCTTCAGCAAAATGTTCTTCCGAATTTTTGATCATCTACAAAAAAAAACCAAATACAGCAAAAATTTCGTTGAACCAAAGAATGCTCTTTCAAAGTTTTGTGACATTTTCAAAAAAATTATTAAATAGTGAACCAAAAAATATTACCTCATGTGATGCGTCGCCATGTTCACCATAATCGATAATTTGCTGACGAATCATATATATGACGAAGATTTTGGATGAAGATATTTGATATAGAACTAGAAAAGCAAAAAAAATAAAAAAGCTAAAGCAGCTCAAAAGGACAAATTCATGTTGCATGCAAAGTATAAGGATATTTGTTTGTGTGTACCTACTTATATACAATATATATGTACATATATCATCTTTAAGTTGTACAATTTTTTTTGCCATATACTTGAATGTTAATGCCTTTTTGTGTTGTTGTTGTTGTTGTTGTTTTAGTTTTTGCTTTGTTTCAAAAGTTTTCAATTGAAGTGCAAAGCGGAAAAGTATATAAAAAGACGCATTAAAAAAAGGACTCGCAAGGATATCCATCAACAACAAACAGACTTAAGCATATACACACACACACACACACACACAGAGACGCACAGCGACAGTTAGAAGTTGGCTACGCAGTTGGATACATTATGCATGTGGGCATGCAAATGCAAAGCACAAAGTACCAAGCAAAGAGTGGACTTTGCAGCAGCGCATCAGATCAGTATGTGCAGCTGCTGTGAATCCTTTCGGGACACAATCTACTTATATACAAATGCATGCATATAGTTACTACTAGCAAGAGTTTAGATTTATTTGTAGTTAAGTAAAAAGCGAGTTCGTCTAAAGTGCAGGACAGATGGACAGACGGACTGTGCTGTGCTGTGCTACTGGCTTGTTCTGACGTGAAAGTACAGGGGTCGACTGACTGACTGACTGAGTATATCCTTTTGCTGTGCGTTTGCATGTGTTTGCACAGCGAACGAGAAAAGGAACTTTATTTTAATTTTAATGTGGGCGCTCTGGCAAAATAAAATACATAAAATCAAATACACAAGGCAAAGTATTCCTTGCTCAAGCAGGATGGAGATTGTGTGTCGCTGTGCGTAAAAGATAAAAGCTTCGGACACTCACACAGTAACAACAACAACAACAACAACATACATCATACACATTGCATTTAATGATATGCAAAAGGATTTTAAATTATTTTGTATTTTGTATGAAAAACTTTTATCCTTTTTTGCTTTTTCCCACCACCGGCACCTCCAGCAGCACCACAGTTCGGCTATACCCAGTAACTACTTTTTATTGTTGTTGTTGTTGTGTTTATTCGCATTCGTCCTTTTTTTTTTTTTTTTTTTTTTAAAGACCCTTTTTATAATGTGAGTGTATAACTGTGTTTATGTGTGTGTGTTTTTGTATGTCTACAAAATCCTTTCAAATGCTGCTGTACCAAAACTTCGCGCTGCAGGTGCCGACAGTTGTGCTTGCTTTCCTTTTTAGCATACATATATGTGTATATATGTCCTTTGAGTCATATGCCCGCACCTTGTTTTTACCGTCACCGTCACCGTCGCCATTGCTGCGCAAATAACGCAAATATGTGGGCGCACAATTAATGTAAATGCGTCGCATTCGCGCATCCTTAAAGTGTCCTTGCATTGTTCTTCTATACGCAACGTAGTTCTTCATTGTACATCTGCGTCTGTGGCCATTAAAGCGCTTGTCGCACTTTACAAATTGGCTCAATTGCGATTTTATGTCACACACACACACACACACACACACCCATGCTATTCGTAAGTTGTCCTGCATCCTGCCAACAATACACCATATGTGGCCAATTGTGTATAGATGCACATACAAAGCGGCTAACAAAAAATTGTTCTGTTGGTGTTTAAATATTGCTCGATCCGGCCCTGGCGGAGGGCCAGAACAAATTAAAAGTTGAGCCCCCTCTGGAATGCGCACAATTAAAATTAAATTCTCTCAGTTGCGAATAATTCTACATGGACTCTGTTAAAATTAAATGAAGCGGTTTTGTCAGTGATTGAGAGACAGTTGCTTTGGAAGATTTATCCGTTGATGTTAACATAGTCCTTCCATAAAATTCCAGCGGTTGCAGAAACACATCTCTGAAAATGTTTTCCACATACTTCAAGTTTCACCATTGACAAAAGAAAACTAGTTGCCGAACAGGAACAAAACTCTTCGAGAGCTTCCATGGTTTGCGCAATGTATCCTAAGAAAATTCTAAGACGGAAAGTCTAGCAAAACTAGTAACAGCTGATGAAGCTTGACTTGTTCAAACGCAACCATCTAGAAAAATGCATAAAATCGAACAATAAAATCCGAATTTTATTTCATTCTCAGAGCTAGTGACGAACAACAATATAATGGGGAAAAAACTACTTTTATTAGGGACCCCTATTATGTTGCCAGTAGGCAACAGCCGTTCCAGCCTTGTTACGCCTCTGTTGAGAGTACTATTCTTGCAGAAATCTAGCAGATTGCAGAACTTGGATTTCTTTTTGCGAATCTTAAGCTCTAAAAATTCTCCCATAAATCTATCAGTTTTTTTTTCTCCATATTTAGAAGGATTTCACTATTTCTGAAATCCGCTTTTAAAATATATTTTTAATATAAATTTCGGGTTGGAAATCTTCAACGTGAATACAATCCAATAAAATTCAATACTGAAACTGCACGAGCGCCTGACGAATTTAACGAATTCAACGAATGACCACCAAATGATAACGCATGACCAAACGGTCATCTGCAGTTTGATATAATACGAAAGCCACATACGTTGCAACACAAATGTTAAAATTTCGTGACGAAACTTCAATTTAAAAAGTTTCGTTTCGAACTCAATTTTATGAACTTAAGTTAGCCCATTTATAGTACGAAAGATTTTTCTTTTTGTCGCATTCATTCAACGTACGCCGAATATCAACTTCAATACGAAAACTGCCCGAAGAACTTGTTATCCTTTTTTAAGGCTATATATATATGCTCATTCTTTCAATTTTTATACCCTATACCCTAAGGATAGAGTAGTATATTAAAGTTTGTGCTAATGTATGTAACAGGCAGAAGGAGACGAGGCAGCCTGCATATATATTCTTGATCAGCAGTAAAAGTCGAGTCGAGTGACTGTGCGTATGAATAACAACAACTTGGAGACTAAGAGAGATAAAGCTTTTAAGTGTAAATTTTAAGAATTTCCTATTCATTCTTCAAATAACTTGTATACAAGGTTTGTGGCAAACACCTCTTACCTCTCTCTTCTTACTGACTTTTAAAATAAATAATTTGTTTATTGTGTGATATATCTTATTTCAATCCTTTTATTCCATATAGATCCAGCTAGGACCATTTACTATATTTTTTTTTTTTAATAAATTATTTCATAAAGTTGCAAATTAAACTATTAAAAAGTGTTGCTTCATACAAGTCCTTCAAGTGCTTTTGTATAAAAAAAAATCTCTTGCTTATGTATTTTTAGCTAAAATTTAGTTGCAAGGCATTACAGTGTATCTCCAAGTCGAACACACCTGATAGCAGCGCTCTTTCTTATTATTATATGTGCTTCATTTGTTGTTGCGCTGGGGTATCATAGCACAAAATTGTATTACACCTCAATAACAACGCCAGGACATGACAATATCCTTAACATGCACGCACGCGAATGTCCTTTTTTTCAGTTTTTATTTTTTCTTTTTTTCTCTTCTTTTTTTCACACAACATTTTTTTTATGTGCAACCTATGCCGCTATTGCTATCTCGGTCCTTCTTCATGCTTAATTGAATGGGTCAGTCAGTCAGTCAGAGCCAGCCATCTAGCCAGGCCGCTTGAATGTCAATGGCGGCCAGCCGAACTGATGTTTCTTCAATCATTATACACAACGGTTTCGATGTATCCGTTTGTGCGTGTTGCTGAGCCTTCGTCCTTGCTGCGTTCAATCGGCCATTCAGCGTTTTTGTTCTTTTTGCTGTTTTTTTTTTTATGCCACATATGTGTCTCTTTAGTCAATTGGTTTCTACGTTTTTTATTGTCTCTCTCTTCTGCATTTTAGTTGGGGTCATCATCGTCATCATCATCGGCATCTTCAGCGTAATCGGCAATCATTGCTTACAGCCACGTTCTTACTGTCCCCAAAATGTTTTCCGGATATGTTCAATTCAATTCGATTTTTTTTTCTTCTTGTATCGTGCCCACTTTGGTTTTATATGAGACGGTAAGTGTACAGTGGAATCGATTTGAATTGGTCTGCTTAAAAGAGAATTTTCTTTATTAACAATTTTACTCAATGATCTAGCAATGTAACTAACTACTGTTCGTTAGCTTATAGCTAGTGAAAAGAGTTACAGCGTTAAATAATATCAGTGCGTTTCAATTTCTATTTTTTCCCCTTTGGAGAAAAATTCTTTTAACAAATGAAAGCACTTTCGAATGCGATTCAATAAAAAATAGTTTTTTTTTTAACACTGCCAAATTTTTTAATAACAAAAAAAGTTCCAGTATACCAGAAAGTGGTTCACGCTGGTGGCTCATTGTTCTATAGATGTCATGGTCTATGGATTGGTTGACTACGTCTTTTCTGTCAACGGTTTCATGAGCAGTTCATAGAAAACATAGCATAAGAGATGTTTCGTTGCACAAAACCAGCGAAGAAACCATATATGAATTCACTAATCTTCAAAACAAGGTATGCTCTGAGCTCAATCCAAATTCGTCTTTAGAAAGTCATCAATGACGAAGAGACTAACACCTTTTATTTGCTCATAGTCACTTTCTTCCATTTGTTAGTAATTTGAAAGGAAATCACCTTAGATAAAGTAAAGCTGTCTCTGATGCTTCACCAACTGCAACAACACAAGTATATCTGGGTGATAATTCAGCGGCATATCCGTGTTGTATACATTATATAAAATTTGCCCAAGCACACTGTCCTGTGAAACTGCAGAACCTTATACAACAGACCAGCTTAAACCAGAAGAACATATCTATATCTTCTGGACTTTTATATAATTTGATATAAAAATATATAATTTACGATCTGCATAAATCATGTAAAAAAGTAAAAGAAATTCATTTAATTCAAGTCTCCCGGGTAGTAGTTAGGCAGGTAAATTATTTTTTCCAATTTTGTTAACACTGTCATTGTAGCTAGGCAGGTATCGATACTTTCTTAGCACCTGCAGTTTGCTAAAACAATTATACAAAAAAAACTTAAATATTTAGAAGCACAGTAATCAGCTAAATGTGATAAATAAAAACAGTTTTTAATGGTCCAAAATATTTTGATAAATTTTTTTGTTCATATTTTAACTATTTGAACATCGGAACATCTTCTTCTTCTTCGATATTTTGACGAAACTCAAATCTTTAAAACTTTTTCCTGTTTGTCAAACGAAATTGTTAAATATTTCTTTTTTTTTTACCATCAGATAATACTGTAAACTGTTATTTTTCAGATTTCTACCTTTGAGCAAACTTCTGCCCAGTTACTATTGTAAATAAATTTCATGCAACATAATTTTCTATGCTGTTCAATTTTCATAAAAAATCAAACTTTTTAATAAACTTGCAACGCATACAAACAATTTTCGTTCACAAATGATTTTCAGGCGCGATTTAAAGGCCAATACTCATCAAATAAAATGAGTGGAATGTTTCGCGTAAATCATGTAGAAATTGTTTGAAGAACTGCACGGTGGTACGTTTTATGAATAGACTTCCGTACACGAATGCTGCGTTGAGTTTTTCAATTAGTTCGATATGATGTAGCACCTGCATGTTGAAACCATGAAGCTTATGCATGTACCAATACATTTGGGCCACAAGCCTCTTCCGGGTCTCATTCAGCTCGTAATATACCATTTGCAAAGAAGCCATTTTTTTCGAGATTTGATAGAACTCCTTTCGGCTGCTGCAATTTATATATATTATATTGGATTCGTGTGTGTGCCGAAGTGAAATAATGAAAAAAAATATAGATTTCTACTTACAGGATTAAAGAAAAATTAAATTAAAATGTAAGACTTGCAGAAGTAAGTATTTTTGCTGGAGCGAATGTTTTTTGAACTCGAATATATTTGATTTGGTTTTTTTCTCATCTGACAGAGCACTTTAAAGGCCTACCTTAAGCTTTTATAAATAATTTTAAAATTCTTTTTTATTTTGTTTTCAGGCATGCTTCGAAGCTGCCTCATTTCTGACATTTAATGGAAATTGTGGAGAGACAAGTTTATAGAGTTATCCTTCATTCCCGATGCAAAAAAATGCTTGTTCAACATTAAAAAATACATCAACTGAAATATTTCTTTATATTTGAGAAGAGACCACTTTGAAATAGATCAGATCTGGAGAATTCAAAATATGTAAAAACAATTTAGAGTAAATCTTTCCATCTGTTCATCGGGATGTCCGTTTGAACCTCAAAAACTAAGGGACTATAAAATTTACCCATATAAATTCTGCAGTTCTCTCTTCGGATAACTAGTATTCAATGAGCGTGCCAACCTTTCTCTAACGAATAACTCCCATACAAACCAGCCGCTTCTTTGTGAATTTTGTATAAAAAAAACAATTACTGTTGGTAATTTTAATTTATTATTTAAATATTAGGAAGGTTTTTCTATGCGTTTCGTGGGATGGGAATCATCTACTATGGGCTACTCCCCTATAGCCAAACACTCAATTCGGTCCTCTACTGTGAACAACTGGACCGCTTGAAGGCAGTGGGCAATGGGAGAGGAATTGTGTTCCATCAGGACAACGCCACACCAAACACTTCGATTGTGAAGCGCCAGAAGCTCCTGATGTTCGGATGGGAGGTCCACCTTATAGTCCGCACCTGGCACCATCGGATTATCAACTCTTCTTGTCAATCTCGAACGATTTAGCTGGCGAGAAATTTGTCTACAAAGAGGCTTGCGAAAATCGACTGTCTTTCTTCTATGGCGGGGCATGATGAAGTTGCAATCTCGTGCAATCTCGTGCAAAAATATGAACGATTTATTATTCCAACCTATATTTCCCACAAAGATCCAAATATATATATCCTCCATACAAATTTTAGGTTCAAGGGAGGTACATGCTGTCTCGTAGTCGAGCACAGTCGACTGCAGCGTTATATCCGATGAAAAAAATAGTGCATAAGGCTTATACCATGTAAGTCCGTAAGTAGTCTTAATTCTTTCTGCTAACGAAACTACCTTTGACTTCTTCGTAGCACTCAAGCAGGGTTCTACCCAATGTGATGGATTGAAATTTCAGAATCGATGCAGATCCATTAAACAATGTTAAAAAATATTGGCAACCGAAAAATAAAATTCAAAATTTTCCTTTCAACAATAAAATAAATTTTGTCGCCTTCCAAAGAGGTTTCTCTGGTCATCTTTGATGCAGCTTATCTTCTTATCACGATTTTTTTTTATTTCCTATATTTTATAAATTACAAATTCCCGTAAACTTATAATAATTCTTTCAAATTCTTCACTTTTTAAACAATTTGTGCCACTGTAAACCAATAAAGTTGCTTGGACACATACACACACTTAAACTAAGGATATCATTGAATATTGAAAAGTGTCCTTCCGTTTGATTTTTTGCTTCTTTTTTTCTCTCCATTTTTTTTTTTTTTTTTTTTGTAAAAAAATCCCAAGACAAGAAATGACAACGGTCAATTTTTATGGTCATTATTAACGTTATTTGCTGTTCTCGCTTTAATGCGCCCACATCCCAGCTATCCTTCATGATTTGTACGCCGCATACGCCCCATCGCCTCCGGCTGTTATGTCCAACGCCATTGAACACAGATAATGATGTCCGGAGTATGCTTCGTATTTCGTATTTGGATTTTTTTCATTTTTTTTTTTTTTTTTTTTCATTCGCTTCTGGTTTTTTATTGCTCTATTTGGTTTCGGTATGTTGCCAGGGCGTGGTGTGGTGTGGTGTGGTGTGCTGTTACACTTGTCACATGTGTATATTTTTGGACAGATTCTGCAACAGTCCATCTGTCTTTTAGTTCGTGTAGGTCCTGTCTATTAAAACAAAAAAAAAAAACAAAAAAAAAATGAGCACTTTTGCATGCACTGCACGAACGCATTTTAGTTTCAATCTACTAACTTTGCAAATATCTCTTCACCCCTCCAACTAACTGTACTGTTCTGCAGATGCTGATGACACTTAACCATCGAACTTTTTTATTGTGCAAATTTATGTAATTTAGTTGAGTTCTATCCGCATTTACGAGTATACCGCATCATCCCACACCTGCTCTTTATTTTTTTTTTTTTTTTTTTTTTTTGTCACTTGGGTCCATTAAAAGTTCATAACTGCATTTGCTCGCCTGGACAAACCAAATCATTTGCGCTTCTTCAAAGCAAAATCGCGATTTTTCCGAGTTCTTTTTTTCTATTATTATTTTTTTTTCTATTCTTTTTGAGAATTCGCACATGGTCGCATTTATTTGCATTTTTTCTTGTGTGTTTAGTTGTGTGTGTGTGTGTGTGGTGAACTGAATGACAGCATTCCGTATTCCGTAGTCAGTCCGGCATTCCAATATATTTTTTTTTTATTTCGCAATTTGACTTTTTGCATTAAAAGCCAAAGTTCGAAAGGCAGAAAAAGCATCACCACGCGATGTGTTGTGTTGTGTTTGGCTATGTGACCAAGGGTGGCTTATAGCGCATTTTGCTGGGGCAAACTGAAAGAAAAAAAATAAATATTAAGTAGTAAAAATGTTGATCAATGCAAACAAACCATATAAAATGCGATTACAGCTCCCAAGTGTGTAATCGCTGCGACATGTGAAGTTGAAGTTTTTGCACTGAAGTAACTCCACGTTTTTTTTATATCTCAATATAATAATTTGTCTTATTGGTGCTGCTCAATTTGTTAATTTACCGAAGTATTCTGCACACATCTGCATTTTCAATTTAGTTTTTATTGTAGAAAATTGCATCTATTGGATGACAGGTGTAGATACATTTTTATTGGTTAAGTATTTGTCCTGTTGGGTTCAAATCAAAGATGTTTATTCTTAAAAGCATATTTAACCTACTTAATAAATTGTATTAATGGTACAAGCTCTTCACAGAAGCCCGAAAAGATGTTAATGAGGAAGTCCCCCTTGAACGCACCAATGAAAACATTAAAGCAGTGAAGAAAACTGTAATGAAGAATCTTCGTATCACTATTAGAGAAGTGAGGAGCATGGCGACTCTTCTCATGCATTTTTTTTTTTTTTTGGATGAGTTTGAGCGTCGCTCAGAAGCTGTCATAACTTAGAAACTTTCATAACTCAGGAGCACTTATAACTGGTAACGAAAGATGGTTATATGGTTATTACATCGAAAGTTCAATCATCCCAATGCAAAGAGAAGAGTCGAAAAAGAACAATTTGGTGGTGCATCGTGACTTCTTGGTCAATATGGAATATTACCTTGAAGTTATGCGCCATTTGCATGAAGCAATATAAAGAAAACGCCTGGATTTATGGCAACACAATTCATGGTTTTAAACCATGTTCGTCCGTCTGGTCAAATATCGTAGTTTTTTTTATCAAAAATTCCGTAATCATGCCTCAGCCACCGTATTCACCGGACATAGCTTTTTTGAGTATTTCCTATTCCCAAAACCGAAAACACCCATGAAAGGACGTAGTTTTGCCATGATTAAGGAGATAAAGACCGCTTCGGAATACACCCGACTGTACTCCAAACTAGCAACGAGAAAATACCATTTAGTAGACACCACAAGGTCGATTGTAAAAGGTTTAAAACCAATATTACTACCCTGTTCTTCTCTTACATATTTTATGTTTTGAATCCTTTGAAATGAACCCTAGTCAATTTTACAGCTACTTAGCATTCGTTGTTATAGGACTTCACCTAAGTAGCATGGTTTCGTTCTTTTTAAACGTCTTTGGAGACCTGCATTAGCGACGATGCTTCTACGATGGCATGGTTATCAATTCGGGCTTTGTGCGTCTCTCCAATTTTTTTTTTTTATTTTGATGTCGTTCATATCTACATCCAGGTCACAATGAAAATCGCTATTACGTATGTACCACTGAGCATTTACTATGTTTAATTAAGATTATTGTTTGGTGTACAACCAGATCCACATGAGCCAAGGATGAATATTGAGCACCATATTTATTTCTAAAATAGCGGTCAGAGAGATATGACTCTAGTATGGCAGCATATTCACTTGGGAAGATTGTTTTTATTTTATGAATTAGTCCTTCATGCCACACTTTGTCAAAAGTTTAAGAAACATCTAGGAACACCGCTGAATTTACTTTCTTGGATTCCAACGATTTACTGTTCCGCAATAAAATCATTGTCCTACCAAACCAGACTCAGACGATTCTAAAAACGAGCTTTTCAAACTTATTGTTATCGGGAGATGGCTTCCGCAAGAAACACCGACAGAGACCCTGAGATCACAACCTAATTGAAACATGTTTAAGTCTACGTCCAGAAGGAATCAGAAACCAACAGCAACGTAAGCAGATCACCAATCTGGAAAGCCTGAAAATACCGGGCGTACTTCAACTGTAGCAGAAAGAAATGCCCTCTCAAGCTGCAGATACAACTGAAGGTTTGCAGCAATTCAGAAGGGCGTAACACCAACCAGATTTTAATATATGGACTTCGAACGCGCATTTGACATCATCAATAAAATCGCGATAGCAATTTTGGATGATTTTCAAACTTGCGAAAATAAAGTTGCACTATATCAGTGGCTCTGTAGACACATTTGTCCTTGACAGAATGGCTATCACATCAGCAAATCTAGCAATCATCCGTAGGGAGAAAAGAGACAGTGGGCATATCGCTTGTGAAGAGCGAATAAAATGTTGGCCTCAGTACGCTTCTTTGTGGCTCACCAGCATTGATTTCTTTCACCGTTGACTCTACTCCAAATAACGGTGAAGGTTGTTCTCGATTGCAAGTATTCTTGTTAGGAGGCACCTCTCGAAGATTTGCTACGGTTGATAACAGACTGATTGGAATTGAAATCGCTTCTTCCAGCATTTTGGATCAAACAAATCCTTACCTTATTCCATTGTAATGAAATGAATCATACTCTAAGCACCGCATTGAATATGAGGATCAGGAAAAGCATTGCATTCAAAGGCAAAACATTCATCGTGATGTTATTAAGCGCAATTTCGGTAACACTTAATGAAAAAGAATAATTTGATGCATAAGTGATGCCCTGGAATGGAGCTGCTTCAGTCTCCTAGGGATGCCTTAAGGCATTAAACATGTCTTATTCCTTTTTTTGTGCTTAAAATTTGTTTAGTTGTGCACAAAATACGTTTTCATAATACTTTTATGCCACAAATATGGCTCACAATATATAAAAATAGACTATAAGCGATAATAGATCTCGCAATAAAATATATTTCACTTATTTTAAGTGTTATTTGCAAAAAAAAAAAAAAAACGCAAGAAAATTAAATTAAAACATTTCACGTTTTTGAATGCTGTTTAATATTGCGCGTAGATGGCGCCACATGCCATATGCCGACTGCGACATCTAACGGCCGTCGCGCAATGTTGCATGCCAACAAGGGTGCAAAAGAGAAGCATAACAATGCCAGCAGCGCCAATCACGCAAACATCTGACACGAACATATGGTCGCCGTTCAGTGGCTACAGCAGCAAAGCAGACAGAAGAGATTAGAGAAAAATTTAAGGAATTTGCGTTGTACAAAATTGCGTAGACGCGCCAAGTGCTGCGATTAAACGAATGCGAATATGTGCGTGGCGGTGTTTTAAATGTGCTGTACATATTTTTTTCTAATGCAACGCTAACTGCTACGCAACGGTGGCGGTGAAGTTATTGGCTGTCGGGACAACGGTGTGGGTGGTCGAAGGACGTGGTCAACGAAGGCGGCGGCACTGCAGCAACTGGGCAGACAGATAACTACTAACTAAGAAGGCGACAAACAACATAAACACAAACAAATATACAGTGATACGGCCAAATAGTGTAGCCAGCGCTACAACAGCTTAGAAGCGACGCAAGAGAATCAATGGCAGAGCCTATGACAGAAGCGGCATCAACTGCTGAACAACAACAACAGAGCTACGCTGCTTTGGCACCCTTAAGCATGGCTGTGGACGCACAGTCTAACAGCGGAGCATTGCCGACGCCAATTGTTGACTTCAATGAGATTTCACTCGAGGAGGCAAGTATTATGACGCTCGAATACATTTAATTAAATTAATGCCACATTTCAATACTTTTGCAGAAAGTTGGACATGGGTCGTATGGTGTTGTATATAGAGCTTCATGGCGTGGACATGCTGTCGCTGTAAAAGAATTTGGCGCCAGTGCTGAACAGAAGGCCATCGAAACGGAAGTGAAGCAGTTGTCACGCGTTAGTCATCCAAATATAATAGCGCTATATGGCATCTCAACGGATCAGCAATCAAAATTTCTCATTATGGAATATGCTGAAGGTGGTTCGTTGCATAATTTTTTGCATGGTAAGGTGCAGCCGCCCTATACAAAGGCGCATGCCATGAGCTGGGCGTATCAATGTGCTGTGGTAAGTGCAGTCGGCTATAGGGCATAAGTATTTCATTATTTATTTCACTTTATATAAAATTATGTAGGGTGTCGCCTATTTGCATGAAATGCAACCAAAGCCACTCATACATCGCGATCTTAAGCCGTTAAATTTGCTGCTCACAAATAAAGGACGCCATTTGAAGATCTGCGATTTTGGCACAGTTGCTGATAAGTCCACACGTATGACCAATAATCGTGGTAGCGCTGCATGGATGGCGCCAGAGGTATGATATACATGGTTAATTGCCAATTAACAAAATTGCTTTACAAATTTTACGTTTTTTGTAGGTATTCGAGGGTTCGAGATATACAGAAAAGTGTGATATATTCAGTTGGTCCATTGTATTGTGGGAAGTATTGTCACGCAAACAGCCTTTCAAGGAAATCGACAATACCTTTTCTATAATGTGGAAAATACATAAAGGTTAATTAATACAAAAACAAAAATTTTGCCAATAATTACATTTGTACTGCACACAGGTGAACGTCCGCCGTTAATAAAGGACTGTCCCAAACGTATTGAAGAGCTAATGACCTCATGTTGGAAAACATTGCCCGACGAACGACCCTCCATGAAGCACGTGGTATCTGTGATGCAAGAGATTGTGAACACCTATCCAGGCGCAGATAAACCGCTGGAATATATATTTGTTAATCAACAAGTAAGTACAAAATGCGTTCAGTTTTAAGCTTATTACCATACTAATACTTCTCCTTTGCAGATTTTTACCAAATTAACTGGTTTTTATCCATCTGACAATAGTACAACATCCACTCAGGTCACACCCACCAATATGCAAACCAATTCGAATACCTCAGGTGCCTCGACACCAACGAACATTACCGCTAATGGTGGTGCTGCTAGCGATGTTAGCACAGACCCTGATGATGGTCTCTTCCAAACACATGCGCACGCTTCAAACGTACCACAAGCATCTATTATTAGTTCAAATCGTTGGGAAGCCATACCGGAAGAAGAAACCGACATGTCATGTAGCGACTGCAATACACCCACCATAAACACGGAAGATAGCTTTAAATTAACACCATCGGCAGAGGCTGTTAAACGTCTCGATACCATACGTAATGTTATGATACAATCGGCCGATAAACCAATGAGTCCGCTTACACTCGATGTGGAGCATGTAAGTTGCGCTTGAGTCGTTTATAAATATGCAGCCTAATTGAATATTTAATACTTTTATTTCAGGATACATTCGATTCTATGAACGGCTGTGAGAATAGCAGCAGAGTGGGTGAGTTTACTTTTTCTACTCGTCATTATCATGCGCCAGCAAGCAATTGTGAAAGAGATAGATTATATATTCTAGTATTTACCGCTGTGCCCCAAAGTATGCTAGACTCATATGCGAGACTGCGTAAAATTTGCCGCGTTTAGTCCATCCAAGCGCAAATAACAAAATTGAAATGATTTGAATTTAGCAATTAGTCTTCGCACACAGCGCAAGAAATGGCAATTGAGTATGCAAACGAAATGCGCCAATTTGATTAAAATCTCAACACTAAATTTAACAACAACTTATCTATTTGTAATTTAGCCAAATACAATCGGCATGACTCGTTGCTTCTTATTATTATTATTTTGTACATTATTTGGTTTGCTTAATTTTGAAAGATTACGTGAGAGAAGAACCAACCGCAAACGTTGCTTGACCGCTGACAAATTTCACTGCGAAACGAAGACAAACAGTCTCGCTAGATCTCAATTAATTTGCGACAATATTGCGCACAGTCAAACGCAAACAACAAAAACCGAATTAAAATAATAGAAAACAAAGAAAAAATAAATAAAAACGTAGCACATCGATCGAACCGTATAAAACGAATGCAATGTCACCACTTCTACGGCGGCGTCGCCACTGCTGCTGTTGCTGCTGGTGATGATGATCATCTCGATGAGTAATTGCTAAACTAATTTGAAATTTTGATTTTCTATTTTTCTCTCTAAAGTTTAGGGTAAACAACGAATTCAATTTGAATTATGTCGCGCGCTGCCACTGCGACACTGAAACGTAACACTCCCCCAAAGTCTTTGCGTTACGAATTGATTTCAATTTATAGTGCAATGCGGTGCTGAATGAGGCATTTGATTAGTGCGCAGCGTAATTATTTCATATGCGCTGACTCACTGCATCAACATTTAAGCGGGCGCTTTAATTGCGGCGTGTGCGAATTTGATAATTAGCCCATGTAGGTAGAAATTATACAAAAGCGGCGGGAGGGGAGTAGAGTCTAACATTTGCTTTTTAGCATGCTAAACAATGACAGTTTTTGTTTGTTTAAATTTTTATACACAAATGAGTATGAAATAAAATGCATTGTAGGGTATGCATTATTTAATATACTGGCATATTGTATAAATAATTATCAACGAAGCCTTTAAATAAGAACGCAGATAATGCAATTTCTTTCAGCTTATAACATGCCTGTTTTAAGCAGAAGCATTCAGTAACAGACTAAAAAATATTTAATCTATGCCAAATTTGTAAATTTTAAAATTTCACAAAAAAAGTATATTGTTGTCTTTTACATCGATCCACTGTACAAAAAGTTTGGTTCGATATAGACACGCTCGTCTGTCTGGCATCGAGAACTTGGAGTCTATAAGAGATAGCGCCTTCAAGTTCGATTATTTTTTCTCTGCAGATTAGTATTTATTGACTTTCCAATGTCCCACTAAACACACTCGCCTGCAGCTTTGTTTCTTGTTCGTTTTAGATAATGTAATCAAAAATTGAAATTAAAGTCATTATTCATTTATTTTGGAACTTTCCAATTGGCTTAGACCTCTTTTTGAATATGATATCTCGCAAATGGTTGCCTCCAGAATTAAATCTAGACTATTCCAAGTGTTGACTTTGACACTTTTGATTTCAAAAAACTGCAGAGAAACAAGTCTGAAAGCTTTAGATCTTATCTTTATAAATCGAAATATTTGTTATGAAGTATCCGCAAAATTATAATTGTAACTAAGGCCATTGGCTTCAAAAAATCAATCATGATGAGATGAAAATTGTCTTTGAAGTTTTTCGTTGTTCCAATATTATCATTAAAGGTTAACGGTTGTGTAAATCGAAGGTCGAGATTTCTGTGCCATATTTTTAATAATTTGGCTTAGTTAGTTGGCTATTTTCCACTAACCATGAGACTCATCGCTTATGCATTCGAATGTATAGCAGTCTATATGAAAGTATTCTTTTAAACACTTTGGAGTATATCACCGGCCAACTAATCGGACTATAGAACGAGGGTATACTTTCAGATTTCTTTGATTTAGGTATCATTATCACTTTTACACATTTCTATTGAGATCAAGTCTTAGAATTGCATTATGAATTAATGTCAAACCAGAGAAACCTTTATTTTTTTAGTGCTCACTTGCCTTTAGCTAGCGATGCTGGTATTTAGTATTACTTAGCAAGTATGCTACCCAGTTAGGGTATCTAGGCCTCAACTCTTAATAGCTTACAATTTATACAATATCAACTTCAATTATTAAAATTTAATCAGAAACCCTATTGGATACACGTTTGTTTGTGCTCCGTAAATTTTAAGATAATAATTATTATTTAAGAATAAATAAATTAATTGCTTTTATTTAATTGACAATTGCTTTAACTGGTTTTGTAAGAGAGCGGTACTTTCTAGGTGCCAAAGCGCGGACATTCTAATCTATGCTTAGCTGCAGAACATTACAAGACTCCATACCCAATTTCAGATCGATATTTGAAAATTTGAGGCATTTATTTTGTTTCATAGAGACTGAGTATAGATAAATAGTCGGGCATGGCTAGTTCCTTTGGTTCGATCTCCAATGCTTCCCTTTATGCGTTACAAACTGTGATACAATATTATATACTATTCATTCTCAAAGTATAAATACGCATGCACTTCAAAAGGATAATTTTTAAAATTTTTCCAAGTATTCTCTCATACTTTGGTGAGCTTCAATGAATTTCGATAAATTTGCTGGAAAGTCACACAAACGAGTCACTGCTATGATTCCATGTAGCAAACATTTTTCACAGGCCATTTGAAATACTTTATTACTCCTCAATTTCTGTATTCATAGTTCTTTAAGAACAATTTTTTTTATGAAGGGCATTAAAGCTTCGTTTCTGTTTTTACTGCTGTTTACTCATGCATTTGTCTGATTCATATGCATCTATTAAAATGAACAGCATCTCGATCTGCTTTGAATATTGTGCCCCACATGCGATCGTTTCGCAACGCATTTGCATATTCAAGTTACGCACGCATCAACAAGAATACGACATACCTCAGGCACTCAAAATATAGTCAGGCACTCATCAATAGTCCTTATGATTTTTACATAATAATTCTGTTGTTATACATTATTATTTGAGAGCAAAAAATTAAACATTATGATTATTAAAATAATGTTGTAGAAGCAAATATTAAACAAAATAATGTAATGTAACCTCGTCATTAACTTCAAGAAATCAGTTATCTATTAGTGATTTCTTCTTGCCGAATTGTGTTTGTGTATGGCTTGAAAATCACGAAATAGTACTGAAAATTTTTACGCAAACCTGCCCATTTAATCTTAGCTTTATCCTGAAATTCAAACACGCTTTTGATGAATACATAGAACAACTCGTTTGAAAAAACATCCAACACATTGTTGAGGTCGAAATGGATTCTTATTTAAAAAACCTTTAAAAATTCAATTGATCTTAGACATAGGTGACGCATATTTTATATAGATGGGGTATCATAGTATCCAAAATCTCCATAGATGGAAGTGACAATTGAAATGTAAAATATTCGGATCTAAGTCCTACATTAACAAACAAATTTAGTTCCCCATTGGTAGACTTTTTTATATAATTTTGTATACCCTGTTTCCATAGGATAAAAAGTTGTACTAAGTTTGTGCAAATAATTGTAACAGACCGAAGGAAGTGTATCACACTCCACATTGTATATATATTATTGATCAGCATGAAGCGTTGAGTCGATCTGGCTGTTCGTATAAAAATCGAGTTCTTGAAGACTGCAAGATGTATAGACTTCAAATTTGCATATTTAGATTCTCCTATTCATTCTTCAGTTAACTTGTATTTAATGATATTGTATTTGATAATAATCTGACCACCATTCCCTAAACAGAGCAAACTTACGTCTCATTCTAAGTTTTTGTATGCTCAAACAAAATTTTGTTGGTATTGTTACTATTACCAGAAACACTAAACTCGAGTTATCTTGCTTTAATACTTATCAAATATTACATTAAGTTACAGATCTGACCACTAAAAGGGGTAGGCCGCATACAAATCTGCGTAACTTCTCTGAGTTTTTGTATGGAAATTTTTTTATATTTATTGTTTATTTAGCTATAAACGCCATATATGGTGTATATTCTATATAGGCCAAGATCGAACCTCTAGAAGGGATAGCTCTCATACCAATTCGTTAGGAACAGGTTATCGCGTAATCGAGACCACTCCACTGCACCGTTTTTTATGTTTTTAGGCCCTGTACCGAAGGTACAAAAGCCTATTGGTTTTGTGCAAATGTATGTAACAGATAGAAATAATAGTAGGAGACCCCCAAAGTTACCCCCATTATGGTCAGGAGTGATAGAGGAGTCGATATAGACATGTCCGTCCGTCCGTATGAACGAAAGGATCTCGGAAACGGTAATAGATAGAGACTTCGTGTTTTTTGCATTCGACTAGGACTGCTCCGGAATTTTACAAGTTTATTTTCAAATTTTGCCCCTCACATATATTATAACGTTTATTTCTGGAGATAAATTTAATCAAAATCAGTGAAACGCGTATTTAATTAATTAATCGGATGAAAGAAACATAAATTTCTTCCGTAAAAACTTTTACGTCCTCACTTATACCGTTGTATTAAATATATTTTTTTTAAATTATTAAACTCTTCAAACACAGTGTAACTTCTCAACGAACACGCCACACGCCAAAGTTTTTATATTTTTGATCAGCGTAACAATCCAGGACGTTTGACCCATGTGCGTCTGTCTGTCTTTTTGTGAATATGCATTCTGTTATAAAAATGTTTAGATATTGATTTAAAACTGGATGTGTAGAATTTTTGTAACTAGAATTATTAGTTTGAATGATCGCGATATGGCCATAAGTTACCAATTCCATACAATAATATTCACCATAAAATAAATAGATAAATAAAATAACAAAAATTTCAATTCATTTCCACTAATTACAAAAGTTTGACAATAAGTTTCTTTAAAAAATATTGATATTATATAAATTGTACATTTATTCTATGATATGTTAATGCTTATAAATAATTCCCTATGTATGGGTTCACATCGAACCACTAAAACGGATAACCCATACAAAAGATCCTCCTTTCTGTGTTTTTGTATGAAAAACAAATCAGCTTGAAATGCCAAATTCTCTGTATTTTACGTCAATTTAATAAAATAATCTATAGAAGTACAAACCGGACCTCCTTTCTTTGTTTTTGAATGAAGAAAATTTTGAGCCATGTCCGTCTGTCTGTCCCATGAACATCGATAACTTGAAGATTATAAGAGATAGAGCCATTATATTTGAATATTTGGTCACTCCATTCCCCTGTACAGATATCTAGTATTCAACTATCATGTTAACCTCTCGCTAAGGGCTAGACCATAACTTTCTGAGTTTTGTATAAAAACAAATGTTTTTTCTTGTTATTTCAGCTAAAAACTTGTTGCTAATATATATTGCGGATCATCACTGTTCTACTCCTATAAAATATATTGTTTTCTTTAACGTGAAAGTGTTGATCTATTAATTTTTGTAGTTAAAATATGTATGTTCCTCAAGCAGTTAGAGATGCATTTCATATTTGCATATAAATCCATGCACAATTCAATGCCATTTCAAACTAATTAAAATGTTTCCCCACAATATCGTGACTTCATAGCCGAATTATGTATGCATGTTGTTATTTAGAAACGAAAAACAATAAAAAATCAAATAGAAAATAAAATTAAAAAATAATATATGAAAAAATACGTGCAACAGCCGCAAATAATTTACGAAAGAATACAACAACAAACTACGAAATATATATTGCAAGCTGTTTTCCCCAACAATATTTTGAAAACTGAAAACTGAAAATGAAAATATGAAAACCATTAAAAAAGAAAAATATATGAAAAACATAATCGATGGAACCGAAACTTTTATATGCTCCATAGGAATAGACATGAGTTCTATTTGGGAGATATATGACTCTAGTTTCTGATAATAATCATAACTGTTTAGTTCTAAAAAAAATTTAAATTCTCCTTCTTTGTTGTGAAGCCTTGATTTCTGACCATTCGGTTTACAAACTTTAACCTGTATTAATTCTAAATAGTGATCTTCAGTGAATATCTTAGTAGATTTCCTGCTGAATGTATTGATCCTAAGCAGCATTTATTTTTCGAAACCAAAAAATTATACTCGGAACACTTAAAATTTCTACAACACCATATTAGAAGAAGCATCTCTAGAATACCCGTCGGCCTCCCTCAAAATTTAAACAACATCGTGAAAAGTTTCTCAACACCATCTTCCTCCACCCTATACTTTATGTACGTAGGGTATACAAAAAAAAAAACAAAATTATAAATTAAAACTGAAAAAAAAATTACTCGTAGGCAAAAAACCGCATAGATTGGCTGCTCTGCTCGCTTGCATTTTGGCTATGCTCGATGTGCAACAATGGGCAAGGCGTGTAAGGATGAGTACGACTAAGAAGCAGCACCGGCAGGAGCATATATTGGTTTAGAAAGTGGGATCAGCAGGTGTTAAACCGGCAGCAGCAAATCATAGAGAAAAATCAATGCACTTTTCACTCACTACTCGCTTCGCCGGTACGCTTCGCATCTGTTCACTTGCTCAACCGCTCGTTCGTTCGTTCGTTTTCTTGATCGGCATGATCACGGAACGATGACGCATCACACTATACGAAAAAAAAATCTATGCGCTAAGAAAAGACCTCCACCAGCCATTGGTCTATCGTTTTAGCTGTCTGTGTCCCCACAATTTGTCCGTCCAACTGTGTCTGTCGTTGTGTCTATCAGTTTGTCCGTCCGTCTGTCTGTCTGGCTGGCTGGCTAGTTGGCAAAATGTTTTCAGCAGACGCAAGATAAACGCTTACTCATCATCATAATCATCATTTGCTTGCGGCGTAGCGCTTTGTTTTCCTTCACGGATATTGCTCGAGAAAAACACGAATATTTATTTTTGTTTAATTGAAAATAAAGAATGTATGCTTTTAGCATATTTTAAGTGTTTTCTGCCGACTCGACTTACTACAATTGTTTTGTTGCAATATGTGGTGTCCACTATTGACTTTCTATTTTTTCCACATACACCTCGAGCAGCATATCCTGACCCATTGAGATCTTCTCCACCTGTTGTTGCTGCTGTACAATCACGCGCAAAAGTAAATCATTTGAATGTCAGCAATTCACACAGAATTTCTACGAAATTTTCATTTGACCCAAATCTGAATATTTAAATTTGTATACACTTCACATAGAATGTGTTTAGTATGACAGTTTAGTCGTGGTGTTTGCAATGTCTTAAAGGTAGCAACGGAGACTCTACATAGTTCGTTCCACAATCTTTCGGATATTTGTTGTTAGTTGTTATGGATATCGTAGCTCCATAATTGGCTTACCATACTTCCAATTCTTATTTACTAAGCCTAGTTCTAGTTGGTGAGCAGTGTATCTAATAATCGTGCAACTTGTCCATAGCTCTTAATTGTTTTTTTTTTAAATTTTTTCTGCGTGATTTTATGACTTTCCCATATGAATAATCGCAAATAACAGATAACAGTGTTACAGTGGCTCATGTATTTTTATTATGTTTATAGTGAAAAATAGTGACACACGTGTCAAACGCCCACAAAATTAGCTCGAGAGATGAATAACACTCTCGAAAGTTGTGAAAAACTATTCCACGAAAATGTTTACGATTCAAATCCATTTTTTTCGCTGTGATAATATTTTGAAAAGCAATAGATAGCTCTTGTATAAAAAAATTTCCAAATACACCACCGATGGTCACCAGTCAAGATGAAATATTTGAACTTTTGGTACTTTTTTTTTTTAGTTTTTTATAAAAACACAAAATATTTCAACTCATATTTCAACATATTTCCCGGCACAATAATTTTATGAGTCAACAATTCGATGCTATAGGTCCAAACCATGATGCTGCTACCGCCATAGTAGAGAGTTGGAGTTCGTATTTGTCACATCTCAGAAGTTCAAATGCAACTTATTTGGTTCGTAAGGTCCATCGTATTTTTACTTAGGCAGTGTTGGCAGTTTCCATGCCTCTGCGCCATACAATCGGACCGGGAGTATAAGCGTCTTATAGATCTTGATTTTTGTCTTTCGAGAGAGGGCTTTGCTTCTCATTTGCTTGCTCAGTTATTTTGGTTATTTTGGATCCAAGATAGACGAAGTTTTTTACAACACTAAAGTTGAAATTCTCCATCGTCACTGAGCGTCCAAGTACACCAAGTACTTCGTCTTGTCAGAATCTTATATCAGATGGAAAGAAGACTTATTCCACGGTAGTTGGCGTAAACAGCGGACTTAAAGATAGGACAGAGAACACTGAGATTCCAGTCATTGGGTATGCGTTCATCGGACCATATCTTGCATAAAAGTTGGTGCATACACCTAACCAACTCTTCGCCGTCGGTCTTAAATAACTCAGTTGGCAGCCCATCAGAGCCTGCCGCTTGGGTTTTTTTCAGCTTTTCCGAATCGACCTCGTTATAGTCCGGTGGCTCTACAATAGTGCCATCACTAACTGGTGGTTCCGGTATCATTTCTCTATCGGCGGAATTGTACGCTTCATCGCCTCCGAGTAGGTTGAAGAAATGACTCCTCCATAATCTCAGTGATTCCTGTTCATCCGTTACCAGATTTCCATTGTCATCCTTCAGTCAGACGCTTGACCTTATAGAATTTTCGAGCTTCATTTCTGTCACGTAAGATCTCAACATCCTCAAACTCCCGCCTTTCTTGCGTCTGAAAAGGCGTTTCTCCTCTCTCCGTTTCTCTAGATATCGCTCTCTAACAGCTCGCATTGCTCCCGACTGCAGAGTTCGCTGATAGGAAGCGTTCTTCTCTGTAGTAGTTCTTCTCTTCACAGGTTTTGTATAACCAATAACATCCTTGGCAGCCCTATCCATGGAGCGGGTGATATGTTTCCACTGCTCACATATATATCGAGAAGACGGAGAGGTTTCCTGGAGCAGTCGGGAGAGTGTGTTTGAGAAGGCTGCGGCGGTCTGTTCTGATTGCAGCTTGCCGACGTCTAGCTTTCGTTGCATGTTGGAACGTGCGGCGTGCACTACGCTGAACCTAGTGCGTACCTTGGCTGCGACAACATAGTGGTCCGAGTCAATGTTGGGACCACGTAACGTTCGCACGTTCAACACGCTTGATGCATGCCTTCCGTCAATCAGAACATGATCAATTTGGTTGCGTGTTATTTGATCAGGACTCAGCCATGTAGCCTTGTGGGTGTTAAGATGTTGAAATCTGTTCTTACTAACTACCATACTCCGACCTGTGGCGAAATCGATTAGCCTCTCTCCATTATTGGAGGTAGTGTCGTGAAGACTAAATTTTCCGCCGGTTGGGCCAAAGATTCCTTCCTTGACATCGTGTTTGGGACAGCGCTCGTACAGACGTTCCAAGCGCTCATAGAACTCATCTGTAGCATCTTCGTCTTGCTCTTCCGTCGGGGCGTGCGCACAAATCAGGCTAATATAAAAATATTTAGCCTTGATGCGTATCGCGGCTAGGCGTGAACCTAGAGACGAGGCCACGTAGTTTCCTACTCACCACGAAACCACATCCAAATTCGTGCTTACTCGCATGGCAGCTGTAGTAGATGTCACAGGATGCCTTTTTAGAGCAACCCTGCCCTATCCATCGGATTTCTTGGATTGCGGTGATGTCAGCATCTTTCGAGGACATCAACCAGCTGGATATTTGCACCATTCCAATTAAGGGTGCGGACATTCCAGGTGCATAACCTCATATCATGATCCTTATATCGTTTGCGGGGTCGTCATCATAGAATTCCTGCCGAGGCTTCCTGTTCGTTTTCAGTGGGGGTTTAATTTTTTAAAGTAGCGGGTCCCAAGCCTAGCGCACCAACCCCTTATTAAAGGAGAGGGGACCCCTTCACCTTCTCACGTTAGCTCACCTCTGAACTGGTGTTCAGAAGCTACCCATTAGATACTTGTCCTAGCGGACGTGTGAGTTGCTTGGACCATTTGACACAAGAATCATTGTTGGTCGTTCGCAGGTGAAAGACAGTCAACAACTTTTCTCACAATGTGAACTTGAGCCAACGTTCCCAATCTCCCTATTTGAGAGTGTCCAGTTTATATTTATATGTGTTCATAGATGTATGAAGACGCATTTTACCGACGACTCATTACTCATTACACACGCATCTAAAATAAAATTATTATTTTTTTCTTTTCTTTTCTTAATTGCATGACTAAGAAGTACGCATTTTGGTGGCTTCTGGTTGCTAATTACAAAAATAAAACAAGTCTTCTGTAATAGAAATTGTCTTCTTGAGCTATTTTCGTTTTGCATTTAATTAGATGACATGGAACAAGAAAAGTGTGAAAACATTTATAATGGCCCCAAACGAGGCAATAATAAATTGAAGAGAAAAAGCATCTTAAGTAATGCCTAAGTTTTTTGTTCAAAAGCACCCAATGACTATTTTCGGTACATATCGAAATTTATTCGCAATGGCCATAATTCATTTTTATTAATATTAATTAATCATTCTATTTGTTGCTTTTAGTGCAACTTTGTAGCAAATTCGGTCTTCCTGCGAGACGCTGTAATAGAATCAACAAAGATCAGCTCTTATTTATAATCCAATCCAATTTGATTTGATAATTTATGCACTCAAAGCGATAATTAACATTTTTCATTTCGTACATCATCACCGATTATAATAAATAAAGATAATAAAATAAAATTTAGTGCTGCACGGTGCATAAAGCGTTGCTGCCTCTACAAGTCCTACCGTGCAGTTGTGCACAATTAAATAATTAGCCGTGTTCCTCAGCACCAGTAGCAGCAGTTCAGAGGCAATGAATGAATGGCTAACATAAAAATGCAAAACGCCAATTTTCTTCGAGCGAAATAAATTTTTTTGCGGTCACATTCCTAAAATTTACGAGCTTTGTAAAAATAATCTCTGCTCTACATTTAGGATTTCCCTAGCAGCAGCTACTAGTCTTATTACGGCCGTAGCGCAGGCACTGGTCAATGAACTATACGTGCAATATAAATCGTTCGATTTTTGGCTTTTATGGAGAGCAAATAAAGCAAAACAGAAAACATTTTCGCTAATTAATAAATATTTAGATTTGGCAACGTTTAAGTTTGGAACTACTAAAATTTTGGCGTTCTAATCTATAAGGCGCGCACGCATTTGTTTTGACTATTTTGAGCTAGAAGCCAAATGTTGGGAGACACTCCAACCTCCTCCGTGCCTGTCAAGAATTTCCTCGACTACCGCAAATACAAAAAGCAAAAATATAGAAAATACAATATCGAAGAAATAAGACATAAAGTATAAACAGATGTCCGGCGTACACACACACACACACACACACATACACACGCAGAAGATCCCTGTTCTTTCGAAAATACCGCCAATGTTGTCGTCGCCCCCTTAAAAAACCAAGCAAAATTTTCACCAATCCATCCATTCAATTTTGTTGCCTTTCATGCCGCCACAATGAGCGAATCACACCCATGGGGCTCATTATGACTCATTCGAAAATCATCTCACTTTTATTTTGATTTCGAAAAGAAAAGCAAGAAAAGCGTATGGAAAATGAAGCAGAAATGAGGAAAAGTTGCGAGTTGCAAAGAAATCATTTAATGGGCATCGACAAATAGGCGACCGTGCGAGCGCACAGGCAGGCAGGCAGGCCGTGCATGAATGTATCTAAAAAACGAAACAAAATAAAGAAATGCAAATAGCAAATAGAACTGAAACAAATAAATAAATAAAAAAAAATTAAATCACAAACGGACGGACAGACGGACAAATGAACAACAATTTCACATATACTCATGCGTTCATGTACAGACATATAGACGCGATGAAAATCTTTGGCATATTTAACAGTAGCAAGTGTCAAATTTTGACACATTCTTTGCATGCACTGCACACACAACACCCTACACAAGAAGTAGGCAAAGAAATGGGGCCGCCTGGTATGTACGTAGAAGGTGCTCTTTGACTGCTTAAACACCCTCAATCAACAAAAAAACAAATGTGAGGCAGCATACACGTTACTCATACGGGTTCACCTGCTGCACATTCCAAGCTCATTTATCATCGTGCAACACTATATAGAAGATCATACAACATATATACTTATATATATTTTTATTTATACACATTAAATTTATATTTTTATATTTCTTTTAACAATAGTGGATCACTGCTGTAGAGTGACCATCAACAGATACAGCGACAGCGCAATTTGTCTTTGTACAAAAGATTTATTTTGTAATTGTACCATATACAATATGATTTTGGCATAAATAAAGCAGACAAGTGTATGTGACTGCAAGATACGCTATAAAAAATTTTAACTTTGTTATGACGAAAGAGGTTTAAGTATGAAAAACTTCTACTAGCAAAATCCACAAACTTTAAAAACTGACGGTAGCATGAGCCACGCCCATTTTGGCAAATGTTAAGCATAGATTCATACAATCGATGGAATTAAAAAAAATTTTGAATATTAAAACTTAAAAATGGCTATTGGATATGATTGTATGTTACCCGCCAAAGTGGGCGTGACATACCGGCTTCAATATACTGAACGAGAGTCAATAGTCTGTTGTTTTATTTGCCATATTCATACACACTCAAACTTGAATAGGTCGACTCGTTTTATTGTGCTAAAAAATATACAAATTATATTTTATATCTATGACGCATACTTTTGAATGTGTCAAACTTAGTGTCAAAACTAATATACTATACATATAAGTGAAAAGTATGAAAACTGAAAAATGCGAGCCAATTTTGTATAGGGGTTATGACTTATAGTGGGGTTGGTATGCAATACACTTTAACTGTAAAGAGAATAAACAAAAATGAACGCTGCAAATGAGGGTGTTCTATTTCCCATATACCCTATATACCCATTAAAACTTAAACTTTTATGAGATATATATTTCTATCTAAAGCTGTGTAGAATTTTTTTTTTTTTTTTTTTTGGTATCTTTGTAAAATACAACAAATTTCTTGTTTCAAATGTTTTTCTTACAAAAATCCAGAAATACGGATTAATAAGAAATTAATGTCATATAATGGTCCGATATGGATATATATAGAATATTTAATTAGAATGAAAGTAAGATACAACAAATTAAGCGTTATTTGCTAAAATATCCAGAACAAAGAAGAAAACTACGAGTTCTAACGATTTATATGAGAGCTACTCATTCTAATAGTACGATCTTGACCTTAATAGAATGTTTTGGTAGGAATTATGCAATATACACCATATTTGCCGTTTCTAGCTAAATAAACAACAACAATAAGCAATTTGTTTATACTAAAACTCAGTAAGGTGGGATATTCCTCTTAGTGGTCAGATCTGAACTCAAATGGAATATTTGATAAGAATTAACGTAAGGTTGCCTAAATTTGGTGTTTCTAGTAAAATTAATAAAATCAATCAAATTTTTTTCATACAAAAATTCAGAATGAGGAGTATATTTCCATGGTAACGCTCTCTTAGAAAGGGGGAACACACATGAACACACTCAAGAATGAATAAGAGAATCTAAGTATGAAAATTTGAAGCCTCTAACTCTTATAGTCTACAAGATTTCGATCTTCATACGAACACACAGACGAACATGTGCATATCGCCTCGACTTTTTTGTAAGTGTCTACCCCTTTTAGTGTTCCAAATTGGACCTTTATGAAATATTTTATTAGTATTCACAACAACTAAAAAAACAAGTAAGGAAATTTCAGTCGAGCGTAACCGACTGTAAGAGGCCCTGTACCAGTTCAGGTCGCCTAACAAACACATTAAATGTTTCCCGAGCATATGACCAAACACATGACCACTTCTCACTGCGCGAATATGAATGAAAAGAAAAGGGGGGTCGTTCAAATTCAATTGCTTATAAAATCGTCATTTATTATCCGATTTTGATGAACTTTTTTGATTTGGGCTAAGAAGGACGTTAACTTTATACTGGTGTGCTCTATTTTTTTTGTGCCGAAGAAATTTTTACCCTAAGGGGTGATTTTATGGGGAAGGGGGGGGAGGGGCAAAATTTTAAAATAAACTTGTGAAATTCCGGAGCAGTCCTAGTCGAATGCAAAAAACACGAAGTCTCTATCTATTACCGTTTCCGAGATCCTTTCGTTCACACAGACGGACGGACGGACAGACGGACATGGCTATATCGACTCCTCTATCACTCCTGACCATAATGGGGGTAACTTTGGGGGGTCTCCGACAATTAGTTCTTCCTGTTACATACATTTGCACAAAACCAATAGGCTCTTGTACCTTCGGTACAGGGCCTAAAAATGCATACGAAACCTATAAAAGTAGGGCAAATTTGCATGCTACCCTATCTACTGGTCCTAACCCGACACGTTATGCTGCGCCCGGTACATAATAAATGTTATATATATGTTCATATATGTTCCTTATAGACAGCCAAATGAACCCATCTTTTCAAAGGAACTTTTTTTTGGGAGCGGGACATCGCCTTCTCTGATTTTGACCATTTGGTTGTTGTATTAGCATAGCGCCTCTGATTTTCACTAAACTTGACAGGACTAATCCCACTTCCATTAACATAATTACTAAATTTCATTTCTGTACCTCAAATAGATGCAGAGAACTGTTGAATTTTGTTTATCGCTTGTATGGCGGGTGGAGCATCGCGCCCTTAGACTTGGACCAAACTTAACAGGATTACTTTTCTGGATCTAAATAACATATATACAAAATTTCATCCCTGTGCCACATATGGCTGCATATAGCTAGCTACATATACATAGTTCCAGATCGGACCACTAGAATAGAATAAGTGCCATACAAATCTGTGCCCCTCTTTCTGGTTTTTTTTTTTATTGTTATTTTTAATACAGCTTGAAATACAAAACTTGGTGTATTTTGCAACAAACATAAAAAAAAACCGTCCATAAAGGTCTAGATTGTACCACGAGCCCTCCGTGTTATTGCTGTCGTACGTTTAGTTAGGAACGCCAAATATGGTGATTCCTATATAAATTTTAATAAAATACCTCACACATATTCAGATAGGAATATGTAGCCCGTATTAATTTAGGTTTAAGGAGGTACAGAGTATCTTGAACTGGTTTTTTTTTATCCAAAACTGATAAGCGTCCGGTTTGTGTTCTAATTTGTGTTACTCTGATTCTTGCAACTAAATTACATCATTCTGTACTGGAGATAGTTAAGAAGTAACCTACTTTCTGGTTTAAAATATACATTTTTCCATTAAATAGTCTTCTGCGCCGTTAATATACAGCGAAATGGGTTTCACATTGAAGTCGATAAAAAAAAAACAGAACTACCGGACAGCTGCTTTGATGAAGGTTTTTTTTAAACCAGAGCCAAAGTAATAGAATCGTTTTTATGCTTTCTAAAGCTTGACTAGAACAAGAATGGACAGCAGATATTTGAAAGTCTGCCTTTTCTCCAATATTTGATTTTTCGCAGACTCAGCGTTCTGTCATATTAATAGTATTGTACCCTTAAGCTTGAGAACATTGCCAAACCGTAGGTGTGAAATTTATTCCGTGTCATTATATAATTCTCAACGCTCTTGAGATCGACCAAGTAGCGCTCTCTTTTTTTTACCGGTAGCTATTTTCTCTGGCACGTGTATCTCAGCTCACGATATACTATGTTTCTACGTGTTGCAGCAACTCCAGATGACAGCGATTGAACTCAACACAACCGACATTCTGTTGCACAGTGCACAAAAATTCTAACTGAATTTTATAAAATTTTATAATTGGATTTTGGTATGAAAAACAAATTTATTTAAGCCAATATCAGCTTTAAAGGCAATAATCAAGCTTCTTATTGATACCTACTTCAAATCTATATACTAATAGTAGTGCCTAACCACCAAATACAACACCCACTTGTGGTTTTTTGTATGAAAAACTATATAATTTAAGTCCATATTATCTTAAAAGTCAATATAGTCACTTCGTATAGACGCCTACTTAACATACATATACTAATGGGCATGTCTCCTCCTATTTTGAGATAGCCGTCTTATAAACCCAGAGTTCATTTATATGTTTTTTTTGTATGAAAAAAAGTCTTTATTTAAGTCTTAATCGGCTTAAAAATAAATATGGTGACTTTCTATAGACGCTTGTTTCACATACATATACTAATAGGCATTTCCCCTTATATTTTAAATTCAAATGATTAAAATCTATGGTTTTTGTATGAAAAACTTCAGCTGTAAAGTCAATATAGTCACTTCGTATACACGCCTGCTTAACATACATATACTAATGGGCATGTCTCCTCTTATTTTGAGGTAGCCCGCTTATAAACCCAAAGTTCATTTATAGATTTTTAGTATGAAAAACATCTTATTGGAGTCAAAATCAGCTTAAAAATAAATATAGTGACTAGACGCTTGTGTTACAGCTATATTCTAATTGGGGGACACCTTATATTTTGTAGTAACCCTCATAAAAAAGACAGAGTTCAATTCTTTGGTTTTTGTATGAAAAACTTCAGTTTAAAAGTCAATATAGTGACTTCCCATAGACAACATATAAATAATTATGGGCATACCCTAACTTATTTTAGATTAGACCGTAATGCCTACTTTTTAATTATGCAAATAAGAAAGGTTTTTTTTTCCGGTTTGACTCTAAACATAAATTTTGTTCCACTGAAGATTTTATATTTTTTTCTTATTTTCTTATTTTTACTTTAAAACTTTATATTTGAAAATCTGATAGATCAGCTCGTTTTGTTTAAGACATTATATATACTTCATGAGGTCTTCACAAAAAAAAAAACGCAATATGCCCTGCTATAAATTGTATTTTTTTCCGATTTTTTGGGCAGTTTTCTTTATGATCTTCGGCCACTGTGCGTCACCGTCATCTCGTACGCTGCTGCTTCGTAGAGTAGTCAATGCAATCGTCTCATCAGGCTGCTACCGCCAGTCTGAATCTCATTTGGGGACGCATGCCGCCGCACAGCACACTCTCGCTCAATTAGTGAGTTGCCGTTGTCGGCAGTCTACGTTCGAGTGCCGTGTCCGCCGTATCGGTTCTACTTAAATGCCGCTGTTTCATGCCATGCTGTGCGATTCTATTGTGTTACATGTTTTCTTTTTTTTTATTCCCCGAAAATTTTGCTACTAAATCGTTGCGATTTCGACTATAAACTATGAGCCGAAATAAGACAAATTATTTCAAATTTTCGAATTTAAATTAAAATGTTTTGGCTTGGCTACAGTGAATGAAATAAATATTTAGAAAAGCGCAGGCCAACCAATTCAAAACTAAAAGGAAAATACAGAAACGCTAAAAGAAATTCAAGCGAAGCCAAATTCATAGTGAAAAGTCGTACACACTTTTCCATTTTTAATCCGAGGAAATTCATTCGTACGCAGAATGATGAACACGTCATCGGATTCATCATCACAGCGCTGAAGATTTTGTGATGATTATGTTGATAAATAATGATTGTACGACATTGAAAAATCTGTGTGTGAAAATGTGAAAATGTTTTGCTGTTAATTTTTTTTATTTTTTTTTTTTTTTTGATTTTTGTGCAATTTTTATTTACATAATTTTTATTACAAAAAGAAAATAAAAACAATAACAAAATAAAAAGTTTCTAAAAATCGCAAAAGTCAAGTTCCAAAACCGCCGGCAAATTTCACTGATCTCCAATTGAAGAAGCCAAATTTTATACTTTTATAGAAGTTGTATATTTCTAAAAAAAAAAAAAAAAAAAAACCAAAAACAAAAACAAAAACAATGTGTGATACAACAACATTATTGTCCACGCAACAAGGCGATATGCAGCGCAGTTGTTGGATTATCTATAGTAGGCATACCAAATAAATATATAATATAATAATATACCGAACAATCCATCACATACTACATAAACACTTGGTGTCCAGTTCATATACTCAACTAAAACTTTTAAATTGCAGCCAAATCCGATGGCAAGGAGCGACTTACTACAGTCACTGATGCAAAGATTATACCGCCAACGAATAGACAACCACAGACTACAATGGGTGATATATCTAACAACAACAACGACAACAACGAAAGCAATAACACAGCCAATAATCCCAATGGCAATAACAATAACAACATTTTGAAAATATCATCCTCCTCATCATCCGATGAAAACGATGAAGCTCATCAATCACTTACTGACATACTCGATCCAGAACTACAGCCAGAACCAACCATACCTCGAAATGCCGAATCACAAGCAATTTATCGGGAACATAGACGCTTGGCCAAGGAGTATTTGAGCACCGAAACTGCACTGTACTATGCTCAAGATCTGCAGGATAAGCTCATATTACAAATGGATGTGGAGGAGCGTAAGCAAAAGCAGGCATTTTTGCAGAAGATAAAAGATAGGGTAAGTTCCGTTTGAGATTTAAAACTGTTATAAATAATATTGAATTGTTGTATAGATAGTTGGAATCTAGACGCTTAATTTTAATACACTATAAACCGTATCAAGTTACTATAGCATGGAATCAGTTATAACGGTTAATATTTAATATGAATACTTCTTAAAAATAAATTTGTACCGCTTATATAGTTAAAAGCAGGTCCAGACAGTACTACATATTTGACACCTTTGAAAATAGCTTTAAATATTTACAAACTTCAATTTAAAAAAAATTACATCAAAATTCGTGAAATGGTTTAAAAAATCAGTTGCTTGCCAAATATCTGGCATAGTGTGAACCTACCCTAATACTTACAACAGATATCAATATAGCTAGCTAAACTAGATACCTGTATATTATAGTGCTCAAATAGGTATATAGTTCAGTCAGATTTTCTGTTAAAGGTTTTGCCTCTATGGTGATGCATTGTAATTGTGCTGTAAATAATTTCCAAAATATTGGTGTACTATTTTACCTGGTAGGAAATTATTGAAGATTCTTTTTGGAATGAATTCCCCGCCTTTCTATTGTAAGACCAAAAATTTTATAAGTTTAATTCTTCTATCCATTTTCATGTAATATTCTTTATTAAATCAAACCGTATCACAACTGATTACCGTTCTTATAAAAATTTTTAATATTGGTAAGAACTTAAAATATATTTTGATAATTAGTTACTCTTAGAAAGATCATAGCTTTCAAAAACAATAATTTCTAGCAGTCGGTTGGTAGTCTATGGGATTCTATATATATTCCTATTTCCGACCATAAATATATTACGAGGGGCACTATTAATATTTTGGGAGTAGTAATTAAAATAACAAACATTTTTTAATGAAAATGGCTTTATTTGTTTTTCAAAATATTCTCCACCAAAATTTAGGCAAAACAATTTTCGAAGCACTTTTTCCACTCCTATTCAGGCATCTCCTAAAAAAATGAAATTCCGGAGCAGTCCTAGTCGAGTGCAAAAAACACGAAGTCTATCTATTACCGTTTCCGAGATCCTTTCGTTCACACAGGCGGACGGACGGACGGACAGACGGACATGGCTATATCGACTCCTCTGTCACTCCTGACCATAATGGGGGTAACTTTGGGGGGTCTCCGACAATTAGTTCTTCCTGTTACATACATTTGCACAAAACCAATAGGCTCTTGTACCTTCGGTACAGGGCCTAAAAAGAGGTTGTGAACGCATAATCAGCTTCTTCGGGTGTAAAAAAACGTTCACCACGCAGTTTATTTTTGATGTTTAGGAATATAATGAAATAATTAGGTCAATTCGATATTTTGAATGCTCAAAAACTCTTGTGTAAGCCGATGTATGAGAGCATACATTATCATAGTAGATAATGATTTGTCTTCGGCGGTTGGTTTTGCGAATTTCTCCGAAGACTTGAAAAATAACTTTCTCTTAGCAGCTAATGAGGCAGTTTCTTGCTCTACTAAATTAAATGGGAGAACTGCTTTGAACCCTATTTAGTCAAAATCTCATTGCGACATTCTTAAGCTTTTTCACTGGACTATAATGTCATACATGAGTGTTGGTCTTACTATGGCTCTGTATAACAAATAAATTATATTCGAAAAGAATCTCCATTTTATACCTATTACTTTCTTACACGTGTAGAGCGCTATTATAGTTTTTATTGATGTTTTTTTGATAGGAAATATATCGGCTATCTTGTACCTTCTAGGAAATCAGCTCTGGCTTATTAGAATTTACTTCTAGACTTGTAAAGTTTGCCGAAATACGAGTAGTATGATCAATTAGTAGTGTTTCCATGAGATCGTAGAGAGTCTGTGTCACGACAATATCATTATCATAGGCTAAATTAATTTGAAATCATAGAAGTGGGTTAGAACACATTTTTGCGAAGTTTCTCTTTTGACATAACTGCAGGCATGGAATCTACTTAGCTCAGCGTTCACAGTGTTCCTACAATTGTCTGACGAGACCTATTAAAGCTTCGTTTTTTATAAATCATTCAAAGCTTTTCTAATATTTTCCGTTTTGACGAAGTTGAATGCACCTACCATATCTGAGAAGTCCACTGGCGTTTATTCTTTTCTATGCATGAAATGATTCAGTCGACCTATATTTAAAATTTTTTTTTTTTAGGAAAGTCCTTTAAATATGTATATAAAGACCTATCTGTCTTTTATATAGAAACCACTTTTACTATTCTTCAAAAGTTTCCAACTGTTTATATAGAATATGAGTAGCCACTTGCTCATATGCCTATGAGTGATGTGTAGCTCAGCCGGAAAGCAATTGACTGGTTCTTAAAAAATTTAGGGCTGTAAGAATTTTATAGCTCATTCAAATTTTTATTCACTAATAAGATCAGGAATGATAGGGAAGTCGATATAGCCTTGTCCGTCCGTATGAACGAAAGGATCTCGGAAACAGTAATAGATAGAGACTTCGTTCTTTTTGCATTCGACTGGAACTTCACCGGAATTTTACAAGTTTATTTTGAAATTTTGGCCCTCCTTCCTTCTCCATAAAAACCCCATCAAGGGTAAAAATTTCTTCGGCACAATATGAAGATAACGTCTCTCAAAGCCAAAATCCCAAAACTTCATCAAAATCGGATAATAAATGACTATTTTATAAGCAATTGAATATGAACGACTTATGATACATCCGTCCGTCCTCCCTTTTCATTGCATACATAAAGAAATGTTTTATAATGCACTCATTCGTGCAGTAAGAAGTTTTACTTATTAATTTCCTACCTTTTGGTTTTGCACTGCTTGGTCATAAGCTAGGAAAACATTTATTGTGTATACAGGGCCTCTTACTTGTTAAAAACTGAGTCGTTGTTTACCGGTGGATCTATAAAAAAGCCAAAATTAAGTTTCGCTTCTGTATCGTCGGCATTATGTTCTTCATCGTCTCTAAGTAAATTAGAGAAGTGACTTCTCCATCTTTCCTTTTTGCAGAAAGTAATTTCGTGCTTATAACCTTTGGCCACATAAACTTCCAACAACTTCAATCTCGCGCCCTATCATTTTTTTTTCTTTGCAAATGAAAAGAAGCTTTTGTACTTTCCATTTCTGTCGATATCGCTCTCTAACAGTTTAGATTCCTTCTGACTACGGAGCTCTTTAAAAGAAAACATTCCTCTCTGCATTAGCATTGCGACTTTACTCCTCATACCAGGAGTTGTCACAGATATGGTGTAACCAATAATCTCCAGCCATATGCATAGAGCGATTGATATGTCTCCCACTGTTCACATATATCTTCATTGATAGTGATTGAAGCTATTCAGTGTTGATAAGAGCTGCGTGTACCATGCAGTGCTGACTGTGACAAGATAAGTTTTCGGAGTAGATACTAATAAAATTTGCCGCCTTTTCACAATTTTCGTACCACTGAACGTCTATTCAGAGCTTATCCAGAAAATAAGTGAGCTACTGGAGCTGCTTGAGCCGTTTTCAAAAGCATCGTTTTTGGTCATTCTTAATTAATGTAAACTTCTGCAAACGAGAACCCATTCCTCAATAATATATCTGTAAGAAAGACTGCTGTGCAAATTTCATTCTACTTTTCATTACATTCCTCAAATCCTTGCTTTTCCAAACCACAGATGAACTCAAAAGAAGTATCAGTTCTTTATGAATTTAATCGAGACAGCAGTGTGGGCAAACGGTGACATTTACGCCGACAGCAAGTCGACGATCAAAAAATGTTCTTCATAATTTAGAATTTGTTCCCAATTTGAGCAATGAAACTTCGAGTAATGGAAAACATTTTTTATAGAACTTGCGCTCTAAATGGTACTCCAATTCGAATTTGGTTGGAGGTATAAAAGATTAGTGCTATAAAAGTTCAATGTTGGACCGCCTCTTATTAATGGCAAAGAAACATATAAAACAATATGCTGCAGTATTACAGGCAGCGAATCGAGTTCAGTATTTTGACCAAATTTAACACGATTACTTTTTCCGAACTCTTTAGCTGTTGTAGCACATCTGTTACCTAAACTGGGACCACTTTCGGTTCGGTTTCGGCTTCAACTGCATAAATAAATTAATATCAAAACTGACCGACTTTATAATATCTCGGACAGGTCCAATTATTTTGAAATACGAATACGCACTTGATTAAGTGCAATAATTCTGTGACTTGTGTGGCACATAAACTGGAATTCTAAATATTCGCAGTGACGCCTCGTTTATTTTAATTAAACAATTAAAAATACTGTCACACGCTTAGAAATCTGTCGTTAATTTTTATACTAGCTCACTTGACATGCACATATACACATGCGAGTTAAAAACTATACACTTTAGGGGTAAATTTTTAAACAATTTGAACTTGCTCAAGCGCCAAGAAAAACATTAGCAGTAGCAAATGGCTGATATTTTATACATACATAAAAAAATTCACACTAAAATTAATTTAAATCAAATTTCATGAATGTGTATCGATTGAATGATTTGAATGATTGAAAATTTCAAATTCATTCGAAATTATTCGATTCCAATTAATAATTAATTTAAGTTTGGCAAGTTTATGAAGATTAAACAAACACAAATGAATATAAAAGATACACTCGAATGCTTTGCATATTTTCTCTCTTTCTTTCTACTCATTCTTCATTCGAATCTTCAAAACATTCGAATGATTGAATGTTTCGAATAACCGCATTAAATTTATTTTTAACTTAATTATTTTTATTAATTTTTAATAAATTATATTCAAAGAGGAAACATAAGAAAATTAAGAACTTGGAGTCTTTAAGAGGTTGGGCCTTCAATTTTGGATTTTTAAATTCTTCCATTCCATCTTCAGAAGACTTGTTTTCAATAAATGTGCCAGCTCCCTCCCTAGAAGCTCCCTATCTTGGCATTTATCATGCAAACCTACTGCTCATTCTGAGTTTATGTATGAACAAATTTTATTCACCATATTTCATCTATTTTACGTTGATCTTTATAAAAAAAAATTTTATTTAACTCCTAACTTTCTGAATTTTTGTATGGAAAATATTTAAGTTGTTGTTATTAATTCAATTGGAAACGCATAATTTGGTGTATTTTGCATTAATTCAAATAAAATACCCCATAAGAGGCCAAAGCGGACCACTAAAAGAGGTGACCGGTCGGCCTACAAGTCGATATATTTAAAGATTTAATGTCTCTATTTCCACTCCAGTTTTATGAACGTGCCAACCCCTCTCTATGGAGTATTACTCATAAAAAACTATCTCTCTTGTCTGAGTTTTTGAATGAAATAGTTGTTGTAGCTAAAAATGCCAAATTTGTTGTATATTTCTATATTGTACCATTAAAATGGATAGCCTCCATATAAATCTGACCCTCTTCCTGAAGTTAAGTAAGAAAAACATTTTTTTGTGGCTTAGTTTAGCTTGAAACGATAATTTTGGTGTATCCCCATAAAATATTCCACACACATTCCCATACATTTTTAAGCTTCATTAGAAGTACAGGATATATAGAAGCGTTCTTTCTTGTTTAGTCATTTGGTACTCGAATGCTTTCAAATTCGAAGTATTATCGATTAGCTATCAAAAAGTTGTAAAATACATCAAAGGGTGTTCCATTTAGACATGTGCCAATTTTTTTTCCTAATATTTTATTGCGTTCGAATGATCATGTAGACTGGTTATTCATGGAAAATTATTTCTCGTATGTGTACACCGCGACTATGCTGTAGGAAGTCGATTATTTTAGAGAAATCCGACCATATTAAATTGAACAACCGATTTCGTATATTTCATCTAGCTTCCAAGAAAGTTGTCCAACGATTCTCAACATCAAATACAACCGAGCAAATTTTTAATCGTCTTGAAATAGGAGTTTTAAATCACAATCAATGATAAGCCTTTTATATAAACTAAACGAACTCACAGAAATTCTAAGAAACATAAATCAACTCCAAATTTTATAAACTTAAAACCCCTCATCATTCAATTCTTAAACATTTTGTATACTTTTAGGAGGATCTCTTAATATTCTACAACAATCTACAACAGCAATTGTATAAAATGCGCGCCGACGAGCCTGCCGGCAATCTAAGTGGCAATGGGCTCCTACAACAACAGCAGATTCACCAGATAACATCTTTAATGGCAACAGACAGCGACAGCAACTGTTTGGGTAATGGCATCGCAGCTGCCAGCGGTGAGCTAGCCGATGATGGTTGGGTGGTTATTGCGCCAAATCAGAATTCATAGTTTGTGTTGGTGCGGTGCATTCTAATTGAGCTAGAGCTATACCATACATACATATGTATACGAGACGAGTACGTTTTGTAATAGTAGTAGTATATGCATCATATATGCATGCCTCCGCAATAGCCAATTTAATAATTTAGTTTTAAGTAATTTTAAGCCGACTTTATTAGGTTTTTAAGTATGTTCATTGTATTTTCATATTTTAATTTTGATTTTATTTCTAAGGCAATATCTTAAGCCGTCTTAATGTATCTATTTTTTGGTGATAAACCATAGAAGTAAGCATATATGTATACATAAAATATGCAGCATATGCATATATGTATCTTAAGTATACAAATGCATATATTTATGTCTATACATATATATACAAAGGTAAGCATTTGTTTAGTTTATCTAATTACTGCTATAATATCGAACTATAACAATATCAACGAGAAAACTAAATTAAATTTAAAAGACAAACACCAGACAACAGATTTTTCACAAGAGAAACTGCAATTAAATTAGTCCAAACCACTGTATTCGTTTTAGTTAGTCATTCGTCCTTCGCTTTTAATTTAAGTTATTGTTTTGCGTGTGTACAACAATAAAGTGTATTCTTTAATTATAAATAAATAATTCCGCATTTTTTTTTTTTTAATGTTAAACTATAAATGCAATTCTGTTGTTCAACAATATCATTTTTGGCTTAAAATTTAAAGAATCAACAAAAAAATTTACTAAATTTATGCTAATCAAAATGATGTCATCTTACAACAGTGATGAAGTAAAAATCTGCTTAAGGATTTGCGGCAATTTGGTCAAATCCATGCAAACGAAGCTGTGTCCGGCAGGCATTTGTGCGTTAATTCTAGACGAATTAAAGAAAAGGCATTAGTTTACAGTAATATGTGACATCACGAATTCACTTACTCTTCCGCCTCCTCGGCTAGACTGCCAATGAATATGGCATAACCCTTTACTTTCGGTTCGCCGCGTTTCAAGGCTGTTGCAAAATCGCGTGGTTTTATGCCGTAACGTGATAAGTTTGCATCACTGAGCACAACCAGTATGGCATTGTCATAGTCCTCCTCGGCCAGCGTGTTTACAGCCTCGCGTGTTGCTTTTACCGTGCTGTCGCCGGACCAGCAAAACTGCGAATGCGCGTGCATCATGCGTATTGTTTCGAATCTTTCCTTGTCATTTTTCGGCGCCTTGCCGGCATTAACAAACGGTATTTCCCAGCCCTCACCGCTGTGGCCAACAATATCATATACGATTTTCTTCTCGTAGCCCTCAAAGGCCTCCATGACCATGACAACGGTTTCGAGTTCGCGATCGAGTCGTCCGTCATAGCTATTAAATCTGTTGTAAGCATTAAAATTAGTTTTTAATTTTATGTTACTTTTTATATTGTAGTCATCAGCACTATTTACCTGTACATAGAACCAGACACATCGACTACCAGTTTCAAACGATTTGGTTTCTCTTGTACATGATCCGCCCAGGGATTTGCTTCAGCGCGTCTGCGATATATATTCTTTTCGCCCGTGATGCCTTCGATAAGACGCGTATCGTCCAGTTCGCCGTGTGTTTGATACTTTTGCCACTGACGCTCCTTGCTTTTCGTCTGCATTGCATCCATGACTGCTTTTAGTTGCTGTACCTGCTTGCGATTCGGCTCACTAAATTGCGCATACAAACGATGATCATGTGCCGACATTTTAATCTCCTTAAGCTTTTCCTCAAACGCTTTTCGATTCATTTCGCGTGCAGCACGTTTAATCTCCTCCGGTATATCGTCTTTCTCTTCGTCGGAGAGCTGATGCACCTTGTGCCCTTTGTCCAGCCGAAACGGACCGCCCTTACCACCAAGTCCTGCTGTATCGCGTCCGCCACTGCCACCGGCCCACGTATTGCCGCCTACATGTGGTTCATTCTTAGGATCGGTCTTGCCATACTTCGGCCCAGAGACTCCCAAGCCGCTCTTGCGCTGCACCGTCAACTGTAGTTCCTTCTTTTTACGCAATGCGTACAGCTCATTCCTGGCGTATGCCTCAATCGCTAGACCATGCTTGGCCAATACTTGTGTGACCTGTTCTAAAGCTTCCGGCTGATATTTATCAAAGTCCAGCACATTGCCAACTAACTCGGACATGGATTCGTTGGGATACTTTTCCAAATGCTTAACAATGTTCACAACCTCACGTGTTGAGTATGGATAATTGAGTAAGCCTTCATCTGCCAGACTGCGCAGTTCGCCAAACGCATTGACTAGCGTAGACAATGTTTTGTGCGGTACAGATGGACCGTACTGCTGCAACAAATATATCTCGGATTCGGGTGTTGGATTATCGATGGCATGACAACTGAATACATCGCCAAGCGATGCATAGAAATCGTTACCCAAAAATGGAAAGCCTGGACGGTTTGCCAATACTATAATACGAAAATCAGCATGTGTTTCAATCAACTCTGAAGCAGACTGTTGTTGCTGCGCTTCAACGCTACCCGCTGGCACAATTTTACGTCCATCTGAGAGTGTCATCTCACCATTCTCAACCAGCGTTCGCAAAATACAGGTGACGTTGACGGGCGCCTTGTCGGCCTCATCTATGACGAGCACGTGTCCGCTTTTGACCGCCTTTACCAACGGACTGTCTTCGTAGACAACCTGGCCATCGCGTAGCGTCGACTGTACCGTTAGACTGTGCACAGTTGTATCTCGATGCAGCTGTAGATACTCGCGTGGCCGATTCATTAACTGCAGCAACTTATCGATGAGCTTGTTCTTTCCGACGCCCTGATTGCCGACAAGCAGCAAATGATCACCAATTGAAAAATCCTAGAAAAAAAATTTACACCAAAAATACTTTAGCTATTGCAACTCATGAAATTGACTAAGTAGCTAACATCATACTTGCAAAAGTCGTTCCAGCAGCGCCACATGCTGCGGCATCTCGTAGAAAAGCGTACTCGGCACTTTTGACTCCTGCGTAGTGGCCTTCAATTTCATTTCTGTGCCGCCGATTCGCAGCACATCGTTCTCAACGCTAATTTCTTGTTGCACACGCTTGCGTTCAACCGGCTTTGATATACCCGCTTGTTTAATGGCTTCTTCCAGCGCTGCACGTGGCAAAGCCGGCAGGAACTTCGCCAGAAAAGTATTCTGCACAATATCATACAATGAATTAAACGGATTCGCATCATCTGGAGGATAGGTAGCCATGCGTCGGGCTATCTTCAATAGCTGTCGTGTTGATAGTGTACCGGCCAAATTTTCTAACAGCGGATCCTGTGATTCGCGCAGTATATGAGACAATTCAATGACCTTGTGTATGCTATCATCGATATTGCTGCCATATAACTGCTGTATAATTTCGTACTCCTCGGACTGCTGCAATGGCCGCACTTCGAGAAAGAGGAACAGACTGAGCAACTCCGGTGTAAGCCAATTCTGCTGCGGTTGGCTGGGATTGGGCGGCTCAGCGAGCGCAATCAATCGAAAAGATTGGTGTATTTTTATTATGCCGCGCTCGGCTAGTTGCAACTTTGTAAAGCCTTGTTGCAGCAGCGCTTCGTAACGATCTGCGCGCAACATGGTTGTACCATCGCATAGCTGCAGCTCGCGATCATGTATGAGCCTGTGGTGAGTAGATGAACGCAATGATTATGCAATGTTATATTCATGTAAACACACACACACGCACCTCTGTAGCACTGTTGCGCTGCTTTTGTGCAAACGATTGATGCCATTAAGCACAGCCACAGTACCGGATTTGGCAGCGCGTACCAACGGTGAATCACGCCACACTGTATCGCCCTCGGCGGTAGTTATACGCTGCTGCACCAGATCACGTGATGTCATATCCTCATAGAGTACCATTGGTTCGACAGATTGATTTAACAAATTCATTAGCTGCTTGGTCAGCGTTAGCTTGCCGACACCTTTACGCCCAATCAGGCATACATCGCCGACAGCATAAGCCTGTATCATAGCGGCGAGCACTTGTCGTTGATGTGCTAAATCGACAAATCCATGACTTGCAGCGGCGACAGCAGCTGCTGCGCGTTGACCACCGAGCAATGCCAGTGATACATTATCTATTTGGAAGTTGATCAGCCCAGTTGGTTCTACGTTCTGCGTGCTGTTGCTTGTGATGCGTTGCACTGGCGTGCTTGTAGGTAGAGCATCAATCTTCAGTGTACTTAGCAGTTGTTTAATGCGTTCCTTTTGCTCCTTCTTCAGTGTGGTCTCGTATGGATAGAGACACTTTATGACGTCGTGCACTTGCAGCGCCGGATTGGCTTGCTAAAAAGAGAACAAAAGAGGAACGTTGCAATTTAGTAGGTTCAACTAAGAGATACTTTGTAAAGTTCGATAATTCGATAGAGTCAAGCTACTTAAAGAAGGTGCAGTGTACATCAAAGTCTCGTACAATCGATGGCAATACGACTTTTGATGAACTAGATCAATAAATATATGCTTTTTTTGTTTTAATAGATCAATAAATATATGCTTTTTTTGTTTTAATATTTACCAACATGCGCACAGCCAAATGCAGACTATCCAGCGGGAAATCTGGCAGATTAATAGAAGTATCAGCCTCTTGTATAGCCAGACCAAATGACACTAAATTTTTCAAGTGCGAAATTGGCACGCTTGGACCATGCTGCTGCAGCGCAACGATTAGTTCCTATAAAAAGATATACTATTAAATATCAATTATTTAATTTATTTATCAACAATATTCACCTCGTAGCCATAATGTGCAACATTTCGCGATTGAAAACGCGAACGCAGCGGTGGATCAAGTGGTGTGCCTTTGTATTTTTGTGTCGGCAGACCCAAAGCAACTACTCGAAAATTTTCCGAAACACGCAATAGACCCCAGTCGTTCAACTCTTGCTGTGTATAACGCTCAAGCAGCTTATCGTAACGTTCTGGGGCCATTAGAAATTTACCATTCTCCAAATGCATTTCACGATTTTCCAGTAGATTATTCAAAATTGGCAGCACATTACGCTCGGCATGCTCGACACCATCGAGCACTAAAACGCGTCCATGCAATGCAGCACGCACTGCACACTGATCCAGATAGATGGCGGCCTTATTCTTGATCTCACGGCGTTGTTTCAAATCACTCTCGGTGGTATCGCGACTTAAGGAAATGTATTCCAGTTCACGCTGTGTCAGCTCAAGGAATTGCATAGCCAACTGACGACGCAACGGACCCGGTTGACCGAGCAGAAACATATCTTGCTTGAGTGCATCCTTCTGCAGCATCCAACGCAGATGATGCAGCGCCGACTGCGAAAGCTGCAAGGTGCCATCCGCTGCATATTGTACTGAAAGAAACGTTTTTGTTATTGTTTGCTTTTGCTTTTGTACTTTGAACTCACCGTATTGTTGCGGCACTAGTTCCGGATTGGCGGGTGTCTGTAGCGTTTGTGTTATGTCACCAATCGTTATCGTTTCTGGCGCATTTTGCGCTTTAGTGGCATAATCTCTGCACGGGTATATGACGGCTGTCTGACGTAGCGGACACAACGTGGAAAATTGTTTTTGCTGTTCAAGGAACTGATGCTCCACTTGCTGTGTCTGTTGTCGTCTTACATTTCCATTTTGCGCGCGCAAAATGGAATTTGATGCAAGTTTGGATCTTCTGCTTAGAATACGGAGCATCGTCAATTGAACTTAAACACTAAGAATAAGAAATTTAATTAACTAAAAAATTCAAAAGCGTTTAAATTGCGGCGCACATTGCAAGCAACAACAAAAACAAATGTATGCGTAACAATTGGTACGAACGAAAGAGAGCGAAATATACGAACAGCTGTTGCCTACAGCTGTTAAGTAACTCGCATATGTGCCACTCAGTTAATTTTGTATTTAATTGTAATTAGTGCGAATGAAAGAAAATATATTGAAACATATACGTGCAGCGTTGCCAACTTAACGCCGAAGCATGCAAAACGGTTGCAAAACATACTAAGCGCCAATTCAATGTTGGTTTGCGTATGCGCTACACAAAAAATCGTTAATTTCAAATGGCGTGCAAAGTAAAATTTCTAATTTCACATAAATAAAAACTAATTGCATAAACCTATAATTGCACAACGCTCAAAGCTTCAACGCTTAACAGCAGCGTGGGAAAAACTGAAGCGGCATAACCTTGAAATACTTACTAACACACACAGCAACAAAAGCACAGCGCATTATTAAAAATTATTTTATAAAGAATAAGAATATTATACAGGGCTGGAAGCTTAGTGTTTTATCTCTTTGGTTCGGTTAAATTGGATTCAACGAAATTTAGGCTGCAACTTATACGCTCAACGAAATGTTTTAAACGGTGCCTACAAAGAAGCAGACCATACGCTCGAACAACGAAATAACCCTACTCGGGCGCCACTTTTGACACAATAACACTTTTAGTAATATAATGTTGCTCTGTGGTTGCCGCTTCAGATGAGTTAAAGGCAGATTAGGTGAATATTATCGATATTACTTCTCACGAGATTCCAATCGTCATGCGATCCTCTAGCTTAGCCACTACAAAAAGAAAAAAACGAGATGTATTCGAATCTAGTTCATAGTTTCATAAAGCCGATGACTCCAGCTTCGTAGCGGCTACAGTTTAAATGGATCTGCAGCCCTATTAATACGTACAAGTACATAAAATATATCAAAGAAAAAAAATATGAAAAATACAAACGAAAACCATTTATCTAAGAATTCTATTTGTTTAAATTGCAAAATCCAACGATATAGTATAATACCGCATGACGATAAGCCGCTTGTTTCCCATCAAACTTTGCAGATAGAAGCGGCGCTTATATGCGCTAAAGCGAGAGTCCAGCAGTTTATTAGATAGAAAAAGAAGCGAAGTCGTGAGTAAGTATGTATAATCTATGGATTTATATAGAATATTCGAACATAAACAATTATTTTTCCCTAGCAACGGCGAAAATTGTGATGGCTCTTAATTAACAGCGAACTTTAAGTGCATATATGTACATTCGGTGAGTTACTGTGGGTTAGACACCATAAAGTTTATATATTCTAGAACAGTATCAAAAGTTTTGTTGTTGTATGTAGTTACATATGTCCATCTGTCAGCCTTTAATATATGTATATGTGAACCGGAGTGGCATATCCAATTACTTAGTAATAGGAAAGAAGGGAGTCGGGGAAGCATCTTTTATTTATCGACGGCTTTCCGCTATTGCAGCTGACATGCCAATGAACGAGGAAGATATGCCGACGACACGGATTTCCTGGCATCCGACGTCTCCTTACAGGTGGCTTCAGCCAGCCTTCAAAGGCTGACGAGGTGGAACCCAAAAAGTTCACTCAACCAACTTTCTTGATGAGAAAAGACTGTCCCCAAGTTTATCTCCACGGAACAGCCACTTCAAGCAGCGCTTCTTCTGCTCATTAAAAGGACTCAACTAAATGAAAGATTAAAAAAGCATTTATAGCTGATCGGTTGAAGGTCAACTATCAGGCTGAGGAGCAAGCTCCTAGTATACCAAGCGAAAAAAAAATCCTTTATGGACCTATGGAGTCCCGAGCTGCGGCATTGCCAGTGGAAGCAACTGATCTATTATTATGAAATTTCAAAATACTCAGAACTAAATCTCCAACGCGCACCTGTTTCAAACCAATAGCGTGATCCACAAACAACTCGGCATGGCCTAGGTTCACTAGGAAGTTATCAGAGTTAGCAGCTCCTACCTAAAGCGGATAAACAGGCTCAACAACACCCTTGCCATCAACCTATTTGATAACAGCGCGACTTCTAGATGGCTCAAAAGCTGACACCCGCTTGATCTCCCTCATGGGAGGCACCCCAATTGTCGCCAATACATTGTCAACTGTTTCCCTTAAATTTTGCTGATCGAATGCAAATAAAGTTTACCCGATTTATTAAACAAAAAAAAAAGAAACTTATGACAGAAATGAAGCTCGAAAATTTTACGAAAAGGTGAAGCGTTTGACCGAAGGTTTTAAACTTTCTGTATGGACGAAAAGGGAAATCTGCTCACTGAGAATATGGAGGAGTTATTTTTCTAACCTACTTGGAGGCGATGATGCGCTCAATTCACCGAAATAGAGGACGCCCGGATACGCGTTGGACTGAATAGGCATGGGAGATCTCTCCGTACTTGACATTCAAAACAACTGCAGCAGCTGGTCAGTATCGATCGATGGTTGAATGCCATCTAAGTTATTAAGTAAGTAACTTTATATAATAGAGGCCTTTAACTTTGGATATTTAGATTTTAATATTTCTTTTTCCATTAAATTTTATTAAATGTACGTGACTACATCCCCTACATAAGAAGGGCATAGCCCTTACCAAACAAAACTATTTCTCCTTCTAAGTTTTCTTTTACGATTTAAACTATATTTTTGTTGTTGTTTTGACTAGAAACGCCAAATTTGAAGTAAATGACATCAATCCTAATAAAATATTCCATAGAAGTCCAAATCGAACAAGTAAAAAGGATAGCCTCCATGCGAAAAGTTAAGTAAATATAGACGTGTCCTTCTGTCTGCCAAACAAAAACTTGGTGACTATAAAAGGTTTGGGCTCTCCTTTCTCCCTTTTCTTTTCCAGAAGCAAATGTGTGACAACACATTTTTTTTGTTTACTAAACACTTTCTTCCATGCACGGCTCAGCTGGTTTAACTTAGTTTTATCACTTGGTGACCTAGTTTGCTTCCTTTGGTCTGCAATGAATTTGCGTGCAAAATTTTTTTTTTATCAGTTCAGTAGTGTTGAAACATGGATGTGCCTTATGACCTCATCGTCTAGTTGTTGCGAACGAATTATTTCTTCTAAAACAGATCTTAAGAATTCCCATATCTTACACGGTTGCAGATAGAAACTTATGCGCCACAAAGTACGTCGAGTTCGAGCCGCGTACTTTCTTGTTTCTTGCTATAACCACTGAAGGCATTCTCGCTTGGAGTTGATAAGCTTGCTTCTCCTGGTTATTATTATTTTTTGCTTTATCAAAATAGAAAATATTTTTATTTTTTCTTTCTTTTATTTTATAAAAATAAATTCCGTAGTGCTTTGTTTTGATTTTGTGTTTTCTTTTCATTTAAAACATGTTTCAGCCTGTCTGCAATTTTTTTTTATCAATTTCCCACAAGTGTGGTCGACGGCGCTGTCCCTTTAGTTCCTAAAAGAAAAAACTAAAGATTAGACATTCGAACGTTGTACAATATTAATTAAAAGCAAAACAAAATGCAGTCGACCGACCACAAGAAGTGCTGCTATCACAGCAAAAATATTATTGGTTTCTAATTAAAAATCGAGCTATCTGAGTCGTTTATCGGTGAGAAAACTTCTTTTCGTTTTAACAGAAAAAAAAAAAGAATTGTTTTTGATTTGCATTTTATCTTTGCGTATAATAAATATTGAAAGCGATCTATTAAGACTGCCAACAGTCTGGAAATATCAGGAAATGTGAAGTGCCACCGATTTGCATTTAGAAAGCATTGCGCACGTTGATGGCTGCTCATATTTGGTACGAGAGTAACTATTTATATTATGTGTCTTGACAAACCTCAGAGTTGTTAGAGATTGAAACGAGAATATTCTCTTGACAAGTTACTATGAAAGGTGCTACGAAATATGATGTAATCCATGCGTTCAGAAGCTCTTTCCGTTCATCGGACCATACCTTGCATAAAAGTTGGTGCATACTCCTAAACAACTCTTCGCCGCCGGTCTTAAATAACTCAGCTGGCAGCCTTGCCGCTTTGTTATTTTTCAGCTTTTTAATAACTGAATCGACCTCGGTATAGTCTGGTGGCTCTACAAAAGTGACATCATTAACTGGTGGTTCCGGTGTCATTGCTCTATCGGCGGAATTGTGTGCTTCATTGACTCCTAGTGTGTTACAAAAATGACTCCTCCAGTGATTAATATTCATCTGTAGCCAGAATTCCATTTTCGTCCTTACAGAAAGTTACTTCGGGCTTAAATCCTTCGGACAGACGCTTGACCTTTTGATAAAATTATCGAGCTTCATTTCTATCACATATCTTGCCCCTCTTTCTTGCGTCTGAAAAGGCGTATCTTCTCCCTCCGTTTCTTCCGTTTTCGCTCTCTAACAGCTCGTTGATAGGCGAAGTTCTTCTCAGCAGAAGCATTGCGGCACACTTCGTCGTACCAAGAATTCTTTACAGGTTTTGTATAACCAATGAACTCCTTGGCAGCCCTTTCCATGGAGCGGGTGATTTATATCCACTGCTCACATATATCTTAGGAGGACGGAAAGGATTCCCGAAACAATCGGGAGTGTGTGTTTGAAAAGGCTTTGGCGGTCTGTTCTGACTCGATGCCTGGCTTCCGTCAATCAAAACATGATCAATTTGGTTGCGGGTTATTTGATCTGGACTCAGCCATGTAGCCTTGTGGATGTTGAGGTGTTGAAATCTGGTGCTACTAACTACTATGTTCCGCCCTGCGGTGAAATTGATTAGCCTTTCTCCATAATTGGAGGTACTGTCGTGAAGGATAAATTTCCCGATGGTTGGACCAACGATTCCTAGCTTCCCAATTTTGGTGTTGAGATCGCAAAGTAGGACGTATAGACGTTCCAAGCGCTCATAGAAGTCGTCTTTTCCGCCGAAGCATGCGCACAGATCAGGCTTATATTAAACCTACTTCCTACTTCCTACTACCTTCCTACTTTTGGTCTTCTGCCTTAATAAAATAGATGAAGGTAAAATTTAGGTAAAGATTTTATCCTTATTAAAACGTACGATTTATCATTGTATTTTTAGGCCCTGTACCGAAGGTACAAGACCCTATTGGTTTTGTGCAAATGTATGTAACAGGTAGAAATAATGGTCGGATACTCCCCAAAGTTACCCCCATGTCTTTACGAGTTTGAACGTTGGGCAAAACGGCATCAGCGTGAGATGACTGTCAAGGTGTATAGCTTCAAGATCAGCAAAGTCATAAATTCTCTTTATGAAACGATATACAAGACAATAATTGCACTAGCTTGGATCTACGAAATGTAAGTCTATATCATTGCTGCTTCACTGCACCTTGCTAAGATCAGGGTCCTCCAAACGAAGGTCGTCCGCAACTACTCTGGCGCATGGACTCTGGAACATGAGAATGGTTAAACTTGAAAGGTACTTAAATAATCCCAAAATTAGAAATGTCATCTAACCAGCAAGCAGCGACGTACATGGAGCGTCTTAGTAATCATCCAAACGAGCTTGCGCCTCTTGAGTACGCGCCTAAAATCTGGAGTTAGAATAAAGAGACGGCACCGTAGAATACACCCAATCGATCTGTTAAACAGAGCCTTATAATGTACAAATTCCTATAACAATAAAATCCATAATCCATGATCTCATGCACTATCTCACTTTGTTAGAATATCTAAATAAAAAGTGTTGGAGGTAAGCCGGTATGCTTTGCTGCACCCAGTAAACTTAAACCATCCCTTTTTTTCCAATACATTTGACTTCTCACAATCACATTATCATGTACCGGAATTCCATAGAATCAATCATTCTTTTTTGGGAAATTATTTTCTGAGTGAAAAAAATCCAACATTTTGTGACCTAAATAATTCAATTATAGTCCATTTTTGCGACGCTGTAAGACATCCATTGCCTAAATTCTACAAAATTTGTAGAGCACTGAAATTTAAATAGTCTGCATAGATATTCAAGATTATAGGCTTTGAGCTGCTCTGGCATGTGAGACAAATGCAGAGGATCGTTTTCCACCGATTATTATAAGTGAAAGCCAGCTTTTTGGATTTTCCGACCAAAGTGTAGAGTCTGAAAGCAAAATGAATTCCAAAGCAATGTCAAAGAATGCGTGAAAAGTGCGTATACAGACAGACGGACATTGCTTCAACAACTCCTCTTATCACGCTGATCACGATTATGTATAATATTTATTACACTTTCTACGGCATCCGATGGCATTGCAAACTTTGTGTTTAAAATATTATACCACTCTCACTCTGTGTGTGCAGGGTATATATATGCACTACGTTAGCCAATTAACTTGGGCCAATTCTTATATACATATAAGAATAAGACAATTAATTAACCACAAATAATGTATATAAAGAGAACTTAAAATAAAGAAAAAACCTAATAAAATTCGCTTCATTCACTTTGCAGAAACAAGAAATTGTCGAGTCTAGTGAGCTTGACTTCTATATACCCTACAGCACTTTAAGCCGCAGATTTGTATGGAGTTACATATATACCGAACTGGATCCATGTGAGATGCTTCATATGTCATATTGGGCGTATCTAATTCAATTAACAAAAAGGACATTTTTAGACAATAATTAGGAAAGGGGGCAGGTTTTTTATTATCATTTAATTTAATAATAATATGACGAGAAAATAATATAGTCTAAATATTTGAACTTGAAGTCAAATTCATTGGTCTAAGGAGTTTAGTGACCCTTATACCCCGAAACTTCACTTGTTCAGACGGTTTTTGTTGTACTCATCTCTGCAAATCTCTGCAATCGGTTTTATTTCCAAAAATAAAAAATAATTTAAAACAAAAATGAGTGTTGAACACAAAGCCAACATTAAATTTTGTTTAAAACTTGGTAAAACTTTTACCGAAACTCACGAATTAATGAAACAAGTTTATGGGAATAACTGTCCATCTCGTAACACTATTTTCGACTGGTAAACACGTTTCCAAAAACGGTCGGTAAGACTTAAATGACGACGAACGTTCGGACCGGCCGAAATCTTCAGTGAACGAACGAAACATCAAAATTATCCGTGAATTTATCAAAAATGAGCCGGAGTCGGAATTGGAGTTGTCCAAAAATTCAATCCATCGCATTTTGGTCGTTCATTTGTGCTACAGGAAAGTGTGTACACGATTTGTTCCGCATCCATTGAAAGACGAGGAAAAGGCGCTTCGGATTCAACATTTGAAAGACTTCATTAAAGGTGCCAAAAAGGATTAAAACTTCCTTTTCAACATTGTTACTGGTGACGAGACATGGTGTTTTTTGAATGCAACCCTGAAACCAAGCATCAAAGTGCCGAATGTAAGCCACCCGGTGGGCCAAAACCCAAAAAAATCACGTTTGGAAAAGTCAAAAGTGAAGACAATGTTGATTTGTTTCTACGATGCGAAAGGCATTATTCACCAAGAGTTCGTTCCACCAGGCCAAACACTTAATGGGCCATTTTTGCTTGGTGTTATGAGGCGTTTGTTCCGTCGTATTTGACCAGAATATCGCGGCGACCGATTTTCTGACCAAAAATAGATCGATATGTTTTTTTAAGCTGATCAAGATTAAAATAAAAAGTTAAGACAAGGCGTTCAAAGTTTTAAGTGAAAATGTTTTAATTTAATTATTAAAAAAATATGCTAAATAGGTCTCCGAAAGCATTTTCCACGTACTTGAAAAATTTTTCTTTTACATTTTTTTGACGTTTTATTTTAAATTATTTTTTATTTTATTTAGGCTAACTTAGAAGCTTCTCTGAAGTTACGAAAAAATAGAATACGGTTTCGTGATTTTTTTCTAAGTCTTCTCTGTTTGGACGAACTTTCAACACAGACGTAGAGATACCTCCTAACCTGATCAATCTAACGCGTGTCCGGTGATCATATATTACTACTCTCACCAATTAAGTTTGGGAACCCATGTGGGCTGGAGCTCTGGAATATGCCAACTTCATCAAATAAATTGTCAAACTCTTAATTAATATGTCCATAGGTCCAACAATTTTACGAAGAATTTTTCTATCGAAGACAAGTAACGCCCGCCTTATAGCAGGAGAGGAACTATCAGCTTCTTGTAGATCTTAATTTTAATCATTCTAATTTGTTTACTGCGTCCAAAGTAACACATATTACCAAGTGTGATACATATTGACTGTTTAATCGAGAAATATGTGGTGTGTGCCTTTGTTAAACTCATGGGACTCCTTCATTATTTGTCGTTTGTTCACCTTTTTAAGCTGTTAACAAATAAGTGCTTACTCTGAGTCAGTTATAGAAGATGTCACAGGATGCTTTTTTTAGTGATGTTAGTCTTTTATTTATCAAGAATATTAACAAACATTGCAGGTGCGTATGGTCTCGTCTTTAAATCGTTTGTGGCGGTAGTGTTCCTAGATTAACTTTGTGTCTTAACTGAGGCTAATTGTTTTTCGGTCGCGGATCTCAAGCTCAGCGCACCAATCTCTAAATAAAGGAAAGAAGTTTTCAGCTTCTAGCAACATGCTCACCGCCGAGCATACATACGTGAGCTAACGAACATTTGTGAGTAGCCAAAGCCGTTTGCAAAAGCATCGTGTTTGGGAATGGCATTAATGTGGAGATTCTGCAAATGTCATGTCCTATATATGTAAGTTTGATTTTTAGTCATTTTTTTTATTGTTTTGCGTCTCAGATGCTTCATTCGCTATGTTACACACATTTACACATTTCAACAAACCGAATGGAAATATTTTTTTGCCAGGGTACAAAAAAAAACTGCCGTAATTCGAAATGCATATACATATGTAAAAATTTTGAGGTTGGCTTTCGTTCTCAGTGATACATATTTTCTTTACATACTTTTTGAACAGCATGTAGCTTACATTATGTATTTAGTGAAAAATGTACGAAAAATATGCAGTTACCAGTTTCTCCAACTTGAATGCCGGCGGCAGCAGGGCATTTAAAAATTAAAAAACACAAAAACAAAAAAAAATAGTAAAACATTAAGAAATTGAAGCAAAATATTGGCTCCCCGCCCCCTACCACTTACAACGAAAATACGCACATTCCAAGGCACAAACACACGCACGCAAAAACTCCACCCAATGACAAAGCAGAGAGAGCGCGCATAAAAATCAAAATAAAGTAGAGAAACAAAAAACAGAAGAACAATAAAAAAAAACAAAAACAAAAATACCTGTTCAGGACACAAATACACGCACATTATTCGTACTGACAATAAATTGCGCTCACATTGTAGCAGCAAAGTTAAGGCCGCAGCATTGTAGACCAATCAGCAGTTAACAACAAAAACAAACTTAAAGCAAAGACAACAATTGTAAACGCATGCAATTGGCTGTCGATTAACTGATAAGAGCACAATGTGAGAGCGTAAAAATGTAGAAACTTGCTATGCATAAGAGAAAGAGCGCGCAACATATGCAAAATGTATTGCTGAATGCTGAGAGAGCCAGAGTATAAAAGTGTTTTAACAATTTGAGTATGTGTGTGTGTGTGTTTGTGTTTTTGTTTTGTTTTTGCAGCATAATTTGTTGTTGTTGTTGTTGTTGTTGTTGTTGTACGAAATTCTTATTATTAATATTTACACATGCTATTGTTGTTGTTGTTGCTTTTGTTGTATATTAAGCAGCGCTTACAACGGTTTTTGTCCATTGTTTTTTTTTTTTTTAATTTTTTTCTGCTGTACATTTCGTCACTGAGCTCGACTCGAATCGACTCTCAACGTTTTTTGAGTCGGCTCGGCCTCGGCTCGGCTTGAGCGCATTCACTCGCTCGCTCGCTCGCTTGCTTATTCATCGTGTTGAGTTGAGGTTAAGCCGCCGCTTGTGGCCAAAGCTAAATGTCAGTAACGATTTAGTCCGATACGCGAGCGCACCTGTTTCAAAACCAGCAAAAAAAAAAAAATTAAATAATTAATTAAATTAAAAACATAAACAAATAAAAAAACAAACGTTTCTATAAATTATTTATTTTCTCTGTGTATGTTTTGTGTGATTTTTTTTTTATGCATAAAAAACTAAAAGTTATAAAGTTATTTTTTTTTGTTATATTTTACTACAAGGAATGCCGTAAGGAAATGCATTTTTTAATAACAAAAGTGCAAACAAATACAACAAAAAAAAGTGTGTAAAATTGTTTAAATATTTAATAAAATTATTGAAAACAATTACAAATAAAATGTATATAAAATGCTAAAATAAATAAAGCATAATGTGCAAAACTATTAAAAAAAAAATTATTACAAATTATTATTTAATTAAATAATCAATTGATTAAATACATAATATGTGCTTTAAGTCAATTGTTTATAAATTTAAACATTAGTTAATATATTAAATAAATACTTTTTGGCGCAAAAAACCTTAAACATAAGAAAACTGGCGCAAAAAACTTTTTTTTTTTTTTAATTAATTTGGCTTAAAATTAAAGCGCAGTGAAAAACATAAACAAAAAATAAAAAACAAAAAATGATAAATAAATAATTAATAATTTAATTTTTAGTAAGCAGCACAAAATCTTAAAAGTTTTAGAAAATAAAAAAAAAACCGCAAGTTTCTCAATGGCTTGTAACCAGCTTTACAATTTAACAAGCGTTAAAAGAGAGCGTTATAATAACTCAAGCGACTGTTGAAATTTCTTGTTTGATTAGCAACAAATAAAAACTCAAACAAAACCCAGCTAAAAAAAGCTATTAAAATCTGATAAGAAAACAAAATTAAATCAGCTGTTCAATGTAAAAATTTATGCTGGTTACTGTTTAACGCTCGTTAGGCGCTAATCGAATATTGATAAAATAAAATCTTAGATATTGAGAAACTCGCATTTAGCTTCTGCTTCTGAAATACAGGACTTTTTTATAGAAGTTTGCTTTTGCAACAACCTTTTGTTTCGTGGTTTCCGAACTTTTTTTCTTTTAATTTGCCAATATTTTAAAAATAAATTCGAAACTTTTCCATTTGTTTTGTCAGTTTTTGAGAATAAATATTAATGAAACATTGGTGCAGTACTTTTTGGAGAGCTTATCGCTCGATCAATCGATTAGGGAACTTCTGTTATGACAGATGGTACCATTCTGCGGTAAACTGAATGAAAGAAGATTGTCCTATATAGCGCTCTATCGAATCAATGACTCTATTTGCGCACCGTACAGCAATTTGTCACATTCTGAATTAATTGCAAAAATATATAAACTGCCATTAATATTAAAACGCTTCTTCGATTATATGAGCACAGGATCCGAAGCATCAATTTTATTTTGAAAAAAAAAAAAAATATTTAATATTAAAATTCTTTTACTGGCCTTACATATAGAACTAACACAAAAAAAATATCTTCTATTTAATAATTTTCACAAAGATGCTAACAGAGTTTGGAATTACTCCATGTTTATGCCGAATCGCTGCAGAAAAATATTAGTTTATATATTTCTTGCACCATTTTAAGCCTAACTCCATCAGAACATGGTCATGGAGTTGTCAAAAATTTGTTTTTTATTAGCATTTTCTGAAAAAGATAAACGTGAACCATAATTGGAGAAGTGTGCCTTAGGAAAAGCTTGAGATTCGAGCTGGAAGTTTGCTATATCATGTAGACATGGTATTTTTTTTTTTTTTTTTTTTGACAATTTTTGCTGATTGGATCATTTATTTTCAACATTGCTTTTGCCAGGATTGAGCAAGTGAATACTATAACTCGTATGGACTATGGACAATAATGAAGAAAACCGCAATGCATTGTTCGAAGAGTTTTATTTTTTCTAGATTCAGATCTAAATTAAAGCATTTTAAATTTCCTCACAATCATAAAATAGGTCAAATGCTACCAGAGATAGGGAGTACCTATGTATATTTGGGGGACTTCAAAACAATTATTTTAATAAAATTGTTTAAGTTTAAAACAAAGCAAACTTTTAACAACTGTGTGGGAAACAAGTGTTCTTTCAATGGGCGTGGCTCACTTACAAGACTATAAGGGTTTATAGTCTTCAGCTTTTATATTTTCTGAGATCTGTTTTTTATGCTATGTACTTACAATCAGTGACAGGAGCCAAATATAATATTTTCAAAGGCAAAAACAGAAGCATATAGATTTTATATTAATAAAAAGTGCTAATTATGTTAAATCACTGTTATGCGCTGTTAAATTACTGTTAACTGTTTGCAATGAAAGTAATAAACAGTGATTAAACAGCAAAGAGCAATGATTTAGCAGCGAAAAGCAATGTTTTAACAGCAAATAACAGTTTACAGTTGTTTATTTCTGTTAATGCAAATAGTTAACAGTAAATAGCAGTGATAAAACATAAAATAGCAGTATTTTTTGTAAATGCTACTTTCCATCACTGTGACAAAAAGCATATAGCAGTTGCAATTTTCTGTTTAATCACTGCTATTTACTGTTAACTATTTGCATTAACAGAAAAAGAAACAGTGACTGTTATGTACTGTTACAATATTGCTTTTCTCTGTTAAATAACTTTTTATTTCTTTTAATGCAAATAGTTAACAGTAAAAAAAAATAATTTAACAGAGTATAGCAGTGATTTAACATAAATAGTAGTTTTTTTTTTTTTTTTTTAATTCTATATGCTATTTTTTTTTTAACGGGTTTGAAAATCGCAGTGACCTAACAGCGAAAAACAATCTTTTAACAGGAATACCAGTTATTTAACAGAATATAGTAGAATTATTTTTTTTAACCGTTATATGCTATTTTTCACAGTGACTGAGTGATGTAGTAGTGAATTTCGAACGAAAAGTTTTAACAATCGAAATACAATTTGAATGGAAATGTTTTATATTCTGACATGCCATATCTGATTCAAGCAGTGATTCATTATTTAAATCACTAACAACGCACAATTGAAACCGCTAATTGAAGAGTGAACTTTACTGGACAGTATTTCCCATTTATATTGCAATTAAGAAAGGAGTTTTTGTAAAAAATTTCCAAAAAAAATTAATAAGTTAGAAGATCCAACAAGATAATCGATAACCTTCAAGAGGCATCAAAAGTTAACAGGCCATGAGCAACGCAAACACCATGGTGTCTTAAAAAAAATATAATTAAATTCTTAAAAATCAACAATTAATTTTTTTAAGTACATATTTAATTTTTTTTTTTAAATTTTTTAATTGATTAAAACAGCAAAAGAATAAAATTTCGAGGTTTTTGTGACTGCCTATAAAAATTGTATTAAAATTTAGAATTTAAAAAAAAAAAAAATTAAAAACTCCTAAGTGACCGACAATGCGCATGTGTAGTGTGTAAAAACTTCGTCAACTCATAAAAAAATATTAAGAAAAATTTTTCAATAAACAAAAAAAAATTTTGGAAAATCAAAATGTTTAAAAAGTAAAAACCAAAATTATTAAAAAAAAAAACTAAAATAAAATACAAAATCAATACAATTTTTTGTTGTTGTTGTTGCTTTTTTAACCGGTCTTTGCAAATTGTTTTTGATTTGTATTTGTTTTTAATTCCGTTTGCGATTTGGATTTTTCTGCGAACTCATTAAAAATCCGCTGACGACTTTGTGCTTTGGCTGTGCTTCGCTGTGTTGTGTTGTGTCTGCCTTTGCGACTTGACTTTTTGTGTGACTTTATTGTTATTTGTTTTTGTATATTATTATTGTACAATATCGGCGTGATTGTTGTTGTTGTAGTAGCTTCAATATAAAAAAAAAAAAAATAAAATAAAAAAATTAAAGCTAAACAGCTCAGCCCTGAGTCATGCCGCAAGCACACAACCAAACACAAAAAACGCAAAGCAAAAGCAATTCAAAATGCAAACGCAGCGCGCTAAACGCCGCTTTTACGCTTAATTCCTGCTTTACGTCGATCGTTTTCTTTGGTATTGTGATTGCAATTTTATTTTTATTTTATAGTATTACATTTTAGTACTTGCGGGTATTTGCGGGGGAAAGTTTGTAAAGAAGTACAAAAAAAAAAAATAGAGTGGATCAAAAATAGCTTAAAATTCTTAATAACTTGCTCTTCAAGAGTAAGGTTCTATCAATGTGTGTAACAGTTAGTATGAGGCGAGGCAGATGTACAGTTTTGAATAACACTGAGCAGTGCCGACCACCCTTTTATTAACAAGCCTCAAAATAAACAAATTTTAGCGATTATCTACAGAAACTTTTTTGCTTTGAAACTGTTCTATTACTACTTAGTATCTCTATGGATCGCTCTATAAACACAGGTTTACAAGTTTCGAATTAAATAAACTGTTTTCGAAAAATGAATATAAAGGCTTTGTCATAAAATTTTGTGCCAATATGGCATTTTTTCACACTCTTAGCTTGAAATATTTCAAAATTCTAATAAAGTAATGCTTCGAAAATTTTTGATACGGAATAAAAAAATTACATCTTTGTAAAGAAAAATAAAAAAGAAATACATTTGCACCAACAAACCCATAAATGCGGATATACCCCCAATTTTTTCCAAGTACCCTTTCGAAATTTCATTCATCTTTTTATAAATAATTGCTAAAATATAAGAAGAAGACGTAGCACTGCAACTTTTTCATTGGCTTATAATTATTTAGAAGTAAAAGCTACACGTTTCTCCCACCTAACGGGTAATTTGTGAATACTTCGCCAAAAACAAACATCATCCCAAGCATCGAAATGCTAAGAAGCCAGTGGGTGGCCTATCCACGGAAAAAGTTGCTGTAAGAAAGATCACACATCTGCTGAATAAACGATATGGGCTAGCACCTTCCAGTTGAGTGCCTCCAAGTAGTTTTGCACCAATCTTGGCTTGTGTTAGACAAAATCTGATGCAGGAATGATTTTATTTTTGGTCTGACATTGTTCAAATTGTGAGTAATCCTTTTTCCGATGCTTTGAATCCTTCCATGGCACGAAGACTTCTGGAAATGTTAGCTTGAGTAAACAACCTTTTACACGGCAAGCATTCTTTGCAATAGGTTATCGTTCAAGTTCAAAAGAAGCTGCCATAGATGGTCTTCAACCCTTCCAAGCCGCCATAAGCCTCCACAAGCATTTGATGCGATTCGCTAAACTATTTCTTCATATTGAAGCTAAGAAGCAAAGCTTGCCGCATGTGCTCTCTTTTTGTGTAGTGTATTAATAATTCGATTTCTTTGTCTTTTTCTCCTTTTCAATTCTTTGAAGCCAAGTAGTTCCGCTCATTCATGCTGCTTATCAGTTAATATCTGAAATTAAATAAAAAAATTAAAGAACGAATCGCAGAACACGTCTTGCATTCAGCTTCATTTTTTTTGATAACAGTTAAGCGTTGGCGCATGAGCAATACAAAAAATAAAAAACAATATGACGACACCAACATTTCTTTTAAAGCGTTGCATTAAGCAGCAAAACACAATAACAACAACAACCACAATCAAAAAGCAAAAGCAAAAGTCATTCAAGTAAAATCGAGAGTGAGTGACAAATAAAAAATTATTCGTAATTAAAAATCAGCGCAAGAAGTGCTAATTTGTGACTAATTCAAGCAAGCAAAATATTAAAAAAAAAAAGAACAGAATAAAGCAAATAAATAAATAAATAATACAAGAAAATACTTATTTAAAATAGAAAATAAAATACAATTAGCTGCATTTAATAAAGCACGCCCAGCATGCGCACTGCATTTAAATTTACAATTAAAATATTTCATCTCAATCAGCGAACAGCGTGGAGTGCTGACCATTGATTTAATGCCGTCGCCTATGAACGGGGAATTTACCGCCGGAACAGTTGACAACTTGTAGCAGCTAAGCTGGTCTAAGCTGAGCTGAGCTAAAGAGACACAGCAGCAACAAGCAAAACACAAAAAAAGTAAAGCACCGAGAGTGAAAAAAAAAATATATTATTAAAAAAAAAAACAATTCCAGAAGAAAAAAATCACCAAAGCGATATAGAACAAGCAAAAATTTCATAATACATTGTATCAGAGTAGTACATGCCCACACAGCTGACAACTTGCGACCGAGTGATTATTTTTCAACTTACAATTTCTCACATTGGCGCCGCAACGCAGCAGCAGCAGCAGCAGCTTGCAACGTCGTCGTCTTCGTCGTTGTTCTATACGCCGCTGCCGAATGCATTTGCCTAGCGATAGTGCAGCGAATGCAGCAGTCGTCTATACCGCAGATACCGCCGAAATTGCAATCAACGCCACCGCCACCGTTACATCAAGCATTACAACAAATACAGCCAACGAGCAAAGAAACGTCGTTGCTGCAAATACCGCTAAAACCACCACCACCGAAAATATTACCGCCGCCGCCATTGCGCCAGTCGTTGCACTTGGTAGCGGTCGCCGTCAGCGTCAGCTGCAGCACCACCACCACCAACACTATCAGCAGCAACAGTCACATTTTCATCATACGTCGCTATCGCCGCATCAACAATTACAGCAGCAGCAGCAGCAGCAACAGCAGCAATATCATCCTCATCATCCGCATCATCATCAGCTCTATACAGCAGCCCAGCAGCAGCAACAGCAGCAACAAGAACAACAGCAGCAGCAGCTACAGCTAACAACCGGTACCAGTGGCATTGGAGGCAGCATGGTCACATCATCGGTCTCACCAACAGATTGGACAAGTCCAGCGGATTATAAGAGTTCGGTTATGTGCGAGGTGATGCCATCGAGCAGTGCTAGTGTTGGCAGTAATTCACCGAATGGTGGTGCCAGTAATGGTACAGCAACAAGTGCACATAGTGGACATAATAGTAGCAGTAATAATAACAACAACAATACAAGTAGCAACAACAATAACAACAGTAGCAATAGCAACAACAACAACAACAACAACAGTAATAATGCCATACATCACGAATTGTGGTGGACAGATCGTTATGTCATGGAAGCACATCAGGAATATCCAAATGAATTGGGTAAGTTGCAAAATCTTAAGACATATTTTTTGAAACACTGCGAATCATGCTATGGCTGCTACTGCCTTCAGCTGTTGTGAATCATATATAAAACTCAGTTTTATGTATAAAATTTTGTGACGAAAGCTTTGTTGAGTTAGCACATACCGCAATATATGACTTAAATGTAGAAGATAAAAATTTTATCATTATTATTATATTTTGCGCTTACCTTACCTTAGTAGAAACACAGCTCTATCGTTCCAAAGTGCACTGCAAGTTCTTTCGTATGCAGTGTTTGTAATTTTCACCCAGTCAGTTGTCACTGTCGCAGATTTTGACACCGTTACAAAAAAAAAAAGTGGAAAATGTTTTTTTGAATACTTAGACTTTACAGATCAGGTCACATATAAGAACCTAACTCAAAATTTATTACTGGCTAAATTTTCCTGTTATTTCTAAACGATTACCGACATGCCTGCTATTAGATCCCAATTGGATTCTAGTTCACTAAGCAGTATGGCTACGTTAATTTTTATGCGCCTCCTTTTTACCTGCTCTATGCGCAGGACTGAGTAGCCAAATTATTGCTACTCTATTTTATCTAGCCAAACTGGATCTATGCTTCCAGTACGAGCTCTGACTTATATGACTAATAGTTTGCTGCTCTGATGTTTGTTAAAGAAGTTTGAAATGTTCTGATTCTCTATTCTTAAATTGAGGTAGCTCGAAGGGGTGCCGATGTTGTGAAGATGTTGTGAAGATGTTGTGAGAAACATGGGCGTATTGCTAGCAGTTGGCTACAATTCCTGTTGTTCAAGTTGTCAACTCTGATAATATGGCCTCTCTCTATCCTCAACATAGTTCTGCTTGTCTGTCTGTTGTTACACATAAAGATGCAACGATGTAAGTTCCAGAAGAATATTTCAAGTTAAAGAGGGTCAGTTGCGCAGGTCTACTATGATGCAAATGCTAGCCAACCTCTACCGCTTGTTTAGTCTTTTGCTGACTAATTTGTATCTCATCTCGCTATGATTTTTTTCCATGTACTATGACCTACATTTTGGTTTGAAATATTTAATTCAGGAATCATAAATAGCTTGCTTTTGCGAAGTCTATATTCTCCATAAAAATATATAAAAAATGTTGAAGAAGACTTTGTTGTGATGAACAAAACGTGTGTAAGCTAGTGGTATGCTCTGAAAGCCAAGGATATACTAAGTACTTGTCGCAGCCTGAAAAAGATGAACTGCACTTCATCAAGTAAATATATTCTCGATGAACAAAAAAGTTGTCTATCTGAACGTCCATCTTGGAGACTATTAAAGATGAAGTGCTTAAATTAGGAATTTTATATTTAGACTGATTTATAAGGAAATATCATGTTCAAATTATTTTGAAATACAACTTTTTATCCTTTATAAACGTCAAACATATTGCAGAGCATGTCGGTCGAGCAGCACGCATCTATTGTAGGCTTACTTTTCAACAATTAAGAACATATTTTATATAATTTAATTATTGCCATTCATAAATACAAACAAATTGGTCAAAAATAGAGCATATATACAAATTAAAACACAGAAACGGTGTAATATTAAGTGAGAGTTCTGTCAATTGCCATTCATAAGCACATATTTGGTGTAGAGAATATAATAATGTTTTGACACTACTTCAAGCACGCTATACAACACGTCTATAAGGTGTTCAAATGAGTCCAACATATTGATCCATCATGCTCGACAATGCTAGCAAACTGAATTAAATATTGTTGCTCTAATTAAATATTAAACTGTTTATGGAAGAATAGTACTAACAACTGTAAATGATACACAGCATGAGTCTCTCCACATGCGAACAAAAATAGACTTCTCTGAAGTATAAATTGCTTCCAAAAAACATGTTCATATTCGACCGACTGGGAAGTTGCAGGTGTTGTGACTAAATTGTATTACTATAAACACTCACAAAAACGTTCCGTAACAATTATTCAGGACTCTTTTTAACGTTGATTTTTATAATATTGTATTGAATTAACTATTTTTTATCAAAATCGTACGAATATTTTGGCCGTAAAGGCTTTAATAATCAGCATATATATTGAGCAACATATGACACCTGCAACCAATATGCTGGGCTGGAAGATCGACAAAATGTTTTCTAAAAAAATATTTTAATATGCTCTCGTACATGCACTTGGCTTATCAATAAATAGCCAAGTGTTCACGGCTGTTATTGAGACTCTCACTTAATATAACGCACTTTCTGTGCCTCCATTTTATATATATACAACTGCCAACTGCGCATTGCAATAATTAATGGGCAGTTAATGAATTATTACTGCACTGAATTGCTATATTGTCAGAAATACACGGACAATGCTTTAGTAATATAGTGAACTGTCCTTTTGAATATATATTATTTCATTTGAAACAGTATCCGAAATAAAAATAAAATTAAAAACTAACAATTCTTAAAGATTCCACTTTCTACAAACAATCAGCTTCGAATTACATTTCGCTATGTAGGTAGTAACGTTGGGATTATCTTACATCATATAAGCAATAAATCCGTGCACTTTATAAAATATATCATCGTAATTTACATGCAAGTACGCAAAATAATCCAACGACTGTAATTAATACAAACCGCTGCCGGCAATCTGAGACGCATGCCAAAGTGGCCTGTAGTAGGGCTTCAACACAAAAACACAAAAAATATGAAAAGGAATGCCTGAAACTAAATATGACTTATAATAATTAAGTTATTGATATACATATAATGCATGGCGTGTGATCCTTGCTAAGACTTAAAAAAATATGCGAAAGAATGCACAAAAAAAAAGTGTTAAAAAAATTGTAAATTAACAAAAATTCATTCAAAATAAAGTGACTGAGATTTTTTCTTTTTTTGAAATACTTAAGACTCATTGAGTAAATTTTTTATAAAGAAATAATTTTTTTTCAATCTTGCATAATTTTGTTTCTTCATACTTTTTTCTTTAGCTTCTGAATGGCAATTTGTGAATGGAAAAATTTTTTTAAAAAATTGATTGAAAGTCATATATATGTCCGTCTGTCTGTCTATATGTGTGTGTCTTAGACGACTATATATCAGGAACTATAGAAACTAGAATGACCATATTTTATGGTTGATATTGACACAAAATATAATGTAGGAGCTGTTGCAAGTTTCTTAACAACGTTCAGAATAGCCATTTAATTCACATTTTTTTACCTAAAATAGGAATTTAAGGTAAAATTTTGCCTAAAAATGAATTTCAAGGAAAAAGTTTCCTAATATTTTAGGTAAAAAAATTTTTAATTTAGGTCATAAAATTCATTTTTAGTCAAAATTTTACCTTAAATTCCTGTTTTAGGTAAAAAAAATTTTTTTAGGTAATGATTCCTAAATTTTAGGAAATTTTTTTTTTGAGTTGAAAACTGTTAAAATATTCAACCGATTTTCGCCAATTTATACATATATGGTGCAAAAGTCTTTATTCTTCGCTGATCTGATTAGATTTAATGCCATTTTCAATGATTTTTAATGAAGATTTCGATATTTACCCTTCTTTGCTATATTGTCGGATGTTTTTCTCGATGATTTATTGATGATTTTGATTTGAAGGATGTTAATGGTTTTGCAGCTCATAATCTTAAGTTTAATACCCTCTATCAATAGGATAAAAGATGTATTAAGCTTAACAGTCAAAAAGAGAAAAGGCCACGAATTCCACAGTTCCAGAATTCACGCAAGATTTGAATTAAATAGTCCACTCTTTTTTGAATTATAAGGTACATAGGTTAGAGTTATTAATGGAATAATACAATGGGCAAATGGCCTTCATAGCTTTGCTGGAACATATGCGCTCTTTTGTCATCATTTAGTCATGACGATTCTTCATGAAGAATGTGCGTTGATGCTTTTTTGATTTTGACTTAATATAAACTCATAAAAAGAAATCTATTAAAGTTAAGTCACACGATTTATGAGTTAGATTCTGAGAAACGGGAGAACAAATGAGCAAGAAAAATCTTAGAAAGTAATTGAATTCTTTCTCGGGCTGCATGGCACATGGCATGACCAACTTGATCTTTAAAAAAGCATGAACCAATGACTCCCGCTCGAAATCCTCACCAAACAGTGACATGTTGTAAATGCATTCCATTTTCGACAAACACATATGGATTCTCCGATCCTCAAACACGGCATCTTTAGCGACTAACGAAGCCATCAAGGTGAAAATATGCTTCATTGCTTAGGTCGATTTGGCTCCACTTGTTGATGTTTAATAATACATTCAACGAACTCTCTTCAATGGGTCCATGGTCATTAGACTTCAGTTGTTGTCTCGATTAAATTTTGTAAGCATGGAGTTAAAGATTTTGTGCAAGTATACGCTGTAGGGAGCTTCTTGAAATTGGCAATTTATGTCGATTCTTCAATTCTTGTTCTCTCTCAAGCAATTCTTCTATATAGATATTATTTTTGAACGACCAGTGTGTTTAGCGTCTCCAACTGATCCGGTCTCACAGAATTTTTCAAGTATTCTCTTCACAGTTGAAGAAGTTAAAACCATATTCTGACAATATTTTGTATGAAATTTTCGAACTGTGGCCGCCAAACTTTTATAATTTTTGAGATATTGTTCAATAATGAAAAAACGTGGTTGTATCATGTAATGGTCTATTTTTACTAACACTAAACTCTGAGCTGTCATACAATTTTTTTTTTCAGGATTGCACAATTGGCGGCAAATTCAAATCTTGCGTAAATTTTGGGACACCCTTTATATTAAAAGACGAGTCGATATTAATCTGTCCGTCTGTTAAGCTGTACATATGAACAACACGAATTTGGAGCTCATAAGAGATTAATAGTTCAACTTGTATACAATGTATGTGCCAACTTGCCACCCTAATGGGGAGGAAGACATTTACCACACAAACCAAACCATCATTCTAAGTTTTTGACTGAAAATATTTTTCATTGGTTTTGGTAAATTATATAAAAACACCAAATTTGGTTTGTCTTGCATTAAGCTTTATAAAATATTTCATTGAGGATAGAATAGGACCACTAGAAGGGATAACACCAATACTATTCTACCTTATATTAATAGATTTATATGTGAAAAACAATTTTTCTAATAAAATATTCTATTAAGGTCCAAATCGAACGATTAAAAGGCGTACCCCTCCTACAAAAAGTCTAGTATATATAGACATGTTTGCAAGCATGATTCTTCGCCTAATCTCCAGGCTGACGTTGTTGTAGCTGGTTATCTCGGTTGCAAGATAGACGAAGTTTTCTACAACACTGAAGTTGAAATTCTCCATCGTCACTGACCGTCAAAGACGCGTTGACGGAGTGCGAGAAGACACCAAGTACTTCGTCTTGTCCTCGTTCACCGCTAGACCCATGAGCCGAGACTGTTTTTCAATCTCCGCCTTGCTGACTTGCCGTTTCTGCGTACCGATGATATCGATGTCATCGCTTTCTTTTGGAAGATCGAGTCCGATATACTCTGTATGTACGGGCATTGGCGTAGGATGTATTCCATCAGGAGATTGAAAAAATAGCACGACAGAGCATCGCCCAGCCTGAAACCTCTCTTGGTATCAAATGGGTCGTAGAGGTTTTTCCCCACCCTGACAACGCTTTGTGTGTTAGATAGCGTCGCCATGCAAAGACGGACAATATTTGCCGGGATACCTCGCAGACAGGGCGTTGAGGAACTTCGATCGTATCGGCGTGTCGACAAATAGGTGGTGTGTGCCTTTGTTGAACTCACGGGTCTTTTCCAAGATTTGAATATTTGGTCAAACAATAAGAATTAGGAGATAGATATTTAGAGTCTACTTATTTTTCTGCAGATAATAAAAGTTTAATGAACGTGGCAACCTCTTTAAGGCGTAAATTTTGTTTTTTTACGTCATTTTAGCTAAAAATCCCAAACTTTTACATACTAAACCACACAGCTACTTGGAGATTAGGGTTTTAAAGAGTACTTAATTTTGATTTTTAGTCAGCATTGAGCTTTAATATAAAATTAATAACTAGTTTTCCTGCTTCAACTTTGCTGCTTCATGTCCTATTATAGATTCTGATGACTTAATTATGCAGTTGAGTTTTAAAAAAATAAAAATATACACGGCAACACACTTTTATGTACACCCGTGACTTATATTTAAAATATTGAATTTCATTTAAATAAAATTACAAACTGTGTACATTGTGATAAATAATTAAATAAAATAATTGAACAATTTTAAATATTTAAATGTTTATCATTCAATAATGTCCTCAAAATGTCCTGTTGCTCTCTGATTGCCGTTTTGCGCAGTTGACACGCTGTCACCTGATGCTTAATGACTGTTGCTGTTCACCACTTTGCATTGGCAGTCAAGTCAATTAATTAATAATCGCGTTGCATACTCACTGATTGATGATATTTGTTTGCATTATAAAAAGTATCTCAATTTATAAAGTAACTCAGGCAATTTTACTATTTCTCTTCAACAGTGACCACCAGCAATCCGTACTTCCTCTGCTCGCAACTACCAACACATTGGCGCTCGAACAAAACGCTGCCACTGGCCTTTAAAGTCGTCGCACTGGTGGAAGTTGGCGATGGCACCTATGTCACGATACGCGCAGGAAACGATGAAAATCATTGTGCGGAGCTGCGCAATTGCACGGCGCAAATGAAGAATCAAGTGGCTAAATTTAATGATCTCCGTTTTGTAGGACGCAGTGGACGAGGTAAGTTAAGCAGGAATGGCAGTAAATAATATAAAAAGATGAGAAGGATGGAATACATGCAACGTTTGTTAAATCAAGACTTGCAGTAAATTAAAGGCGCCATTTGAGTTCTTCTTGATTATTTCTTTTAATGCTGGCAATGCAAAAATGCAAATCAACTTTGAATCGGTAGAGCAGTAGTTAAAGCAAAAAAAAAATAATAGAAAAACAGAGCATTGCCAGCTATTTTAGTCAAGTAAATTGTAGAGCAATTGTAAATATAAAACTGCGCCCAAATTATTACAGTTTACGCTTTTATAGATTTGTTTAAATTTTTAACAGCAAAACTTACAAGCAATTGTAAGCTCAATTGTTCTCTTTTTTCACTTTTTTTTTATCTTTGTATAACTTTGCACTTGAAGCGTTGACTGACTGACTGACTGCCCAATTTAAAGTTGCACAAGTTCACTCACAGAAGTCAACACATTAGTCGTCCTCGTCACCTTCGAGCGCTCGAACAACATTTGCATTAAGATCATGCAGCCAAACCATCGATCCATCCATCCATTTATTCATTCATGCACTCCAGTACTCATTCATTCATTCATTCGGTTCTTTGACTTCGAAATTTGGCCTGAGGTCAACATGCAATGCCTGCTTACCTTCGTACTGTGTTGTTTCTCTCGTGCGATTTTTTTTTTTCGGAATATCGTGCAACAACTGCGCCCTTTGATCCCTCCCGTTCGTCCTGTTTATGAGCTACACTTCTACATTTTGTTGCACGCAATAAAATTTTTGCCCAACTACTTTGAAAACTTCTTCTTCTTTGTCTTCTTAGTTTGTTCCTTCATTAGTTCAATAATCGATTTGAGAACATTCTTGTGCAATTCTAAAGCCCAACCTATTCGTCATACAGACAGCCTGGCAATTCTGTCATCTTTAGTGTAATTCTGCTGCTAGCCAACACTCACGCATTCATGTTGCAATTCATCTAAAATACTCGAGCCTATGCCTATTTGAGTTGAGCCTGTAATTAGGAGGTACATTGCGTCTAGCTGTGCAAACAGTTGGCCTAATTAGCTGCAACTGTTGCGTAAAAAGTTGGCAAAAGTCAGCATGTTCACTGCAGACGGTTAACTCGTGCCACCACCAGCACCACCAACATCGTCCTCATCATCATCAACGTTACCAGAAGCGTGCTAGCCATGACCGTGGTGATTATCGCTCGTCGTCTTCCTCTGCTTCTTTGGCCAATCATAGTATTAAATATTAAATAATTATTGGTTTGCACAAATAATCGATTAAATGAACGTTTGAGATATGAAAAATCCGATAATGTGACCTGGTAATGTCAAGCTCAAGTATGCAGAGTCCAGCAGGCATTTTTAGGCCCTGTACCGAAGGTACAAGAGCCTATTGGGTTTGTGCAAATGTATGTAACAGGTAGAAATAATGGTCGGAGACCCCCCAAAGTTACCACCATTATGGTCAGGAGTGAAAGAGGAGTCGATATAGCCATGTCCGTCTGTCCGTCTGTATGAACGAAAGGATCTCGGAAACGGTAATAGATAGAGACTTCGTGTTTTTTGCATTCGACTAGGATTGCTCCGGAATTTCACAAGTTTATTTTAAAATTTTGCCCCTCCCCCCCCCCTTCCCCATAAAATCACCCCTTAGGGTGAAAATTTCTTCTGCACAAAAAAAATTGAGTGTACCAACATAGAGATAACGTCTCTCTAAGCAAAAATCCAAAAAGTTCATCAAAATCGGATAATAAATGGCGATTTTATAAGCAATTGAATTTGAACGAACCCCCTTTTCTTTTCATTCATATTCGCGCAGTGAGAAGTGGTCATGCGTTTGGTCATAAGCTCGGGAAACATTTAATATGTTTGTTAGGCGACCTGAACTGGTACAGGGCTTCTTACAGTCGGTTACGCCCGACTGTATTTCCTTACTTGTTTTTTTTCTTTTTAATTTTGTATAAATTTTTCGGAAGCGAAATTCAAGAAGGAGTCTCCAATTTAGGAACTATTTACATCACAGTAAGTTATGGAAAATTTTTTGCCACACGCAAGTCTTCTCTTGCAATAGAATTTGAATGAATTCTTAGACTTCAAGTATTGGATGAACTTATCAAAGATTCTTTCGATAAAATCAGAGCAACTTTCAGCTGCATAGTCGATAAAGAGCTCCATTAAAATCCACGATTCAAGAAGTTCTTTTTAAATAGAATTGGTAGGAGATTCTTTCCCATTAAAGATTCAAATGAAATTTGAGCTAAAAGTCCAAAAATCGGTTTTGTTGGACAAACAATCGTTGAAAATAGATCCAGGCACCATAATAGAAAAGCATCAAGTAATAGGCGAATTGTATTTTGATCAAAAAGTCTGAAATCAATAAAATTGATGTAGAATGAAAATCCCTGAAAAAGGATAACGTTTTTCTGCGAACAAGTTAATATTTTTTCAAACTTACAAGTGTAACCACGTAAGAATGCTGCGGATTTGGAGACATCTAGACATATATAGGCTCTGCATAATATATTGCAATGAAAACACGAAGGTGCGTGGAGAAAACGCGAGAAGGGAAGTGCTACTTCAGGAGGTGTGAAACGAAAAAATGTTCAAGGTTCATCAGATTGAATGACACGAAGCCACTCTTTTCTTGTCATCTGTGCACTTCCATTCGGAATTCCGCCATTGATCGCTAATAATGGGAATGCCTGCCAAAAGCATTATAGCTCGCTTCCACTTGTACAGTACGTTGCCCCAGCGAAAGAAATTCCTTTAGTTCTCATAGCCCGATCTCATCAGCTTTGGTGATTAGACATGATTTGATGAAAGGAATTCTTTCACTGAGTCGACGACTGTACGATGGTGCGAAGCGAGCGGAGTAAGATGGGCTTATGCGATTCTTCCCATCCCAAATCCGTCCCCTTTTTTGTCTCGGCCCGCCGCGAAAGTTACATTTCTGCAGTTTTGCTTGCAGAGCGTTTGTATATCGCACCCTGTGACGATAAAGAGATAATAGTTCGAATAAGTTGGATGAGGTAGCAATTGGAGCTCTAAACCGTTGATATTACCCATGGTTGCAATGCTCTTGTGTGCCATCATATTGTCTTGTAAAAACAAAATGTTTTTTCGCTTCAATTGAGCCCGTTTCGCAGCGATTTCGACCTTCAATCGCTTCAATAATGCTTAGTAATACTCGCTGTTCTTCCTTTTTCGAGGTAGTACACGCAGAGTATGTCATGACAATACCAGAAAACGGACGCCATGAACTTTCCAACCCATTGAGCCTGCCTCGGCCATTTTGGTGCACTCGTGCCGGCTTCAGTCCATTGCCGGGCACTCATTCTGTGCTCTAGCGTGTAATATTGGTTCCAGGTTTCATCAACAATTACCAATCGATGCCAAAAGTACATCCAATTCCGCATCAGCATTGCCAAGCACTCTTTTGAAGTGCTCTCTCACTTTCATATTTTTGGCCCGGAGTCAGTATGCGCGGCACCCAGTGCAGAATCTCGCCCAAAATATAGCATGGCATCTGCTAGCTCGCGCACCTTCACTTTACGGTCGACCAACATCATATTTCATGTACTTTTTTGACATTGTCGGAGGGCCTGCAGCTTCGAACTTGTTCGGCAATGGAGTTTCGGCCAACACGAAACACTCGAAAGCAATATTTGAAGGTGTAATCTGAGGGAGCATTAGGAGGTTACTTTTCACCCCTTATCTTAGACATATCCAGTAAAGTTTATATAATTTAATAGACTACTTCTGAAGCATCAGCAGACAATTTACCAATTAATGCCTAAGCTTGTATGCTAGGACCAGTACTACACTGATTATTGATGGCGCAATAACTTATCGCGAATAAAGCTCATCAAACAAGAATATTGATACTGAGTATGAATGGATGTCAAATGAAGTTATAGAGGCGTCTAATATGTATGCCATTCTTTCGTTTAATGTATAAAAAAGGAAACAGTTCAATAAACTAGACGCTTGCAGCCATTCGCCGAATAACAAACGTCAATTGGAGACAACATCTGTTGCATTATTTTATATTTCTTTAATAAGATATGCTTTATACATATATATATATATTGTCAAATAAAAAGATTGACCTTTCAACTATGCTGTTTTCAGTTATCACAAAATTTCAAATCACAAATATGCACTTCATATGTTAGACGTCTGCCTACAACAAATCTAATTAGTTGTCCAATTAGAAACTAATATGCAGGCATCATGATTGGGTTGAAACAAAATAAAACTCGTTTATTGAATTGTCTACATAATATAATTAATGCTCCGCTGATGCTAATGCTATACATTAATGCAAAAAAACTGAAATAAATCGTTGACCAAATTGTCAACTGCAGCAGCTAAGCGAAATGTATGAAAATAATTGGAAAAATGGCAATGAGAAAAAAAAATATTAATATTTTTATACAACTGATGAACGAGAGAGAGAGAGAGAGAGAGAGTGAGTCGACGTTAAATAAAATAAGTTAAATGACCAACATCAAATGTCGCGCGAATGTTGTTAAAGTACATAAATGAAAAAAAAAATGAAAAAAAAGTGGGCATACAACAACAAAAGCAACAGCAAAATGTCGGACTGCATGCAGCGATTTCTGATTAGATGACAAAGCAAACAAACACACAGATACACACACACATACACATACAGACATATATATATATGTATATACACTTTAAAAAAATATAATAATAAATGCGAACGCGCGCGCTGAGCCTAAGCCGAATCGAATGAAAAAAAGCGCAAAATGGACAAATGACGCCACTGCCACCGCCTTTGCCACCATTTGTCACCGCCATGCCATGCCATGCCATGCTCGCCTGTCAGCCATGGGCGGAGTGAGTTTGGATTTTTTTTTTTTTTTTTTTGGAGCCAGCGCAAAAGTATTGCAAATGTCATTCTTGACTGATTTTCATATTTATTCCATTTTGCGATGGCGTTTTGCTGCGCCAGTTTCGATTTACATTTCGCTGTCATTTATTGTTGTACATAATTATTGGCTGCTTTTGAAAAGTGACCCATTTTGCCCCACTCACAAGCACCGATTGGACTGACACCTAATCAAGCATGGCAATCAGGCTGTAGTTACTCCAGCGGTTTATGGAACCGCCTCATTTAAAGGTTTTTTTTTTTTTTTGTCATTCATTATTTGGCAGCTAATTGTATGTTTACTCGAAGTCCTTTATTATGCAACACAAATCAGTTTGCAACATACTTTTTTTCAGGTCAATGTTGTATGGTGACCCACTTCTAGAGCTAGAAGAAGCGCACTGTTATCTATTTTCCAATAGCTTAGCATAAGATTTGAGCTGAATTGGATGCCCAATGTAAAAGAAAAGGCGTTAAAAGCAATGAGCAGTAGGTGGAAGCTTTCACCAAGTTTAATTAATAAAAATATTCATTCATAGCCAAGCTAATTCTCTAGAAATGTCCTGATGAGTATGCAGTCAGTTGTTGCTCTTAGCACTTGAAAAAAGTGTGCACAGCTCAAGGTAACCAAATGATAGTGTCTTCTTTATTGGATCTTCTCTTAATAGAGACTAACAACCCCCGTTTGGAGACTTATGTAGTTACAGCGGCCCTAAGAGCACATCACAGGGCTGGGCGGTCATTTCTCCTGAGTCGTGTTTGTATATGGAGTAGGGTTCGAGTTCTTGCGAGTGGATTAGGGTAAGATTTGAGTTTGGATTCATAGTTCTGCTTGAATCGATCTATTGGGATATTAAGAACATTGTAAATGTGAGTATTGCGAATATTCCAAGGTGTTCCGGTGAGTTCTTTGTATTATATCTTTGTATTACTGGAACTCGCTTTGCCCCATAATTGTGAGCTGTACGTTCAAATAGGCTTTATTACGGAGTTGTAATCAGTCCAAGCTTAAGAGGGACCGCGGATTTGTAAGCCAGTGTAGGGAGTTGGCTTTTAACTTTATTTGTGTTTTCTTGGCTTCAATATTTTAACGATAAGTGAGCCGTCTTTCGAGATGAATGCCGAGATGCATGACGTCATTGGCCTGTGGAATAACAATATTGTTTAAAGTCTTTCCTTTTTTGCTCATTAACTTTTATACGTCAGTTAGCTAGCCACTCCTCGAGAAGAATGAGATGCTCTGCTAGTAGTCTAGTTGCTCTAATTGGGCATCGAGATCTACTTAAGATGGCTGTGTCATCAGCAAATGTGGATATTGTAAGTCTGTAATCCGTTGGTATGTCTGATGTGTATAGAACATATAACATAGAACCGCGAAGGCTGCCTTGAGGTACTCCAGCTTAAATTTCAGACTCCTGTGTTGTGTAGTCATTCTGACGTACTGTGAATGCTCTATTGCTGAGATATGATTCTAGAATGTTGTGAGTATTTTGGGGTAGCAATACTTTTATTTTGTACTTAAGTCCATCGAGCCAAACGCGATCAAATGCTTGAGCTACATCGAGAAAGATTGCGGAACAGTATTCGTGGAGTTCGAACGCTGTTCTAATCTCTGAGGTTAATCGGTTAACCTGTTCAATAGTGCCATGGTTTTCACGAAACCCAAAAATTGGTGGATGGGAATAACGTTCTGCATGTATGAGTTGATTTTTAAAAGAACCTCATTTTCTAACAGTTTGGATAGGCAGGATAGTAGGCTTATGGGTCTATATGACGCTGTCTGTGTTTTATGCTTTCCGGGTTTCGGTATCATGACTATGACCGATTTCTTCCACTAAGTAGGAAAATATCCTCATTTAAAAATCGCGTTGTACAATTTTGTGATATATGTCACAGCTGGGCTGGGAAGCTCCATGATAATTTTTGGGAAAATTAAATCATGACCTGCACCATTCTTGGGATTGAGCTGTGCTTTTATCACTTTATGAACTTCGTGGATGTGAACTCTGAGGGGTTCAGAGTTGTTCGTGTTCGAAGGAGAGGGAAGAACAAAAGCGTTTGTTGACGAATTTGGCTTAAAAACAGTTCTTAAATGGGTTGCAAAAACTTCCGCTTTTTCTATGTCCGTGCGTGTCCACTTTCCAGTATGGTCTCTTATGGGTGTACACGCACGCGCTTTCCACAGGGGAAACTTAGAGCTTGTTGGAGAAAGACGTTCGATGTATCATCTCTGAGTGAGTTTTTCCTCGAGTTTAAGAGCTTTGCTTAGCTCACATGAAGCAATCTTTAGATTGTGCTTAGAGGTTGGAGATCTTAGACACTGCCATTCTCTTGTTGGGCTACAAGCATCTGAATCAGAGTGTTTTGATTCCGCATCATTTCTTGCATTGTGCTTTGCATGAATGCCATGAAATTCATCATGCTTTGTTGCATTGATGCAATCATTGATTCGATGCCATTGAGTGGTGTATTAGCATTTTGGGGCATGCTCTGTGGGTTGTGGGTTTTGTGTAGAGGAGTCCACGGGTACCGTGTGGGAAACGGTTTGGTCATATGACTTTGTAGTAAATGATGTGCAATCCTTGCCCACAGATGAATTGTACCACTTTCAGCTGTGATACGTTTTGTATCTTCAAAATAGTTATACAAATTTTGTTGAGATCTTCTTATAACATGATTCCGTAGTGCCGAAGCAAGTTAAATTTGTTTGATGCATCTTAGATGCCTTATTATCCAATAATTGTGAACTATTTCTAAGGTCCTTCAACTCAATCACTTGCTCTAAATGTCAGCTGATATATTCCATGTCAATTTTTTCATTAATACAAAGTAATACGAATTCATTTGGTATATATACATGCCATAGCTGATGGTTTCAATTATTTTTATTTTATTTCTTTATTTTTTTTTTTTTCATCCTAATGATAAAATGCTTTACGTCTTACTTAAAAGCTATAATCGACAACAAGAAAGAAAAAACGCAAAAATTCATGAGTAAAAGAGTTAATAATCCAAATTAGTCATCAAATGCTATGGAACAATAGAATCATAAGCAACAACAACAGCAACAACAAAGCTGACTTTAAATCAAAGTACAACAAAAAAAAAAATAATAATATGTAATAATGAAGACGAGTTAAGCAGATTAATCAAATCGAGCGCGTGTTAAACTCAAGTGAAGTCAACTTTTTTATATATAGCCGCAGATAAGTAGATCACACACACACACACACACACAAACAACAATAAAGTATCTAACAGATACACGTACTGATTTCATTCTATCATCTATCTATCATTCCTTTTGATTTAATGTGCGTGCGCGCCTTTGCATGTAGAATTGTTTTCGATTAAAGGTAAAGGATGCAATGCTCAGTACGAGCGCACACTGCAATTGAATTATGTCTTCATTAGTTGAAAACTTTCGAGTTTTTTTAAGCTTTGCTAGACTATTTATGAGTTGGTATTTATTTTGTTGAAAGACGCTTATTGATGACACGTGTCATTCATTTGTATCTTGATTTTCTTTTTTTTTTTTTTAGCTTTTGTTTATAAAATCATAAAATCAGAGCAAAATACCAACCACAGAAAGACAAGCAAGCAGTAAATAGAAGAACAATGCGTGCAACTAAATAATAAACAACAATGCAGACTGCAAACTGATATACCTTTTAATCTAGTTAATAGATACTAGGAGCGGAGTAAACACCAAATCGCTCTTTGTCTCCTTAAAGTCTAATAAACTTCCCATAAATGACTCGTGTTCATACTTTATGCTAATGAAGTAAAAGCCTTTGATGGTATTATCTTTCAACTTTTTAACTTTGCACACATACAAAATCATGATTTAAAATATTAAGCCATAGCCTTAAATATTGATTAACATCAACGAATGCTTACAGTGTTTTTTTTTTTTTTTTTTTTTTGTATTGTTTGAAGAAGTTGAAGGCTTAAAACAATTTAGTGCAAATTTAGGCAAATTTTAAAAATTGCCTAAAAATACTTTGCTTTGCTTAAAGGTTTTTATGGCATCAGGATGCATATAAAATATGCAGCCTGGAGATCAGGGCTGAGCAAGTAAATGGGAAGTAAAGCTCTCTCTCGAAAGACGAAAATAAAGATCTATAAGACGCTGATACTCCCGGTCATATTGTATGGGGCAGAGGCATGCAGCGTGATTGAGTCAGATGAGACAGCGTTAAAAGAGGAAGATACTCCGCAGCATTTTTGGTCCTATTAAAGTCTGCGACGAGTTTAGGTCCCGTATGAACCGCGAGCTGTACGAGCTATTCGATAGGGTTGACATAGTCCAGCGCATAAAATTCCAGCGGCTGCACTGGGCTGGGCACCTCATTCAAATGGATAAAAGAGCTCCAGCACGCATGGTTTATTTGATTGGTGGACGCTGAAATAGAGTACGACCGGGCACTCGATGGAATGAGCAGGTATGAAGAGATCTCTCCGTACTTGGCATTCAAAACGACTAGCGCCAGCGCGCACAAGACTATGGAGGCTAGCGCGCCTTCCTAGACGCGGCCATGACCGGTAGACGGTTGACGCCCATATAAGTAAGTTTCTAAAATATAATTACACAGGGCCACAAAATGAAATTGAGGTGGACCTTCTCTGAGTCAAGTATGTTTTTGGGGTCGCGGAATGCGATTCCGGTGTCCACATTACCCCATCAGGTCAAAATCAAGTTCAAATAAAGTTCAAGCATCTAAATTTGACTGATAGAATTTTTTTGACCCTAGATTCTGAAAGAGCGGAAAATTTTACATCCGAATAAGTTTTGACCTATTTTTTGACCCATTCTTTAAAGGTTATCTCAGGTCATATTGAGGTTAAATTCTTCTTGACCCTAAATTCATTTTGTGGCTCTGTGCTATTTATGATGTTGCCTATTTGTAGCCGGGCATTATAGTAGATATTTATACTATTGTAGCGATATCTCCAAATATTTAAAAATAAATTTTATGTAGAAACTTTCTTTTGCTATGAAACAGCTTGAAACTAAGATCATACAATAAGTGTTGACTGAAATGTACAACTTTTATTTAAGATAGTAGAATATAGTTTAGCTGAGACTGTGTATGTGGATGGGAACAATATTTTTTAACCAATCTTCTGCTGTGAAGTCTATGCTGATTGGCTATAAAAAACGAATGGAGCTGAAATTTTGCAGTTGATTTTTTTTCCCAATTGGTCTTTATATATGGCAGCAAATCGTATTCTTCTGCGTTGAAACGTTAGATGTTAGACTTCTGACTAAAAAATTCTTAAAAACTTTTCAAATCGTCGGATGAATGGGAACACCACTTAGATTTGAAGCAAATCAAATACTGCAAATATTGAAAAATTATAAAATTTTTTTTCAATTGCTCATGGACAAGAATTTATGTTTGAAGATGAGCGGAACAGTCATCAGACAAGCAACAATCTTCTTTACAGAACTGAAGTAGATACGATGCTTATTGGCGCTTTCACTTGATGGAACTTGTTCCTTCGATGATTTTGCGCTTTTTATTGATGTTTTTAGTTTGTATGATATCCATAGTATTTATGTTGGTCAAGACAATGTAATATGGCGCCATTCCAACCTACCCGAATTTCCCTTTAGCTTGACGATATTTACGGATGATAAAGTCATTTTTGCAGAGGTTGATATAATGCCAAATTTCAGTCAGGGCAGATTTATATAACTAAATCGACTCTTAATGTTGAGCTGATCAATAAAATATCTAAATATCGACCTCTAACAAAACATCTGTGAATGCTATAAAAACTATTAAGCTGCAAAGGAACATACACAATTGTGCAGCTCTTTTGAATATGCTATTGGATCAAAAATCACAGTCACTTTTGCTTTAATTTAAACAAAATATATTTTTAAAAGCGTCTTGTAAAGCATTTAAAAGAAACTAATATTTAATACAGAAACTAATATTGTTTCACTTGAGCTGTTTTTTTTTTTTCATTTTTAATTTTAACTCATAATCCAAATATAAGAATTATTACTAAGCTGCTTTGTCGCATCTTCCTCTACACTGCACCACCGACTCTTTTGCTCCAATTTTGCTTCATATTTTTAGTTGTTTTTTTGTTTTTTTTTTTTCTTTATTTCGTATAAGCTTTGTGTATTATTTTGATAAATTCTTCTGTTTTCTTTTCTTCAGATACTTCGCTTTGTTGAATAATAATAAAAATTTCTTTAAGTGAACTGAGAAAATGTTACTAACAATTGCCTTATATACAACATATATATAAGATATATGTATGCTCTATACAATACAATATGTGACTGATTGTTATTATTATTATTGTTGTTGCATTGTGTTTTATTTTGTTTTGTTTTTGTGCTTCATTTGAAATATGATTAATTTCGCTAAAAATTTATTAATTTGACTTTGAAACGCAATGAAACAAAGATCTGAAGACGGCGAAGATGACGATGACGACGATGACGATCAACGACTGTAAGTCCCTTTGCCTTTGTTTTTTTTTTTTTTCTGGGTTAGCTTTAATTTTGATAACTACACACATACAATGTATTTATATTTTGTAGCTAAAGGTTACTGCCTGAAAGTATCTGTGCGCATGCATTCGAAAATAATTTCTATTTGGTTAAAATACAATACGAAATGAAGTAGCGCCGCTTTCTTTTTGATGACTTTATTACGACGAAGTTTTGGTAATAAATTACATACTTCATTTTGTAAAGATTTAATAGTTTTTTTTTTTTTCTACCTTGAAGGCTTTCTATTTTTTGTACAAAGATATAATAAAGATATATTTTCTATAAGCAATTATTGAGTATTAATTTTAAGCTCCGTGTTTATTCTAAGTATTTGTCCAAACATTTTTAAGTTACTTTCTTCTATTTAAAGTTCAATGCTATTGAATCAGACTTAGCTTAATTTATTCTAAACTAAATTAAATCTATTAAAGAGCAAATTTTCATTTCCAAATGTGCTAATTTAAAATCTGAGAACACTTAACTTTGACTAACTTACTAATTACTTTTGTATATAATTATCAAGTAAAATGTTAACTAATAATTTTGCTTGAAATGTAAATATGTAGTCGTAAAAGTGAAGTAAATTTCGCATTAACAGATAATCAATACGTTAAGGTTTGTTGCATTCGCAGAAACCATTGAACATGTATAGAAACATTTTATTAAAAACGCTGCAGTCGATTGCGCTTGTCTTCGATGCATCTCAAAGCAGCTCGAGCTAATTTAGTGCTCCTAGCTTAACAAACTAAAAAAAAAAAAAATGATTAATAAATATCAAAATTATGGATAGATAACTATATAACATACTCCTTTTTTTATAATTTTTATCTGAAGAGACAAGAAAAAGGTTTTACAATCCTAGTTTGAAGTATTTAAATTTTTTTAATACATGTTGCTATTATTGCAAGAAATATCAATTCTCATAAAATATTCCATTTACATCCAGCTCAAACCACTTAAAAGTGTAGATCCTATACAAAACTCTCCCACCTTTCAGGGGTTTTGTATGAAAAAACTTTTGTTGTTGTACAAAAAGTCAAATCAATATAGACCTGTCCATCAGTCTGGCTAAGCATACTAAGAACTTGGAGAACTTGGACAAGTTTCAATATTAAATGACTCTTCTTTCATCTTCAACATTTATATAGATTCATATAGGAACACTAAAATGTGAAGCACCTGTAGAAATCTGTCCCTCTTTCCGTTGTTTTGTAAGAAAAAGAATTTGTTCTGTTTTAGTTTAGTTTGATTAGCCGTGGAGATACAGTTCGTGTCTAAGGATACGCCTTCTACCCAGCATATAAACACTCTCGCAATTGACGCAGTGGTGGAGAAGCAGCTATATTGGTGAAGAACTCTCTTCGCCACTTCCTTCAAATGTCTTATGTGAAAGTTGCCACAGGGCTCGGTGACATGGAGTTTAGTGCTATATACTGCCCTCCCAGGAACAAGATAAACGAAAAGCAATTTGCAGACATATTTCGTGCCTCTGGTCAAAGGTATTTTATTGGGGGTGACTGGAATGCCCGACATTGGCAACATCATGGAGTACCGGATTTCCGGATAAGAGAGAACTGGGACTTAGAATTCGATCATCTGGCATTGGTCGTTTCCATAAATACCAATGGAGTCTATTCTGTCCTTATTTAGACACTTTCAATTTACATCTGGAGAGCTTCATTCATTTGGAAACAGAGCTAAATTCAGGAAAGCACATAGAGATGGCAGCCGATATTCTTACCAGAAATATTCATAATGCAGCTGCCGCTGTCACTCATCCTACGCCGCCTTCTAGAGCAGTCAGTTATGGCATTGTCCTTAATGCAGAAAAGGCGCCTCAGAAGGAGAGCGATCCGAACACAAGACCCGTGAGACTGTATTTTTTGGAACCGAGCTGCAAAACAACTAAGAAGTGTTTTACAGAGACTGAGAAGCGATTTCTTTGAGCAACGTTTGACAACTATGGACTACACCATAGATGCCAACTATTCTCTGTGGAAATGCACTAAGTCGCTCAAGAAGCAACCATTTCAACAAATCCCGATCCGGTGTCCTGGTGGAGGACTTGCTAAAAGTGGAAAGGAGCAGGCAAATGCTTTTGCCCACCATCTGGACATGACGTGGCCACGTTGGCGCAAGTGAAAGAGACTATCGAATGTTTGGAAACACCGTTACAGATGTCACTGCCAATCAGGCCAATCCAGACTTTAGAAATAGCCAACATCATCATAGAATTGCCGAAAAATAAAGCTGCAAGTATGCACAGGTTTTGCTACGCAACTTTGAAGATCCTGCCGATATGTGCGATCCTTTATATCGCGTTGATTTTCAATGCGATGTTGAGGGTTCAATACTTCCCGGCCCAGTGGAAAAAAGCAGTGATCCATATGATTCACAAGCCAGGTAAGCCGGATGACGATCGTGAGTTATACTGGCCAATTAGTGTTCTGAAGGCCATTATCGAAGGTATGGGAGAGACTGATTGCTGGCCGACTGAAGGAGTTTATGGATCAAAACAGTATCCTGCCAGATCACCATTTTGGGTTTAAAGCAGGACATTGCACAATTGAACAGGTTCACAGAGTTACACAGCACATCTTGCAAGCATTTAATGACCTTGAATTTTTGTCGACATGCAGCATGCATTCGATAGAGTCTGCCATGACGGCCTATTGTACAAGGTTAAAAAACTTCTGGCACTTTTTTTCGCTATATACCGCTGATCTCCCTATCCCTGAAGATGACTACATGGAGGTGCCCTCTAAGGCACTTATTGCGACTTATGCTGACTATGTTGCCGTTCTATACAGTTCGAAGTGTCACATCGAGGCAGCGGATGGCCTTCAGAGTTACCTCAACATATTGACAGCATGATGTAGACTCAGGAATCTGAAGATAAATGCAAGCAAGACGACGAATCCATATTTTACGCTTAAACGCATGGTTACACCAGCTATTCAAATAAAAGGCCTTGGCATCAGGGACTCCTGACAGCCACACTAAAAAAATGCCGCCTGAGGATGGTTCAACTTAGATGGCTTAGAGAAGGAGCACACTTTCTCTCCGGGCGAAAAGACAGGCCCCAATCTGGCTCTATGGCGTGCAGATTTGGGGAATTACTGCAAAGACAAATTGCAACCGTATTCAAGTGCTGCAGAATCGTGCCCTTAGACAGATCACTGGCTGCCCCGGCTACGTAAGAAATTCGTCGTTGCATCGAGATCTCAATTAGCATTTTCGAACGATTTCTAGTAGAACAATTTGTGTAGTGCTCATTCTATCAATTTCTAGTCTTGCTTCCATTTGGTAGCCAGTTGCACCCCGATCGCATGCAACAGTCCACCAAATGAGCAGTGCACAGTGCAAGCTTTGCTTTACTTTACTTTACTTTACTCTTCAGTCATATTTATTTCTATACAAATCTAGCTTGAGTACCAACAGAAGACTCTTTGTTGCGACAATTTTAAACCAGCAAATGTGAAACTTCACAAGTTCCAACGCATTGACAGCTAAATTTTTTCCACATTTTTAACATGGAAATACAAATGAATATATTCGCATCGAATTTCTTAAATATAAATAATTCCAATACACTTAAATATGTACTTTCTACTGGTTTTTAGTTACATTTAACCAAAAGTAAATATGCGAATATTCGAGCTTGTCTATTTAAGTTCATTTTGTCTGCCGCTTTGTCTGTCTGCATATCATCGAAACAATTGTCCGAAAGCGTGTTTGTTTGAATGCGAGGGCGAAAGTATCTATGTATCTACATACGACGAGTATGTCTGGTTATATGAATTTGTGTGTGTTCTGTATTGTGTATTGCATTGCCCAGCCTGTGGCTGAGGTTTTGCGGTTAACTTGGTCTATGGACTCAGATCAACAACGAAAACAAAAACAAAAACAAAAACAACAACACATACACATAAAAACCAGGACAAACAGAAACAAATGAAAGCCAATTGTTGTTGTTTTGTGGGTGTTTCATTTTTAAACGTTTGTTTGTTTGTTTGTTTGTTGGTTTTTTTTTCGCTTTTTGGCGCGGTTGACATTAAACCAACAGCGTAAAAAAATATGCACACACACATACACATATATAAACTTCAGTTTTATGCACTCATTTTATGAACCGCGAGAGCGAGATACAAGTGCGCAGAGTTGTAGATACATTTGTAGCTACAAGGCTTGGCATATCCTTTTTGCCTATTTACCGTATTTTTTTTTTTTTTTTTTTTTGAACTGTTTCATTTGTTGTTTGTGCGGTTTTTATTATCTGTAAATAGCTATAAACATGTATGACGCTGTATATATACATTTTTTTTATAGTAGTTTGTATAAAAATAACTTTATGTACTTGCATAAGTTGGGTGCAGTCTATAAAAATAGCTGAGCATATTTTTAAAGGTAAAACTTAATAATTAGTCATTAGTCAAGGCATTACAGCTATAAATGACATTTATGGCACACTTTACGATCACTTTAAATTAATTCGTGCTTTTGCTACCTGACATGAGAAGTCCGGCAGTCTGCCCGTCCGTTTTCTGCTTCTTACATATTAAATCAATTTTTATTTTACGATGCTGACAGCTTCCTCATCAGTTTTGTTTCTTTATTCTCTTTTCAGGGAAGAGTTTTACGCTGACAATTACCGTTGCAACGAGCCCACCACAGGTGGCAACCTACGCCAAAGCCATCAAAGTAACCGTCGACGGGCCACGAGAACCGCGTTCCAAAACAAGTAAGTAACAAAAATGCGACGCAATTAGAACATTGTTGCCGCATAAGCATGATTTAGTGTTAATGAATATAGACATGGAGCTGCCTACTTCAATGCAGCCAAATGCAGTTAATCAGTTCGTTATGTGTTATGTGCTGCTGAAAATCTTCTCATCGAAGCTGTAATATGCATATGCTTGAGACAGCAATGACGAGTTATGATGCATGCCACCAAGTCGAAACATTAAAATTAAAAACCAAAAAAAATTCAACTAATCCGCATAAAGACAGTCGACCACGCCCCCTTTGGGTTTGTACTTTTCGCTTTGTGGCACAATTTGCCGCATAAGTGGCCACACAAAGAATTCAAAGAGCGGTGAAGCAGATATTTGTATAGAACAAAGGACAACTTGATATTTACTTAACACATTTTCTATATCCTGCTGTGCAAGGACAATGAAAAGTAACTAAATACGATTATAGCGCTGACTTTTGTTATTTGTTTGGAAAACATTTGCTTGGCTGTGTTGCCAAACATGTGCTCAGAAGTAGTGTGTAGTCCAGGTCCGTTCGAGTGGTAGACGTCTAGTAATTGAATTAATATAAAACAATATAAATTATATAAACATAAATTAAAAATAAAAAAATTAATCAAAGATATACAAAGAAAAAAATTGTTAGCTGTAGATGCAGCTATTTATTGAACTGGCTCCTGAAATATCGAAAAATAAATAGGAAAAATTATTAGCATCTATAAAATTCGATACTTTTCACACTTGCTTGTCTGGTATTCAACGCTAAATTAATAGTAGACATTGCAATATGGATTAGTTGACTGATTTCAAAATAAATTCATATTTTATTAAAAAAAATTATTGCATAAATTGCATGTTTTTGTATGGGAGCTATACCTTTAAGTGGCCACAATAAGGGCATTAATACATATTGAGTATTACTTCTAGCAAAAGAATCTTCATTCCAAACACTCAAACGAATATCTAAAAAGATTGAGCAAATGTAGAGTGCATACGCAAGGGCGTAGCGAAGGGGGTCTGTATGGTCTATTGCGCCTAATTTTTAGAAAGTTAGTCAAAAAATGTATTTTACTACAAACCTTTGAATTTTTATCTTTGATTTTTTAAATATTTTTGTTGTACTGAATTCGTGGATATTATTAGTAGATGCATCCTAGGGTCAACTATAGATTGTTTAAGTTTATATTATCAATTAAGAGGTGGCGGAGTTGTCTCATAGAAACTATAGAGCTACATACTTGAGCAGTTCTCTAAGTTATGTACGTCTATTTGCCTAGTTTTAAGCAAATCCTTCCAAAAGTTGTGCTTGAGACAATCTTGTTCCGAATCTCGGTTGGTTTGGGATGGCCTAATATTTCTGCACAAAATATTAAATATGAGGATCTCACTCTCAATTTGTGTACGAAAAAAAAAATGTTTAAGTTTCTTCGCAATCTTGGAAAAATAAATTTTCGTTTAAAAAACAAAATGTTGAAGAGAGCAAAACCATTGACGTTATACAAATAGAAACCACCAACGAAGAGAACAAAGCCATTATCTTCAGCGTAAAAAAAAAAACAGCTGAGAGTCGTCTTCAAAACTTATGAAAACTAGTACCAACTAGGCCAGCTTACCATGAAGACTTCTGTAATATTTGCACTAAAACAATGTCACAGAAAATTATCAAATTAAACTCCATCGAGTGTGTATAGTCTGGGAAGCAGCATTTCATCTTAAATGTGTCCATACATATGTGGCAAAGCTACTCTTCAAAAAACTTTTCGAACACTGAAGTCTACTCTAAAATTTTAGGTTCTCCTTGCTGCAGCTTCCTCTTCAAAATATTCCACGTCATCTTCTTAGCATGCATCCTAAATGGCATATAAACAATGTTGTTTCTGCTGTCATCTGTATATAACCTATGGCAGTCAATTTTTCATTTTTATTTTGATCGTTGGCTTAAGTCTGCATACTGATCCTTCCTGCATACCTTCAAATGGTGATGGCTTTTTATACATTAGGGTAAATTTTTTTTTTTTTTATACATATTGTCGTCCCAGTAGCCAGACTTTTAGTTAGGTTTTCCTAGAAGATGGTAAGGCTTCTGAAGCACACCACTGAACTAGTTTGAAGGTATCAGAATTTTATATTGTTTCAAGTAGTTGAGATCATGTATGTCATATCCGCGATAGATAAAATTTTGTAGATCATGTAATACATGTAATATGTGTATTAGATCTTGAGAATAGCAATATCTTGGAAAGTTCACCATTTACTCAACATATGAAGACGTCACGTGCTCCAATTAGACTTAATCGGTTCTAATCTGATTATTTTATTATTACTGTTTCGAACCTCTTTGGTTTAGTTGGTCATGTACATTCTTGAAAAAACGAAACTTTAATAATTCTTAAAAAATTTCGGTTTTAGTAAGACTCATCATGGAAATCATGTAACATTTTTTTAGATAAATTCCTAGTAACAACATTAAAAAACTTTGTCGAATTTTTTTGATGGAAGTCTCACATTTCGAATGGTTTAAAAAAATATTTATGCAATTTTTTTATTATATTTCAATTTAAATTTAAAAATCAAAACCGTCCCAACCTAGACGACATATTCCAATTCAAAATATTATAGAAATCAATATCAACTTGAAGACTTGCATGAACCTCTATGCTTAATAGCTCAAAGATATTATTACATACTTCAGACGGAATAACTTCTCTAAAAGTCGATCAAATCTCTCGAAAATAAAAATAAAACTAGTTCCATTAAATAGTGTTCTATTCCAAGAGTAATTTTACTTTGTTATGGAAAGCAAATTGTGTAACTTTTTAGTTCTTCATTACTCAAAAAAAAAAAAAGGAACACAATTTCAATGGCTTTATCTCCAACTCCAAGCGAAGAGGTAGACAGACGGGTTTGACCTATTCGACTTCGGAGTGGACGGCAAACATGGAGTTTTTCACAATAGCTCTGGAGTATTATGTCGGTGACAGATCATCGGCTCTTTCTTCATACCATTTTTCATTAACTTTTAAAGTCTGAGCGGTGAAATTAGTGAAATTTTTATTTAATGTTGCCTAATTTTTGTTGATGTAGATCTGCTCCTTAAGTTAACTCCACAGTAAAAAATCTCTAGAAATCGTAGCAGGCAAACTAAGGCGTTCTTTTGAAGCCACTTTTTTATGAGATGTCACGACACAGAATAATTCTGAAGAACCTGTCGCAGACGGTTAGTTATATTCCAATCCCAATTGATTTATTTACTTCTAATTTATGCCGCCCTACCATACGAACGCCTTAGCCTTATTCAAACCGTGGCCGACACTGAACGAACAAAGAACAACAAGTGTAGAGCTCATTTAGGCGTAAACCGCATTAAACAAACGCCTAATTATTTGCAACATTTACGCAAGCGGATTAGCAAGCGGGACAAGCATTTTTGAAGTGAAGTGAAACAATAGCACTTGACAGCCAATTATAATAGGAGAAAAAAAAAAAACAAAGAAAGAAAGAAATTGCAGCTAATCCGCTTTTGTATGCCATGTCAAAATATTACTTCAAAATATTGTGCAATGGCGTGACGCAAGTGTTCCGGAACTATTTTGTTTTGTAAACTGCACAGGATAATGTTTATTTGACTGTCTGTCTGTCTATATGACACCACATGATATGTATAAGACTGGCGGCGCCATTTTGTAAGGTGTTTGAGTAGACAGACGGAGGGACATATGATTGGACAGACAAGCACTCAAGCAGCCGTTGTCAGCAACGCAAACGCATTGAAAATACTTTGCGGTTTTTCAGAAAACCTTTTTTTCACGCATTTATATTGCAGTTTTTTTTTTTTGGTTTTAGTTTTGAATATTTTGCAGTTTTATGTCTTCACTAGTTTACCTTGAAATGGCATAAAAAATTAATATATATTAATTACGGTTGATTGAAATAATGAACACCCTAGTGTGCAGCACCGTATAACAGTATACATTTCAAAACAAAATGGCCGACTCGCTACTTAAAAATTGTTCTAAGAAAAACTTGAATATTATTGAGAATGAAAGACACATAAATACCGCATGGAACACAACATACTCTTGTGCTCTAGTTTATTAATTTGTATATTTTTGTATAACCATATTAATTTTTCTTCTTCTTCTCCTTCTTTTTCTTTTTTGTGACAGGTCCAACCGGTGGTCATCAATTTCGTGCGCTCGGCTTGGGTACACGTCCATTCATTGATGGCTTTCCTAAGGCATATCATGAACTCGAAACATTACGTCTTTCAGCGAAAGCGGCTGCTGTTGCTGCTGCTACCACGGGCACGACGAGCGGCGGTACGGCATCTTCGGCCGCAGCAGCTGCTGCAGCAGCGGCGGCGGCAGCAGCGGCTACGCAATTAGGCAGCAATTACTCATCGTCGAATAGTACAATAAATTCTGATTGCTATAAACCAAATGCACCGCAGATACAAGGTAAGATACGGCTTTAAGATACAAAGAAAATAAAAAAGAAAAGCTTGAGATACAAAGTTACAGTTAAACAGTTTAGCTCATTTACAAAATTTCAAACCAAAAAAAAAACAAAAAAAGAAACTATAACAAAAAAGAGTAAAATGATTTACTATTATATATAGTTCTAGTTCAATTGTTAAAAAAAAAAAGAAAAAAAAACAACAACAAATGAAGTTATTAATAATCTGTAGATACACTTCACGAACTGAATGACAATTATAGATACACGTTGCGTTCCACAAATTATAATGTATATATATATTTTTTTAACCCTTTCTATTACTTGCGAAATGTTGCACGCACTGTTTGGGTTAGCTGGAGTTTGAACGGGGAACAGTCATGGAACGGTGTAAGGCGTTAAAATTTTGCGCAATACGCCAGTAACAAAAGCTGCTAAAACTTAAGCTAAGCTAAGCAAGTCCTAGAAGCAGTATATTCAATTGTGGATACATATAATAAGTTGGGTGAAGTTGTTTAAACAGTTCCAGCAAGTGTTATACAAAGTCCATTGTGCTGTATGGCCAATTGTTGTGGCTGAAGGTTCAATCGGGTCGTTCGGACTACGGTGTGAAATGATGGAGCCATGTTTCTTACATTGTCACATATCGACTCAAAAATTCGGATTTATTACAATAGAGCAGCTCTAAACACTGCTCAGAATCATCAATTCGTTTTAGTTGTAGTTGGTCCACTTTGAACACAGCTTTCGCATACCCAAATATTTATTCGCGATATGTTCAATATACTCCTTTGATATCTTTAATGTCTCAGCTATCTCGATCAATTTCACTTTACAGTTATCCAAAAAATAATTTTGTGGACATTTTTGATGTTTCCGTCGGTGACATCCTCTTTGTCGCGTTCACTGCGTGCATCGTGCTAGTAGCGCCACATATATGTCAGCATATGAACTCCAGCGCTAATAGTTCTATAATGAGTTCAAGCTTGATCCATAGTGTTAAAGAGTATATTAAGTCTTGCAAATATATATATATAACATGCATGCAGGGAGGCGAGATGGACTCCATAAAGTATATACATTTTCGATCAGCATCAAAATTGAGTCGATATGTCCGTCTGTCGGGCTGCACGTATGAATAATAATAACTTGAAGACAATAAGAGATAGAGCCCTTAAGTTTAGATATTTTAACGCTCCTATTCTTTCTACAGATAACTTGTGCGTGATAACTCATACATCATACAAATCTAATCCATTCTCCCGAGTTGCTAGGAATGCAAAATTTAGTCTATCTGATGTTAATCCTTATAAAATATTCCATTAAGTTACAGAGCGGACAGTTAGAAGGGGAAGCTTCCTTACAAATCTGTCTCACCTTTCTAGGTTTTTGTATGAAAAAAAAAATATTGTTGTGGCCAATTCAGATAAATAAGTCATATTTGGTATATTTTTCATCAATCCTAATAAAACACTTCATAAAGATCCAAATAGGATCTCTAAAAGTGAGAGGCCCTATACAAAAATTCAAGCCTATATAGACATGTCCGTCTGAACTGTCAATAGGAATATCAAGTTCATGTAGACTATAAAAAAATACAGCTTTTTTTAATTCAACTTGGTTATTTAGTCTCGCCTATTCCCTATTAAGATAAGCTCTATCATAAATGTGCCAACACCTCTCTAGGGGGTAGTAATAATAAAAAACTGTCCCTTCCTTCGAAGTTTTTGTACAAAAAACGTGTGTTTTTCTTGTTATTTTAGCCAAAAATATTCAATTGGTGTATTTTACTTCAATTCTAAAAAAAAAATACCATATAAGTCAATATTGGTCCACTAGATGGGGTAGCCCCCCATACAAATGTGTTACCCTCTCTGTGTTTTCGTATCTCTAACTACAGATAGCAGCATATTCCTTATGACAGGGTATCTTTAAGTCTATAAGTGAACAAAAAGTCGTTCGTAATTTCACCTTTATTTCAAATCTTTAATAAACGCCACTCGGATCAATAACTTGTTACCAACGAGGTTCCAACTTCATTATGCCCCGCTCATAGAAGCTTGCTTCCCTATTGGCAAAAAAATGAGACAGTCGTATTTTGCAAGCCTCTTTTCTCGCCAGCTAAATCGTTCGACATTGACAGGAAAAGAAGGTAAGCCGATCGGTCCAGGTCCGGACTATAAGGTGGACCTCCCGTCCGAACTCCCGGAGCTTTTGGCGCTTCACAATCGAAGTTTTTGGTCTGGTGTTGTCCTGATGAAATATAATTCTTCTGCTATTGGCCAAAGATGACCGCTTCTGGGCGATTGCTGCCTTCAAGTGGTCGAGTTGTATTAACAACTCGACCGAATTGAGCGTTTGGCTATAGGGAAGCAGCTCATAGTAGAAGATTCCCTTACCAATTCCACCAAACACACAGCAAAACCTTCCTGACCCTTCAATCCGGGCTTATCAACCATTTGAGCCGCTTCGTCATCCTCCACCCACGACCGTTTGCGCTTTACGTTGTCGTAAGTTACGCACTTTTCATCGCCAGTCACCATTCGTTTCAGAAACGGCTCGATTTTATTGCGATTCAGCAGCAATTCGCAGATGGAAATGGTGTCAATTCGTGTGGCACCCAAACATAGAGTTTTTCGTCAAATGCTTTTAAACGGTCATATGACTCACGGGCGATGGTACGGCTGCTACTATGGCGGTCTATCTCGATCATTTTCTTGATTTAAACGACTTCTTCGACGACAGGTCTTCCGGAGCGTGGTGCATCTTTCACTTCCTCCACACTAGAACGGAAACGTGTGAACCACTGTTGTGCTACGTGAATGGAACAAGTATCGGCCCCGTAAATATCGGCTTTGGCAGCTTGCGTTGCGTTTTTACCTTTCAGGTAGTCCTTTGAGACCTGCATGTTCGACGCGCTGTAGCTCTCAACTAAATTGTCCAAGCGCAATGCTGTCATAATAGCGTAGTACTAGACACACACGCATTTCAAACGCCGTAAAATACAACAAATACTTAATGAGATATACCTAAGATCGAAAAGACTTTTGTTCCAACATATTATATAGTGGACTATTATATAGTAGACTTTCTGGTCGTGACAAGCAGCAAATATAATAATCTTAATCTGCGTATGAACAAGAGGAGTCCAAACTCCAAACCTTGCGATTCTAGTTCTTATATAAAATTTTTAAGATGGAATTTTTCATGCTACCAGACAAATGGACAGATCGACATGGCACTATCAGCTCAGCTATTAATGCTTTATGGGTTCTATCATGCCTCCTTCTGCACTTGTTACCTTCGCTATATAAATATTTGCTGAAAGTATTTTTTTTTTGCTGCTGAATGTACAGATCGAATCAGTTTTCAGTGTTGATCATGTATATATAAATATATACTTTATAGTCTCAGTCAAGCCTCCTGCTGCACTTGTTACCTTGACTACGGTATATAAAAATATATTTCATGACTTTTGAAACACACACATTGTATTATTTCTGTACTCATTTATATATGTTTCACAATTTTTAACCAGTTCAAACAGCTTTCAATGCTTTTCGCTACATTGTTTGGCAATACTTTGCTAATTTCTCAAAACTTTCATATGCTGTCTTCTTTAATTATATATTTTTAAATACACAGATATATATAATATATATCTTTAAATAGATCGAGAACTAATTCAATTTGAACGTGTCGCATAGTTTTGCTTTATTTGTTGATTTTAATATGTTTTAATATTTTGTATGTGACTCATTTTCGAGAGCGTGTGAAATATTTCAAGTGACCATAAAATAAATATTAAATTTTGATAAAGAAATATAAGTATAATGTGACATATATATATACTTTATATTTGAATGAAATATTTCCAAACCAGTGTTGTGTTGAGAATTTGACAAAATTTAGATATGTTAAAGATTTTGCCTATAAAAAGTTTATATTACATCGATATATATAAACGGCTTCCATTATTTTGTTTAATTAATTATAAAACGTTTAAAGACTTAAGATACAAATATAAATGTATCTACAAACATTCAAAATGCTACAAAATTAACTTAAACACAATTGCTGTCACGTTTATACGACAACTTAATTATGCAATGTTTACAATATCATGAATTGCGCGATATATAAATAAATATTAAATACTTATATAGAATGCAGTTCGCTAATAAACAAACTCAAATTCTAATTTAGCGCTAATTTCTAGAATATGACTCACATATGCCACACAACATATCAACGGAAATTTAATAAAAATCAAGTAGAATGGAATTCATCAACAGTTTTCGTGTTAATCCACATTTCGTGTTTAAGCGTTTATACGCATATTTTTTTCTGATTTTTTTACGCTGTTAACTTATTTAAAGTACTTCTTGCAGACACTTTAATTGTTTATGGTCACTCTAATGCATTATGCGTGGCACATTTAAATTTAGTCGCGCTTAATTGTATCTCAAATCAATGCAATTAGCACTTTATGCGCTAAAAAATCACGGTCGTTTACACTTAATCAATATAATATGATTTTGGAGACATTTAAATCGTAATATAATGAACAAAAGAAAGTTGCACAAACTTAAAATACCCTTTACTCTCATCATACCAAAGAAATTCAAGCTTTAAAACTCTTCACTCACATCTAAAAATTTACTATTTAGACTTCACCAAAAGTGCGTGGTGGCTTTATATGAAGGCTACCCTTAAAATAGGCGAGACATGCCCATTGTTACAATTTGAGATCGATAACTTAAAAGCTGAAGGAAAAGTTTTATATTTGAAGTTTTTATTTAGTTTTGTTTCTTCGAGCTGATCAGACCTATGGCGAGTAGGAGAAATATGAGCTATAATTAGTTAATGAAAACTTCTTTATTTTGCTATAATTTTTATATTTGTGTAGTTCGTGATTCATAATATTCAATATACATAAATACAATTTAACACTGTGGTCGAAGCTTTATGGAGAAACAAATTTTAAGACAGAAGCTATACCCCTCGAGTTTTGTGTCTCTAAGTATTATAGGCTCTGAGAAATAGTTATTCTAAGAGAAAAATGAAAGAACACATGTCTAACTTAAAGCAATATTTTGATATGAGGGCTACACCTTCTTGTGGTCCGATCTTGACCAATATGGAATATTTTTTAAACCCCAAATTAAGCGTTTCTAGCAAAATTAACAACAATAAAAAAAACTTCATACAAATACTCTGAAAGGTTGGACAGATTTGTATGAGCACTATCCCTTTTAGTGGTTTGATCTGGATCGAAATAAAATGTATTTGAAAAGGATTTTTGAAATGTAACCCAAAACATTAATAAAATTTTTTCATACAAAAACTCAAAACGAGAAGTAGGTGGTACCAAGACCCTCTTAGGGAGGGGGAGCGTTAGCGTGTTCATTGAATAGAATTTAACTGAAGAATGAATAACAGCTTCTAAGTATGCAAATTTGAAGGATATATCTTGCAGAGTAAAAGTGATTCAAACTCTGCAAAATCTCTATTTTTATACGTAGAGCCAGACAGATTGACATCTCTATGTCGCTACTTGACTTTCGATGCTGATCAAGAATATATATACTTTATGAGGTCTGTTTTGCCTACTTCTGCCCGTTATATACATTTTCACAAGCATAGTATACCCTTCTCCACTATGGGAACATGGTATAAAAATCTAAGCGAGAACAAACTTAAAGAATTCATCACAATATGGATTCCCTACAGTACAGGACAGACGGATATGCCTAAAACTAATCAACTTGTCGAGCTAATCGGCATACTTCATGTGATCTTCAATGATACAAATCAGAGTATAAACAGTTAAACAGAGTTAAACAATTAATTCTGTTTAACTGTTTATACTCTGTTAATAAGTGAAAATTTTATTAGTTCCATTATTAGACTTCATAGAAATAGCTAATGGGTTAGGCAACTGAACCACTAACAAATGTAGTCGTCCATTTGGTGTTGACCCATACCATTTGTAGGTAATCCATTCGTAGATGGTATATATTGTGATGGTGACTACTTCGGTGGTGTATATTTTGGTGGTAGTCCGTTTTAGCGGAGGTCCATTTGGTTGTGGCCCGTTTAGCGGTGCTGCATTTGGTACTAACCCATTCGTCGGTAGCTCTTTTGGCGATAGCTCATTTCACAGTGGTCCACTTCGTCGTGATTAGTTAGTTGTGGAGTATTTAGCGGCGATCCATTTGGTGGTTGTCCGTTTTGTTTTTGGTCCATTCAGTGTTGGTCCATATAGCGGAGAATCATTTGGTGGTGGCCTGTTTAGCGGATGATCCAGTTGGTGGTAGCCTATTTAGCGGATGATGCAGTTAGTGGTGGGGCCTATTTAGCGGATGATGCAGTTATTGGTAGCCTATTTAGCGGATGATGCAGTTAGTGGTAGCCTATTTAGCGGATGATGCAGTTGGTGGTGGCGCCTATTTAGCGGATGATGCAGTTATTGGTAGCCTATTTAGCGGATGATGCAGTTATTGGTAGCCTATTTAGCGGATGATGCAGTTAGTGGTAGCCTATTTAGCGGATGATGCAGTTAGTGGTAGCCTATTTAGCGGATGATGCAGTTATTGGTAGCCTATTTAGCGGATGATGCAGTTAGTGGTAGCCTATTTAGCGGATGATGCAGTTAGTGGTAGCCTATTTAGCGGATGATGCAGTTATTGGTAGCCTATTTAGCGGATGATGCAGTTAGTGGTAGCCTATTTAGCGGATGATGCAGTTAGTGGTAGCCTATTTAGCGGATGATCCAGTTGGTGGTAGCCTATTTAGCGGATGATGCAGTTAGTGGTAGCCTATTTAGCGGATGATGCAGTTAGTGGTAGCCTATTTAGCGGATGATGCAGTTAGTGGTAGCCTGTTTAACGGATGATCCAGTTAATGGTAGCCTATTTAGCGGGGTAGAACTCCATTTAGCGTTGGTCCATTTAGCGTTGGTCCATTAAGCGTTGGTCCATTTAGCGTTGGTCCATTTAGCAATGATCCATTAAGCGGTGATCCATTTAGCGATGATCCATTAAGCTATTATAAAACTATTTAACGGTGGTTAATTTAGCTGTGCACGCCTCAGGGATGATTCAATTAATGGTGGCCCATTTAGCGGTGGGATATTTAACGGTGGCAGTGGTCCATTTAGCGGTGGATCACTGGGTGACGAACCATTTAACGGTGTACTTTTTAGCGGTGGTTCATTGAGCGGTGTACCACTCGATGATGATCCAATTGGTGGTGAACTTTTTTGCGGAAGTTCATTCAGTGGTGGTCCATTTGGTATTGACCTTTTATGCGGAAATGCATTCGTTGGTGGTCTATTTAACGGTGGTCATTTTAGCGGTGGTTCATTAAGCGCTAGTTTAGCGGAAATAGTGTCCATCATTTTTAGTCCATGACTGATTTTTCAAGAACCTGAGCACATATTCGGACTCAGGCATTGTTAAAATGTCATTCATTATTGAGGCAGCTTTAAAATATAATTAAATTGTTTAACTTAAATCAAATTTGAAGTGTATATAGCGTATAGTTTCCGTGCAATGTCGTGTATATAATTACACATACACATATACAAATAAGCCCACATGAAGTTATATAAATATGCGCTGAAATTCCGCCGTACAGTTTCAGGGAAATAAATAGATTTCCACGAAAGAATGCATTGTAAAGCAATTTGTTGCATAAACAGAATCGCGAGCGCTCGTAATTATTTCCCATTAGTTCCACGCAAACTACGCATTGCCAGCGCAAGAAACAAAGTTTATTCAAATTCATGCGATATTGCAACAAGCCAAACTTGAGAATTCCCAATCGGAACTCAAAGTTTTTCCACTGAAAACGTTTCTATTTACACATTAACAACTAAATAAAATGAAACTTTGCTATTTCGCAAATCGTTGAAAGTTCCAAGTGCAACCAGCTGAATGTGTCTAATGTCGTCATACAGTTTTTAATTTCATTTATTTTACAAAGCTTATTATTTATCAATATAAATTTTTATATTTTATTAATCTCAGCAGTTCAGAACACACCCAGATGAAAAGCCAGCGGAAAAAAAAACCCAAAATGCGCACTCAGTGTAAATTAATTAAGTAGATTTCCGCACTTAAATGTGATTAAAAGTGAAATAAAATAAATTATTATACTTCAAAGAGGAAGACAATCAGCTGTTCTGCGTAAACTGCATAACAAATCATATACAATATATAAATTATATCGTTTAATAACTAAACAGCTAAACTGAAACTGAGTCAGCATGTCGTCGCAGCAATGAGCAAGCGGTCGTGCGGGGTGCATAAAGCGTGTTAAGCGGCTCTACTGGGCCAAGACTAAACTGTATGACAATGTCCGAGACGTCTCAGACGCAGTCGCAGACTCAGGCGTATATCTCTGAGTCATGGCGTGAAACTAGCAAAGAATCTAAGTGACGACTATGCTAATTAATTAAGCAATTCTTTATTTTTTGTTTATACCCTGCACACAGTGTGTTTGTTAGTTTGGCTGTGTGCGAACGAGTAGATATTCTGTGTGGGCATATAAAATAGCAAAAAGAGGCGTCTGAAGTTACTTACATATTCGCATGGGTAGTCTTAAAAGTATGTAGTTTATGTACAAGTTTTTAAATAACTATTAGATAACAATAAAATTTTGAGCAATCTACATCATTAAAATTGTGCTTGACAGCTATTCAAAGTGGAGAGGAAAGGCAGACAGTTAAACAGGTCTCAACAATGCCAGACGGTACTTCGGGGATAACAAAAAAGCTCTGATTTGATATACTTTCAACAGCTGTGAAAGTCAAATATAGATATATAAGAGAGGAAAGTTTTTTTACGTTCAATACTTTTGCAAACACCCTCGTATAAATAGGGGAAAAAAATTAAATGTTGATATTACACAAATCGATTTTCCTGAGAAACATGATCTAAGTAGAAAATTTGCAATGTCATAGCCAGACAGTCTGCTGAGGATTCGCAACTGAAACTGAAACAATTGGCTCTGTAGCTCTCTACAAAATGTGGTTGTGTGCACTTCCGTTTGGTATTTTTTAGCGCGTAACAAAGGAAACGAAACTAAGTTCACGGCATATATTTTTTTTTTTAAACACTTTAAATTAAATTTAATTTTTTTCAGCAACTAGCTGTGAATACCCCAATTCTAAAAGTCCGGCAAATCACGTATAGTTGACTAACCTGCTTCACTTTGATGTGTCGCTTCTATGCTGTATTAATTTTTTTTTTTTTTTTTTGCATATAAATTAATTTTAAAGATTTATGCATAAAATTGTTTTAAACATTTTGTAACAAGCTTTCAACAAAAGAAAATTACCAATAAACAGATGACACATCGTCATCGATGCCGCTTGGCCAATTAACAAAAAATAATAAACAAAATATATAAATGCAAAAAGCATAAAAAAACTTTTTATTTTAAAATAAACAAATACAAAAGACCGGAAATACCAACAACAAAACAGCAAAGCGTATCTTGAAATTCATTTATTGGCGTATTCCATTTAGAAGACAACGCACGCTTTATATATTTTTTTTTTTTTTTTGGGATTCGCTTGATTTTGGCTTTTTTGCTTGGTTTTTTGGTTTTGTTTTTGTTTTAATTTTGTTGCCTGCTTTATTTGTTTAAGCCAAGTTATTAATATTTATTAAAAGTGGCGCCTAAGCTGTTAATTTATGAACAGAAAAAACGGAAAATAAAAATCGCCCAAGTAGCTAAATTTCAGCGTAAAGCGGCATAAAATTCGCAGAACTCAAAATCTGCGGTTGTAATGCGCTTGCGCGACATCTGTTGTGCAGATTGTGTGGTATGTTGAAAGATCAGAAGGCGTAATGTAATTTCTGGAGATACTAGTAAATGGAGTTATGAGAAATGGCTATGGGAAAAAATAAGAATAAATAATACTTCTATTTGGAGCTGGCTTTAGCTTTTTTAAAATAAACTCGTAAAATTCCATAGAAGTCCTATTCGAATGCAAAAGGAACGAAGTCTCTATCTATTACCGTTTCCGAGATCCTTTCGTTCATATGGTCAGACAGACGGACATGGCTATTACGACTCTTCTATCACTCCTCACCATAATGGGGGTAACTTTGGGGGGTCTCCGACCATTATTTCTACCTGTTACATACATTTGCAGAAAACCTACAAGCGCTTGTACCTCCAGTAGCGGGCCTAATAAGAAAAACAAAGGCAGCTACTTAATACGAAGGGCACTATTTATATATCAGGATTTTAAATGAAAATTTCTTTATTGTTTTTCAAAATATTCTCCATGAAAATTTATGCACTTTTGCATTCGCTTAAACCAATTTTCGAAGCACTTATTCCACTCCGATTGAGTTACGTCCAAAACATGGCTTCTTCGGTTGAACAAAAATGATGTTTGGAAATAAAAAGAAATCATTGGTTAATAAATCAGGGCTATACGGGAAAAGACCCATCAATTGGATATTTTGAGTGTTCATAAATTCTCTTGTGTAAGCCGATGCGTGAGAGCTTGCATTTTCATGGTGGAGAGTGGAGAGTTCGTCTTCGGCAGTTGGTTTTGCGAATTTCTCCGAAGACTTGAGGCAAATAAATGGTCATATACCATTCAGAATTGTCCGTCCTACGGTGCTCAAACGGAACAGTGGCCACATGATCCAATCAGCTGTAGAAACAGGCAACCAATTTTTATTAGATTTGGCTCGTTTTAGAACACCCACATGGTCGATTGCTGTTTTGTTTCCCGCTCATACGCATATATCCATGAATCATCACAATTGTGACGATCTTATAAACGTCTTTTGAAGCAACGCGATCGCATTTTTTCAGCATTTTTTGGATTGGTGCATCCATACAAACTTTTTTCTTTTGAGCAATTGTCAAATTATGCGTTATCCAACGCGAACAAACCTATTTTACGAAAAGATGTTCATGTAAAATCTTTTATATGCTGGTCGTACTAATGTTTAGGTATGCCTCAATCCCACGGTATGCCACATGACGATCTCGCATTACCAATTCATGCACAGCATCGATGTTTTGTGTCAGAACAACCAATTTTGGGCGATCTTCACGGAATTGTGAGTACGTTCATGCTAAAAAATATCAAAGTTTATTTTAGTATTGCCAGATTTTACATATTGACTTCCCGAAATATATATATTGTCCCTTGTACCATGACTCAGAAATATTCAGAGAAGGAAGAAGATGAGAAGAAATTTCCTTTCGCAGTCGACTCTATCTGCTTGCCGCCATTTCATATGCACTTTCTCTCTCTCTGGTTTCTTTTCACCCTCAAGTAGCTGAGATATAATTAGTATCTATTGAGAGATGCTTTTCAAAGTCAGCTCACCGTTGATCGAATGATCATGGGTACTTATGAAAGCATAATGCCGTAAGTCTTTCAGCGGCCTGAGTCAGCTGCAAACTATCATTTCTGTTTGACTTTCACAAAATTGTATCATGTACCAAACTGAACTTCTGCAACCGACATCATTAATCCAAATTATATCGAAGCGAAAACTTCAAAGTTTAGCGAATGTTCTTATTTGGGTCAATTGGGATGTGATAACTCTTTCACCATTGCACTTAAGGGTTTTAAACCAAGTTTCTTGACCGAGACAACTGATTTAAATCTCAAAACAAATCAGTTTCTCCATTTTGATGCATTCATGCAACTGATACATTTTAATAGAAGCTGTCTGAAAATTAATTGCATAAGTCCCATATATTTTTTGCTAACCCATTAATCGGTAGCTCTTTTAGTGACAGTTCATTTCACGGTGGTCCACTCGGTGCTGATCTTTTATTGATGCATTTAGCGGTGAACCATTCGGTGATGATCCATTTGGATGTGGTCAATTTAGCGGTGGTCCATTTAGCGGTGATCCATTTAGCGGTGGTCCATTTAGCGGTGATCCATTTAGCGGTGGTCCATTTAGCGGTGGTCCATTTAGTGGTGACCCTTTCGGTGATGATCCATTTGGTTGTGGTCAATTTAGCGGTGGTCCATTTAGCGGTGGTCCATTTAGTGGTGAACCTTTCGGTGATGATCCATTTAATTGTGGTCCATTGAGCGGTGATCAATTTAGCGGTGTACTACTCGACAATGATCCATTTAGAGGTGGTCCATTTAGTGGTGACCCTTTCGGTGATGATCCATTTAATTGTGGTCCATTGAGCGGTGATCAATTTAGCGGTGTACTACTCGACAATGATCCATTTGATGATGGCCTATTTAGCAGTAGTTCATTCAGCCTGACTAGCCTGCTAATACATATATTTTATTTTTTTTTTTTTTGATATTGATGGAACTATGTACATAATTTTCAATATTAATTAAAAATGGACGACTTATATTTTAAATCACTCGGTTTTTAGAACTTCTTTGAATGGCATAGAACATACGGAATAACATGCAAATATATTCTCATATAAAACAGTTATAAAACACCATCTGTTACAATAAATGCTTTTAATAAGTTGGCATGTCCAGCATTAAAGTGATTAACTGTTTATGCCTTTAAGTGATTTTTGTTTGGCTTTTTTCTTTATGCAAATCAAACAATTAAGTTGAATCCTTTTTTCTCTTGCCACGCTGTGACAAATGGTGTGTTGCATGACCTAAAGTGGGCAAGCAATCCTTTAAAGAGCGGAGGATGCTTGGCGTTGTGCTCAAAAGCCACAAATCAATCCAAATGCGGTTGCGCGCAGCTGTTTGGTCGCCACATAGACCGCCGTTGTCTCCACTGTGCACACTATATATGCACTATATACAGTTTTGACCATATGTGGCCTACCGCTACAATTGGGCACAAAAGTTGGCCACAAAAAACCAAGTCTATATACAAAAATAATTTGACCAAAATAATAAGATGAGCCTAAGTGCCAGGAGTTAGCAGCGATCATTAATATGTCAAAATGTGGCTACCGCTGCTGCTGCTGCTGCAGCTTAAAGTACAACTGAGTATAATGCTGCAGCTTCGACTGTGGTATTTAGATACTTCAAAGTTTAATATAAAAAAAAAATCAATGAAAGGTAACCAGAAGTTGCAGCAGCTTAAGAATGCTTACAACAATGTTGCGCACATTTCCTGTTCAAGGTTTTTTTTTTTGTCCAACACAAACGAAATTAGTTAAAATTTTTCAAAATAGCGTAAAATTTTTTTTTTTTAAGTGCTGCAGGATATATAGACATATAATACATTCATTTGATTTCCGAAAAAATGAAACAATTGCGCAAAGTTCTTAAAAAACACACAAAAATCTCAATGAAAGCGGAAAGATGGTTGCAAAAAAGAAAAAAAAAAGGAAAAAAAAGCAGAGTACGACCAGAACCATGTGGCCACAACTGAAATGAAATCTTTTTGGCCCACAAAACACAAAAATTTTGTGGTAAAGCGTTTGTATCGTGTTAACCGCAGAGTAACTTCCGTTCCGCTTTTTGACATTATCGTCGTCGTCGTCGTCGTTGGCATCACCGTTCACCGTCTCCATTGCCAACGCAATTGAATGGGCTGTGCATCAACATGTTTAAGTTCAATTCACTTTGGTTTGTCTCAGCCATGTAATGCAAATTTTCACAAATTAGTGACTCGAAACTGACTGCAGTTGCAAGTTCATCCCTTTCAACTCAATCTGATCTCAGCTTTCATGCTGCGCCAATGTAAAGACGGTAGTTGGGAATGTCATGCTCTCTTCATTGGCTGGCAGTACATGAATGGTGTGAGAACTTGTATCTTAGCTGCATTTCTTCTACATTTTACGTTTATGTATATTATATACTTCATCAATCTCATCATCATCGTCATCCTCATCATCAACATCGTTGAGCTCTGCCTGTGGTTTGGCCTTTGCAATATTTCTCATATTGATCGCTTGAAGAGCGGATATTGATTGCAAATCGAAGATATCCGGTGAAGTTTTCAATCGTCTTTTTTTTTTTTCTTATGCATTTGTTTTGTGATATAATTTTTTTTTTTTTGTTGTTGTTACCTTTGTTTTAATAGCGGAAGTTCAATATATAAAGCAGAAAATAGTGCAAATTTTTAAGCTTCTTTTTAGGAAGGATACAAGATGATGCACCACAATGTAACAATGTTCCACATATTTCCTGTTCAAGTTTGCTTTTTTTTCAAAGTGCTTTGGTTTTTCTTTTTCAATTTTTATTAATTTTTTAAATATTTTCAAAATACACAAAACTAACTCACCGAGAAAAGGGGAAGATAAAAATGTGTTTCCTTTGTGACATTTCGAAGTTTCCTAATATGCCCATTCATATTGACTAAGTCCAATCCACAATTGTCTCCAATCTCCTTAGATAATATGCTTGGTTGTCTTCTCAGTTGTGCAGCTTCCAAAGACTCTTGCAATTAGCCAAATCTTCTCGCTTTCTCTTGAACGATTAGCTTTAAATTCTGGATCTGGCTTTGTATGGCTGCTACTCCAAAATGTGAATTATTCATCCATTAAAAGCCAAATTTTAAGTCACTGAAATAAATAAATTTTTCATACAAAAAACCTTTTTAACGGTTGCCGCTTTTATATGGAAGCTACCCCATAGAGGACGTCTTATTAAGTCCATTACAAAGCCTTCCATGCGGAATTTTTTACAGATATCTACAAAAATGATTTTCAAAAATGTGCTCAACATACAGATTGATGGACATGCTCTGATCGACTTGCTCCAATATTTAGAAACTTTCAATCAATCATAAAATACCTATTTCATACCATGTGCGAAGGGTATAAACATTTTCCTCATACTATCTTCCACCACCGCTCCCATTCTCCATACCAAGGAATAAAATATTTCCAAATCCTGCATCAAAATGTTGCTCTTTCACCATGAAAGAAGAATTTCGCCCATGCACTAGCTCTCTATAATACAGGATCGCATAGAGAAATGGAGATGGACATGTTTTATGCCTAGGTGACCTTTATATTTTTGGGGTCGCTGATTACAATTCCGGTGTTCGTATGACGCCATCTCATCAGCATCAAGGTCAACTCTAAGTTAAAAACCTTTAATCGAAATATTTAATTTCTTTTGACACTGGATTCGAACACGCTTTGACATTTTTTATGAACCAACTTTTCATGGTCAGTTAAAGGTCATAAACATAATCAAAGGAGCATAGTACAACGTATAGACGGTAGCCGTGCTTCGTGCTCCAATAAATACGGGCAGATGATGATGTCTTCAGAGCACTATTTCTGGTATATTTGCTACAATTATTTGCTGCAATTTAATTCTTATACATACATATATTACATATATAATCTCTCAGTGAGATATGATGCTATATTCTTATGAGCAGATGTTTGCATTTGTCTCTTTGTGATATAAACCGCTTCATCGTTCCTGAAAACTTGTTGCCATTGCTTAGTACGCATTGATTTATTCTACTACTTCATACCAAAACGTTTCTCTTTCTAACTTCGGTAACCGAAAAATACATCATAACCTCTACTGGACACAGATTGGTAATCATCGATAGACAACCATCTTTCAACGCAAAACAGCAGGAAGTCCAAGCTGCAAAGGATACGAATATGCGAGCAAACAAAACGTGCATCAAACGGATAACGGAAACTCATTACAGTCATAATTAATTTAAGGGTTCCGCTACGAAGCATACCGACACTGACGCGGCACACAGATACACAAATTGGCAATTTGTTATTGCAAACGGTTAAACCCAACCAACCAACTGATGAAAAATTATATAAAATAGCTAAAGTCCTTTGCAATTACGTGTATCAAAATGTCAATTGAAGTTCTTAATTAATGACGCAAAACAAAAAGAAATAGCAACGCTTATACAGCACAGGACACGCCAATGTTTATTTGCTGCACTTCTTTTGTTTTTGCGTGCATTTGCGTAACACCCTTCAAATGTAAAAATATATATGTAAGTGTAGGAGAGCGCTGACATTATCCTTGTCACCGCCATTTACAATTCGCATTACAGCCGCTTGAAATTCCACGTTCTGCGTTTGTCCGTCCTTATGACAGTCCAGCCGCTGCGTAAATTATATGTTGTCCATTGCAGCAGCAGCAGCAGCAGCAGCAACAGAAGCAGCAGTAGCTTCGACCATGAATGATTTGGTGGTGATGGCGGCACAAGTGGCAGCGTTGTAATGCAACATTATAATTTATTTAATGCCGACATTCGGCTACTGCTACACGCCGCCTTTCTCGCACAGTGTCACAATGTACGCTAAAATGTGTTTGAAATTTTAGTCTTCTGATGGTGAGTTTCTTAATGCGTGTAATCGGCAGAACTCTGCTGCATATAGCGTCTAGCTGTAGCGGATGAAGATACTAGACTTCTGCTGAATGAAATGCAGCTTTATTACTCCGGCTGGACCAATTTTAATGAACATTCGAAGAAATATCATTCATGAATTGACATTATAAATAATAAAACTATTCTGTAATTATATTAGAACTTAAGAACAAAAATAACACAAAAAAACACGCAAATTATAGGCTAGGAAGCACCAAACATTGCCAGATTTCGCAAGCATCCACATATAATTCTTTTATTTATTTGATTATTTATAATTATTTTTCTGTAATTGAGAACAGTAACGATCACTCAAATCCGTTGGAAGGTTTTTTGTTTGGACCGACTATGCTTCGACTAACAGCTATGGAACTTAGACTACGAGAGTGTATATGCTATATTACTGAACTCCTCCTAAGCGATTTTGATAACATTATTTGTGTGTGCTTGAAGTGATACCTGTACAACTTAGATACACAATTGAACAGGGAAGATGGCGCTGAAATTGGCATAAAAGAATATATAATCCTAAAATTTCAAACCCAACCCCATCGTTCCGCTGTTTTCGAAATTACAATCACTAAGCGATGAACCGGGACAATCAATAGTATTATTGGGAAATTTGTGTTTTCCAACCGAACGCATTAAAGCTCAGTTTTTTTTACTGTTCACAAATAATTCCAAACGTGTTTTACTGTTGTTTCAAATTGCACCTCTAATGCGTAAAAAGATATAAACACACCCCCTGCTCTAAGGGTACAAGCGAATAGTTTGGCATCATTTTAAAGAGCAAGGTTCAGCCTTTAATTTCTGATATCAGGAATACAAGTATTTCAGAAATGGTAAAAATCGCTATTTTTAGGGAGTTCAACCCGTGACGTGATGGGAAATTTTTGAGTTAGGAGCAGTGTTTTTTTTTTTTTTTTTTTTTTGATTTAAAATTAAGTTTATTGAACCAATTTACATTTAAATTTTAACAAAAAGGGATTCTATTATGAAGCATCGCCGTCTCCTTGGAGGGTAGCAAGATTGGGGCCATAAGCGGCGTTCCATTAGAGGAAGACATTACGCCTCCTCAGTCTGTTAATCGGTCGCCTGTTTGGTAAAGTGCGAGCAAGTCTGTTGCAGTGTGCGGTCAGCCTTGTGTTGTACCGAGTGGTATGGAGCAGTGTCTAGATTCAATATGAGAAAAAATCGTTAAAATACTCACCTTCATATTTGCATATATTCATGAGCGTACCACAACTACTGTACGACAATATTCCCATATAAGCTAGAGATAACCGTGGCAAATATATACGATCCCAATTCTGTTTATAACTAACTAAGTATAATGTATTGCTTAAATTTCGATCCATGAATTAATTATCGTAAAATTTGATTTGCTTGAATTTAATAATTCGGCTTTATGCCATACCGTCCAGCTTTCTTTCTAAAATTTGTGTCGTGACGAGCGCAGGCGCCGGCTAGCAGCGCCAGTTTTATTTTCTCAATTTTTCGAATGTTACTAAACCACAGTGCATATATATACATGACATGAGTGCGACTATCATTATTATTATTTTTTTTTTTTTTTCATTTATGCGTTTATGGCGGTTCAAGCCATACAGCACTGGGACGCCCTCGTTGTTTGTTGCTGCTGCTGCTGCTGCTGTCATTATGTTTCTTGTCGGTAGTGATGTGTGCTGTATGGGAATCGAATGATTGTTGCTGTTGTCATCATTGTTGTTGCAATGCAATTTTACGTCTAATTGAAACATTAAAATGTGATAAGTGCCAGGTTAAGTTGCTTTTAGACAAACAGACAAACGGATGGAGGGACGGACGGATGGACAGAAAGCGGCCAACACGCAATTATGTATTATGAACAACCCAAATAAGAATGCATTGCTTCACCCTTTTTGAGTTTATAAACTTTTATAGACATAATATTTACTGCTTGATTGTTTTTTCCTGGTTTAATTTTAAAACAAAAATTCTTTGCTTTTGCTTTAATTTACTTTGTTTTATCCACTTTGACAATTTATTTTGATTTTACAATTTTACGCTTTAAACGTTTAATAAATTTAATTAATCAAGCAAACTGCTTGTTGCTGTTCTTACGCTTCTTGAGTTGTAAATATTAATAATAATTAATCAAAAATATTTGCACGCGATATTTCATCAAAACGGCGATGTTAACGAAGCAACGTAAGGCAAGTCAAGGCAAGTGCCATAGTTTGATGCGGCAGCATAAACAGTGGCGTAAGGATAAGGGTGTAGCGAGTGCTTAGGAGTGTTTTCGGGGGAGAGTTCATATAAGATTTCTTTTGTTTTTGTGTTATGGGTTTCTATTAAACTTAATATTTTTTTGGTTTTTCGATTTTTTTTCTGCTCAATTTGAGATTCAGAAGACACCGTGCAAGAATCCTTTCCAAAATGTATTGCTACGCCACTGTGTAACCTAATTAAGTATGGCGCGCAGGCTGGCAATGAGCAACATTAAGCAAAAATTTTGAACTGCAATAAGCCTTTTCAAATTCCTTGATATTACCTGAAGAATGTGTTCTGAATTTGGCTTCAAAGAAACAAAAAGTCAAAATGTGTTGCGCTTTCCAAGCAACACGAAAATGGCTAGTAACCCTTTCTGTTGCAAAATGAAGACATACACATATGTACATACGTACGACACAGCAGGCGGGCTTTCCAAAAGCATACACAACGCCATAGAAGGACGGACGGACGGACGGACAGACATACATTGAGTACGCGTCGTTGTGACATATGTGAAGTTGTTTACTGATTGACTTGTCACAGAGAATGTCATACACGAAATGCGCAACATACAATTATTTTTCAATTAGTCTTTCTATGTCAGGCGCAGGCAACGGCAACGGCAACGGCAACGGCAACGACAACGACAACAGACACAATGCATAGCAGGAGCAACAGTTGCATAGAAAGTGACAACATGCATACTTTCCCCAAATACTTATGCCATACTTTTATTTTTTCTCTCATTACAGAAACCGATCTAATTGGCGCTTCCGAATGGACAAGTGGTTACTCGCCGCCCGCCTCAAGTACCGCCGGTTCTGTTAGTGTCGGCGCTGCTTATCCCACAAGCGCTGCAGCAGCCGCTGCTGTTTATCATACGCCCACGCCCATCAGCACACATCATGCGCTGTCGCAGCATCCGCACGCCCATGCACACCATCATCTCCACTCGCTACCGCCACCGCCAGCACCACCGTCTGCTGCACCTGTGCCCAATGCAGCCGCCGCTGCTGCAGCGCTCAATCACTACGGCGGCATGAGCAGCTACGATACAACCACGACGCTAACATCGGCCGCCGCGGCTGCCGCAGTTGATCATGGTAATTATCATCTGCCCACTGTGTTGCCTGACATGCATAGCTTCTGTCCAAGTGCCGCCGCTGCCGCTGCTGCAGCTGCAACGCCCGGCGATTATCAGAGTGCAGCGGCAGCTTCCTTGGGTGGTTATGGTAGTGCAGCCGGCGCTGCTGCTGTGGCCAGCAAAAATGATTTCGATACACTAAATGCGGGCTATACATCGGCCAGCGCGTACAACAACGCCTGGCCGAATGGCTACAATAACTATCAGTATGGCGCTTGCTCAGCGCCGGCAACACAATATCCTGGTCATGCAACGCCACACACAATGGTGCTCTATCCGCAGCTGTACTCTACCGTCAATCAAAATCAGATACATCTGCATGTGCACAGTAGCAGTGATAAGCTAGAACAATATCTGATGCCGGATAATGCATTAACCATAACCTCACTGACAGGCAATCGTTCGGGCATTGAGATTGGCATTGGTACCTCAGATCACGAGCAACAAGAGCAACATGAGCAGCAGCAGCAGAGTCAGGCGTTGCACGACAGTCATACAACGCATGAACATCAGCATCATCATCAGCATCATCAGCATCACCAACAACAGCAGCAGCAGCAGCAGCATCGTCAACCACATGATGTACAGCAAACTGGCGATATCTCCGTGTCCGATGCACATGTGCAACGTGAAGATGATGTCGCCGATTTGAATGTTTGGCGTCCATATTGACAAAACGCAGCCAGCTTCATGCCACATGCTTATGCACTGCAACCGCCACCGCATCCTCCACCTCATTTAGCACCACCTACTATGCACCATCACCATTATGGCACACCAGCTGGAGCTACTACTACTCTAAATCATCATGGCGCCACACGCACCACCTATTTGCATATTGAACTGAATTGAATCGGATTGCCGGCGGCAAATGTTCTTCGCGAAGTATCTAGATACAATAAGAAATATAAATAAATTTAGTACGCAACAAGCATAAACGTGTGCAGAGTGAACTGTAGCTGTAGCGCAGCAGTAGGCACGATAAGCGAAATGCTTTTAATTGTAAATACTTATATAATAATTATATATTAATATTTATGTATGTTTGTATATGTATGTATGTATGTAGGGTCTTTTTTTTTTTTTTTTTTAGTAAGTATTAAGCTGAGCTGAGTAAGTGTTGATATTGGTACAAGTTTATGCATGAACAAAAAAAAAAAGAAATACTTGATAACGCCTAAGTACATTTAAATGAATAATTTTTTTTTTAACAAAAACTTTTTTTTTACATTAGACTTAAACTATATAATATATATAAATATATATTTATAACGATAATAAAAATATAATAAACAATATTCTACATAATAAACTATTTAAACTGAAATGCTTATGTATTATCTATTCGCTGTTGGTGTTTAGTTTGAAAGCGAAACTCAGTGAGCTGCTTGCGTAGTGTATCTAGAAACCAGATTACAACGCATGTGTGGGATATTGGCGCTACTACACTTTAAATAATCTTAAAAACTCGACGAGATAATATTTATTCTGCGAAACGTCATAAGCTTTAAGCAAAGTCAATGAGTTGCTTTCAATGGAAATTTGTGTTGAGAAAAACTAATATGCGAGCAAGGGCAGTGGGGGATTTTATATGCTCTAACCCACCACTCGGCCACCTTAGAAGGGTTTAAAGAGTCGCGGGAGTTTAAAGGATTTCAAGCAAATCAATATTAATTTCTGCATCAATATATGATAAAGTGTGTCAAAAATTAACAATAAGTTGGGAATAGTTCAAATCTTTAAAGAACTTACGACTAAGTAAAACAAAGTAGATATTAATGTTTGCATGCTTATATGTTGATGTGAATGCGCTCAGATTCAAGACATTATAAGTAAAATGTATCACATCATATATCACATCACATTGACCAGTACCTGAAGGAACTCATATAGAAGATAGATAATATGATAGATAGATAGATGATAGATAGATGATAGATAGATGATAGATAGATAATAGATAGATGATAGATAGATGATAGATAGATGATAGATAGATGATAGATAGATGATAGATAGATGATAGATAGATGATAGATAGATGATAGATAGATGATAGATAGATAATAGATAGATGATAGATAGATGATAGATAGATGATAGATAGATGATAGATAGATGATAGATAGATGATAGATAGATGATAGATAGATAATAGATAGATGATAGATAGATGATAGATAGATGATAGATAGATGATAGATAGATGATAGATAGATGATAGATAGATGATAGATAGATAATAGATAGATGATAGATAGATGATAGATAGATGATAGATAGATGATAGATAGATGATAGATAGATGATAGATAGATGATAGATAGATAATAGATAGATGATAGATAGATGATAGATAGATGATAGATAGATGATAGATAGATGATAGATAGATGATAGATAGATGATAGATAGATGATAGATAGATAATAGATAGATGATAGATAGATGATAGATAGATGATAGATAGATGATAGATAGATGATAGATAGATGATAGATAGATGATAGATAGATAATAGATAGATGATAGATAGATGATAGATAGATGATAGATAGATGATAGATAGATGATAGATAGATGATAGATAGATGATAGATAGATAATAGATAGATGATAGATAGATGATAGATAGATGATAGATAGATAATAGATAGATGATAGATAGATGATAGATAGATGATAGATAGATGATAGATAGATGATAGATAGATGATAGATAGATATTTCGGGAAGTGGCAACACTAATGTCAATAGATGATATCTGCCAATACTAAAATAAAGTTTGACATTTTTTAGCATGAATCTACTGACAACTTTTTATGTAGAAGCGCTATTTGTGTTGTTTATAGTGACTTGAAAAAAATCCATTTGGCCAAAAAATTTAAGTTTCAAGGGAAGGTTCCGTTGGATTATTTATAAAAACTTTTGATGTGGATTATCTCAACAAGAGTGTGTCGATGAAGTCAGTTCTTTGTATGGCGATGCAGCACCATCAAAAACCACTATATATCGTTGGTATGGTGAATTCCATCGTTGAATCGGTGAAGGTCACCCAAAGTGAAGTCTTCGAATAAATTCGCAACACCATTCGCCGAAGACGTATGACCCTCCACCATGACAGTGCAAGCTCTTACACATCGGTTCACATTAGAGAGTTTCTGAGCACTCAAAATCCATTTTCATTTAAAAATATTTGTTAGTAGCGGACCTGGCTTGCGCTGCTACGCCCGCTCTTTGTCTTCCTTTTGTATACGTGAGCCATCACTGAGAATGAAATTGTTTAACTCCAACTTTACAATATTTGTTTTATCATGGCCAGATATCACATCATATCATCACACTGTCACCGATTGCACACCCTCCCGTGGCACATCTCTTAGACAACAGCCTATCACAATCAACCACCATCACTCACCAAAACCTTACGCAGGAGACTGATATAATACTCAAATGAAGTATAGTAAAACTGTTCGAGAATTCTTATAAAATTTTAAAAATTCTGAATCGCGACTATCATATTTTAGGATAAATGTACTAAGTCTACACCCTGCGCGGGAGTGTACTCAATAACTTGCCAAAGTTTCATGGTGATCGGAGGCTCTAACTTTTCTAGTCTCAAAGATTTCGTTCTACATATAGAAAGCCAAGATATCAGAAGGACATGTCTATATCAACTTGACTTTTAATCTTGATCAAGAATACTTCATAGCATCTATATATACCTCTCTGCACATAAATTAAAATATAAAAATATATATTTTACTACTTTTGGGACATATTGCATAAATTATGTCAAGAAATTATTGGGAATTCATTTAATTTAAATCTTCGGGGTAGTAGTTGGGCAGGTAAATTCCAGTTTGGTAACAAATTGTCGAGCTGTTAGAGAGCGATATCGAGAGAAACGCTTTTTCAGACTCAAGAAAAATAAATACATAAGAATATGTCGGACTCGATCTTCTAATAGGAAGTAATGCTACTGGCGTACGCGGATGATATTGACATCATCGTTATACAAGAACGGCGAGTCAATCTCGGTGATTGAAAAACAGTCTTGGCTCATGGGTGTAGCGGTGAATGAGGACAAGACGAAGTACCTGGTGTCTTCTCGCACACCATCAACGCGTCTTGCAAGGTCAGTGACGATGGAGAACCAGCAACAACAACGTCAACCTGAATCACGCTTACAATTAGATGTTTTTTTGTGCTGTTCAAGCAAATAAGAAGTAAAGCCGTCTCTCGAAAGACGAAAATCAAGTTCTATAAGACGCTGATACTCCCGGTTCTACTGTATGGCGCAGAGGCATGAACCGTGATTGAGTCGGATAAGACAGCGTTGGAAGTCTTTGAGAGGAAGATTCTTCGCAGTATTCTTGGTCCTATTAGAACTGTACGAGCTATTCGAAGTGCATAAAATTCCAGCGGCTGCACTGGGTGGTCACCTCATTCGAATGGATGATAAAGCTTCAGCATGCATGGTTTACACGAGGGGCCCAAACTTGATTTGTGGACGACGAAATATACGTCGACTGGGCACGCTTTGGTATAACCAGTTATGGAGAGATCTCTCCGTACTTGGCATTCAAAACGAAATTTAAATTTTTTCTGATTTTTTCAGATTGAGGAAGCCCAATTACTATTGCAAATAAATTTCATGCTACATATTTTTTATGCTGTTCAATTCTTATAAAAAATCAAACTTTTTAATAAACTTGCAACGCATACAAACAATTTTCGTTCACAAATGATTTTCAGGCGCGATTTAAAGGCCAATACTCATCAAATAAAATGAGTGGAATGTTTCGCGTAAATCATGTAGAAATTGTTTGAAGAACTGCACGGTGGTACGTTTTATGAATAGACTTCCGTACACGAATGCTGCGTTGAGTTTTTCAATTAGTTCGATATGATGTAGCACCTGCATGTTGAAACCATGAAGCTTATGCATGTACCAATACATTTGGGCCACAAGCCTCTTCCGGGTCTCATTCAGCTCGTAATATACCATTTGCAAAGAAGCCATTTTTTTCGAGATTTGATAGAACTCCTTTCGGCTGCTGCAATTTGTATATTATGTAGGTTCGTGTGTGTGTCGAAGTGAAATGTTGAAAAAAGAATATAGATTTCTACTTACAGGATTAAAGAAAAATTAAATCAAAATTCGCTCCGCGGTAAGTATTTTTGCTGGAGCGATTGTTTGTTGAACTCGTATATATTTGATTTGATTTTTTTCTCAGCTGACAGAGTATTTTAAAGGCCTATTAAGTTTTTAATAATAATTTGAAAATTCTTTTTCCATTTGTTTTCAGGCATGTCACATTTAATAGAAAATGTTAAAAAATTGTATTCTTGCCAAATAGTAGTCATAAATGTCTTGTTTTTCAAGAACTATTAATTTTGGCCAAAAATCGGCAATCCTGGCCCAATATGCAATGTGTGACAAATGTGTCAAATAATTGACAGCTTCAAAGCATGCCTGAAAACAAACAAAAAAGAAGAATTTTAAAATTTGATTTATAAAAGCTTAAGGTAGGCCTTTTAAATACTGTGAGATGAAAAAAAAAAAAAACAAATCAAATATTTTCAAGTTCAACCAACATTCGCTTCAGCAAAAATACTTATCGCAGATCAAATTCTGAAAGTTTTACAATTTGATTTAAATTTTCTTTAATTCTAGTAAGTAGAAATCTTTATTTTTTTTTCAACATTTCATATTCAATATTTAAATTGCAGCAGGCAAAAGGAAATCTACTAAATCGAAAAAATGACTACATTGCAGTTGCTATATATCGAGCAGCTGAATGAAAGACGACAGCAGCTTGTTCACGAAATCTATTGGTACATGGACATGCTCCACGGTTTTGGCATGCAGGTCTTACATCATCGGCAACTAATTGAAAAACTCAACGAAGCATTTGTGGACGGAAGTCTATTCATAAAACGTACCACCGTGCAGTTCTACCAACAATTTCTACATGACTTACGCGAAACATTCAACTCATTTTCTGAGATGTTGGAATGAGTGGCCAAAGAAGACTGTCATCTGTGTTCCGAATGTATTCTTAAATCATTTGTGAACGAAAATTGTTTGTAAATGTTGTAAACGTTGCAAATTTATTAAGTTTGATTTTTTATAAAAATTAAACAGCATAAAAAATGAAATTTATTCGCAATAATGTGGTTCATGTGGGAAAAACTGTAAAATAGATAGACTCCAGGGGCGCAAACGATACTAACAAAATGTTGCTAAGCAAGTATCGATACCTGCCTAGCTACAATGACAGTGTTACCAAACTGAAAAAAAAGAATTAACATGCTTAACTACTAGCCGGAAGATTAAAATTACATAAATGAATTACCAATACTTTCTTGACATGTTTTATGCAAAATGTGTTCCAAAAGATCTAAAATATATATTTTTATATTAGATTATGTTTGGAGTTATATATATATACATAGATGCCATAAAGTATTCTTGATCAAGATTAAAAGTCCAATTGATATAGACATGTCCTTCTGATTTCTTGGCTTTCTATATGCAGAACGAAATCTTCAAGATTGGAAGTGTTAGAGTCTTTGGTGGTGCACCATTTAACTGATCACCATATAACTTTGGAAAGTTATTAAGTAGACATAGTACATCTATCCCACATGGGGTATGTAATTACTCATATTTCTTGCCAATTCGTTTTCTTTGCGTACGCTTCACATATATGTACAAAGAAGAAAGTAGCGTAATATTTAGTGAGAGGCTCGACGACTAAAAAAGAAAAGTTTACACAGGTTCACCTCTAAATACTTTACTTCGTTGTAAATCATCAGTAAAATATTTTCGAAATCTAATTTGGTTTGCATCTTTTAGGGAAGAAAACCAGACTAGCATAAGCACACATAATGGATTATGCTGAGGTCTTCTTTGGTAGACATGTTCACTTCAAAATCTGTGCGCGAAATTAATTGAAGCGGTGATTGTTAGATCATCTGCATAACCAATGACCTTGTGCGCTCTGCTCGGTAAGCAGGTCATTATTCACGATAATAAAACCCAAAGTGTGAAGAACGAAACCAACAGATTGCCTAGGTTAGATGTTATATCACATTTATTCTATATATTGTTCACCCAAGAAAAGGCATGGCAACATCTATCACGCTTTGGGCAAGTGCTCGAGTGATGAAGAAGTATTCTCAAAATCTAGAAAAACAAAAAGTGCGATATTATTTGATTGGTAGGATTTTTCGATTTTACTGACTAGATGGATGGTGTGCCAACTGTTGTATCAAGGGTGGATCAACAATTACTAAGCATGTGCTCAATCGAATCATTCTACGATCTGTCTGACAATCACCTTTCTCCATAATCATGGCATGTGACCCACATTGAGGCTAGCTCTAATAAAATAGAACATAACAGCTCCCCAACAAGCCTAGTCTTCATCAAGAATGGCATTAGATATGCTGTTGAGTCTTAAAATCCAAATCATCTATCAACTTCAGAACCTCCAATGCGAGTGCCGAACAGTTTTGTGGCTATTCAGCTAGAAAAGTGTAAATGAATCTAATGATTCTATGCTTCCTACCGGCTCTAAGTAAAGTGACCATCTTGTCTTTTCAGAAGAGGCCCATAGTTTCTGGTAGCAATAGAAAACCTTCGCATTGCCTACTTCACAAATCATGTTTGGACTGTCCTATGCATTTTTTATACACTGTTAGTAAGGATCTATGCTCCTTTAACCGACCTTAATACTTTACGCATTAAAATTTTTTTTGAACCGTCCATTATTTTTTTATTTAATTTAGGTTGCATGAGATAGTGTAACAGGTCCATTCATGCACAAACTGTCTATTTTGAGTACAATAGTGCTCCAGTAAGCGCTGGAACTCCAGCGATCTTTAGTGATGATATGTCCTCTGTGTGCTCTAAGTACTATGCTTCTGCAAGAATGCATGTCGCTACAACTGCAATAAGGTCTTCTCATATGAACCAATTTTAATATTACGCATACGCAATGTAGTCCGCGAAATAGTTCCGCATTGTCCAATACGCACTCATCGGCTACAGCATAGTCCATTCTATACACTGTGCATATGTACTGCGCAAATGTGAACTTATGAGACATGTCAGCGTGTCAGACCCACCGCAGCGTAGGCCAGTTTATTGCGATACGGTAGTAGGTGCGCCTGTCCATAAACATCAGCGGCAAATGGACAAGCGCGGACCGCACAGAAAGGACACAATGAATACGCTTCAATTGTAGCGCATTTCAAACACCTCACTCAGCGCAGCGTCTTGAACATTTGCAGCAGAACAGAATGCTTTCGCATGCACATGAGCAATTTATGATGACAAAGAAGATGATGTTGGCGACAGCATTGACGCCGAGCAGCAGTTAATTAACCATAGCTGCTGGCTTGCTGCCGCCTAAGGCTTTGTGTCTTCAAAGTGGCTTCATCTGCAAATGCATTGACATATATTCACTCGCTATACAATGGTTCACTGGATGGCTGGGTATGTAATCCGAGTGTTGTTGCTGCCGCTGCTGCTGCATAAACTGCATGACAAAGTTTTCATTCTGTGCGCAGTGCTCATGCTGCATATTGCAAGTTGATCTGCTTGCTTAGTATTTTTTGTTAGAAAGTTTTATATATATGAACGCTCCGCCTTACCGCAAGGTGATTGAATGTATGTAGACTCGATTTTGCTGACGATATTTGTTTGTACTATAGATCGATGCTGCTTTCTGCTGTCTGAACTTTGGATCACTTACGAAGCAAGCAGATCAACATCTTGTTCTTCACTATAGCAACTCCGGCTGTTCAGCAATGCGTTCTTATATTCGCTTGATCAGGCGTGGCGCGTGTATTCGATTCAGGGCTTCTTTTGCGCATGCCAGACTGTTGGGCTTCTTTCGCCGTCGAGCTCACTTTCCTGCATACGAGTGTGTGGTACTCCTGTATACCTCCACGCAACATGATCATAAGCATGACGGCAGCATACCAAGCAGACTTCTAGCTTGCTTGCCTGCCTGCCTGCATGTTTGCTGGCTTGTTTTATGCTTAAATTTGATACTGCTGCAGCCAAAAGCGCGCTATGTGAAAATTATCAACATTATTGCAGAGTCAGGCAGCAGAAGATCATGCGAAGACGTTGCAGGGAGCAAGAAAAATGTATAAAAAAAAAAATTAAAGCATAAGCGAAAATCGAAATTCTGCTGTTGAAGCGTAGTTTTTGTACACTACATATTGTGTGGCCTTGAATTTGCGGAATTTTGTGGAGTTATCATGCTAAAAATTTGTCAAAACATGTCACACTTCGTCTACTTTAAACAGTTCTGACCATAAACTTCTTTCGTCAAACAAATCATTTTGGTAAAAGTTGCCACAAAGATGCCTGAAATACAAAAAAGGTTAAATTTGATGACTCATTTTTTGGGTACCCTCCGTCAATTGCTGTACTGTAGAATTGGCTCAATTTTTTTTAAACATAACTTAATGCGATTCAGAAGTTGGCAGTTGTTTTCGGCTCCCCAACCATTTTCGTAGACACGTCCTTTCAGAATTGATTAAAAACCTTCGATGAAGCGAGCCTCCGGAACGTTAGTAGGACTTGTAGAATATGTAGTTGTCATCGTCTGTATATGAGGTGTGGATCAGGGATGTGTCTGGAGCTTTATTCGTAGTATGTCTTTAGCTTATAAACTGAAGAGAAAAGGCCCAAGAACGCTTCTTAATGGAACTCTTGCGATTTCAGGGTGAGAGGAGGACTGACTTGCTCAGACTTTGAGCCTGAATGAAAGGCCCTCGAAGCGAAGTAGAGCGAAGGCAGTTTCTCCTTGACCTTTTGCAGGAGGCCAAGGTGACAAACTCAATTGAATGACTCCTTAGAGTTACTCTACCGTGCCGTAGTTAGAGCAAAGGCAAACAGATGAACCGGGATTTGTCTCCTGGACTCCGCAATGATCTCAAGCCTAACAATGACCAGTTTTTCCCGAACCTTTGAATTTTAAGTCAGGAGACTAATCGGGTTCAGGGCCTATCTCAGGTTTTTCCGGGTTTCACAACTTCGGAAAATACTGCAACCTCATTATGGCATTAGAAATTAACACCGTAGTGGGGACAGCACTCTCTCCCGAGGCTTTATCCAGTCTAAGACGCTTAGTTATAGCAGCAACATCCTCAGTATCAAATACGTCCTCTGGAGCTGGAGTGATGCTGACAGAGAGTGTCTCGTACCATCTGGCTCTTCGTCTAATATTAACTCGAAGGACAAAAATCACTCCTCGAGATGTGCTGCAAAGGCATCGGTTTGCTCTTCTTCAGCATGGCACTAGTTTTCGATGTGAGCAACTCAAATTGGGTGTCGTCTTCTATTTCTACTAATTTTCAATAGACAGAAATTTGCATCTGATTTGGTGCACATATTCTCCAGCATATTGTTGAACATTTGCGTGCGTTGGTGGTTTAGCTCATACTTGAGACGGTTAACTGCGTTTGTACAAAAGTCCTTCGAATTTTACGATTTTCCTGGAGAAGGTTCGCTTGGCAGGGTTTGAGCTTAATCTGTGCTTTGGCGAAGGCTGCATAAATCTTCTCGGAGAATACTTGCAATGCATCGACAATATCCTGGCCAGATTGAAGGACAATGTCGGCATATATTGCATCGGTAAGACATATTTTGAAAAGGTTCATGTCCGTATTCCGATTAGCCTCATTGCCTGGGGATGACTTATGGCAGCCGTGTCAAGCGTGACGATAAGCGGCAAGTGATCCGAGCTGAGGGCTGTGTGTTAGACGATGGATTCCCTTGTAGATGCCAAAGTCGATTCAAGTAGGGTATTGCAGGGTGTTCGTATACAAAACTATTTGAGAGAAAATATTTATTCAAAGGATACCACGTTTTGACTTTGGTTTCTGAAAGTCACACCGAACCTCTGTGCAGCTAAATAGAAAGGCTCTCTTTATTCTAGATGTTTACTAGGCAAAAAAAAATGTTTTGGCGGTTTAGCTGGACATCCGTCAGTTATTTCCACGAGTACGCAGCTGCATGACCGACAAAATCTTCTCTGAGATTCTGAATGGTATGGAGTTCAGCACGAAAACTATCCAAGCAGCTGTTTCTAAGCCCCCACTACTCTTTTCACCATCATTTCCAGAGATGCATGAGTGTACAACGCCACTGATATGCTTCAGCGGTAGCTCTACAAGTTTGAATACCCTTGGGTCTTTCTCTTGAATCAGCACTTTACGGGTAATAAATATCTAGGAGTGTATCTAGAGAAACGCCTACCCTTTGTTACCCATATTAAAACTGTCGAGAAATGCCTATGCGCCAGGACTAATAAATTGGACTGGCTTTTGAGCGTAAGAAACAAGATGCATATAGAGCGTCATCGCACTTGCTTGGCAGTATGAGACACTCCTCAATAAGTAACGCGTACTGCTTGCAAGGAAATTCCGCAGACTAACAGAAGTAGCCTGGTATTTGCGCACAGCATATCTTGAAAAGGACGTAAAAGGGAACATCATAAACAAGCAAACTGCTGACTATCTGGAAAGAAAAAATGAGCATACTCACCAGCTAGCAGCTGCCATCTGGAACCAATCTCTACGGCAGAAGGAAGAAAAAAAAGGATGGATGGCAGAGGATGCTTTCTACGGAGCTAAGCTTAATGCAATAATTCGATGAAGACTGAGAAACAAGATGGAAGAGAAGACAATTAGAAGGAAGTCTGTGGCTGTGCCTTGTTGGTGTTACAAACTTAGAGAAAAAATTGTATGCTAAACCAACTAAAAAAACTTTCATTAGTCGCTGCATAAACTTTATTTGTTGACATTGTCTCCTTCCAAATGCTACAAACTTTCTATTAAATGCAAAATACCCTACTTCAAAGCAAATATTTAAAGCGTATACAAAAAGAAATTAAACTCAAGCAGAAAATATTGTCAAGTTGAGACTTTCATGTCTTTTTCAATTTAACACTTGAGCGCTTCGACAATATTTGCCGGCTTCGTGCGGCGCCGCACTTTGTTCCCGGCTAGCACCGACTTCAACATCGCACACAACACACACAACGACACACGTCTGCAGCGCTGCCCTGCTGCACTACACTCGATCAGCTCGATCAGCTTGATCGGGCCATTCCATCAATTGCGATCAATTGTCAGTCAGCGCATGCGTCCCTGTGCCAGATTGTATTACTCCATGCTTAATGCTCTATCCTCTGATCTCTACCCATTCATTCGATTTACGTTTTACGCAATTGTTGCAACCAAATATCGTCGTTGAAAATTTTATTCTTGCACGATTTTGTTTGGCTTCGGCAGCTGTCAGTGCACAAAATTTACATTGATTTGCATTAGAATGCTGCAACAAAATGGCGGCAAAGCGGCAGCGTTGCCAACTGTACGAAATTTCACAACAGAACAATGCAAATGAAGTGTTAATTTGTAGTTTGTCGGTCGGTGGTCTTCGGTCGGCGGTTGGTGGCTAAATTACCAGCGACGGCGGTGTCGTCGGTGTCGGCGGCTGCTGCTACCGCTGCTTATTCGCGCCCCGGGGTCGTACTCACCTACATACGTCCCTTCCATCCTCCCATACGAGTAAATGCAGCAGTGCCACAGTGTGGTGATGCTAGCGGTGGCGGCAGCCGCTGTATTGCTGGTATGGTGTCCAATTTAACTATGCCATGATAACCGCAAAACTTGCACGATCCAACCATTCCAACTCATCTCATCCTATCTATCTACAAGTAAATATGTATATACAATATATATATATATATCTGTATATATGTTTGTAGGCATATCCATCCTTTACACATTTGCGGTTGTTGTTGTTGTCTGTTTGCCGCTTCTGCTTGAGCTTCTACAATACACTCAGCAGCTATTGTTATTGCCATTTTTTTCATTTTTTTTTTTTTCATTTTATAATTTATTTACGCGCGTTTTTAAGGTTTCATTCAAAATTCATAATTTTGCAATTGCATTTTATTAAATTACATATCATTTTTATTCGCTTTCACACACAGTCAGATGGTCCGTCGTACAGAGTTCAAATTAAACTATGTACATACATAATTAACTAAGTACGAGTATAATTGCACGTAAATACAAATAAATAAATAGCTACAATGTATCTTTTATTAATCTACAACAGATACATTTTTTATTCATAGATATCTGAACGTATTTTAAAGGGTGTGCAATTTAGATGTGTGCTACTTTCTTTTTAAGTGCAAGTTAGGGGTCGTTTGTAGTGCGTTTGCCTCATTTTTTTTAATAATCCAGACTCTTAAGGAGCCTTAGGATACATCTACTAATAATAGCCACTAATAAAGTACAAACAAATATTTTAATAATGCAAAGAAAATTATATAAGAATGCTAAATTATGCAATAAAATACATTTTTTGTTGAACTTTCCAAAAATCTGTCTGGAGCTACCACTTCAAGTGGTCCGAAATATTTTATTTTATTATATTTGAAGTAAGATAAACAAGTTCGTCTAAAATAGCAACGAAAACAAGATTTTATAAATAAAAACAAAAACTCAGAAAAGAACCCCTTAGAGAGGGGTTGGACCTTCGCTGAATAATAGTTACTGAGAAGGGTATAGGAGAGACTAAATGTTCATACTTGAAGGCTTCATATTTTATAGTCTACAAGTCATCAATGTTCATATGGACAGCCAGACAGACGGACATGTCTTTGCCTACTCGACTTTATGTATGGAAGGTACCTCATTTAGTGATGCTTTCTAGACCTTTATGGAACAATTTATTAGAATTTACCCAAATTACATCAATTTGGAGTTTCTGACTAAATAAACTTAAAGACTCTATATCTAATAGTCTCTAAGTTCTCCTTGTTTATACGAAAAGATGGTCACACGGATGTGTCTATATTTCAATCGGTTCTTCGACAATCAAATGAACGAATTTTTTATTAAAACTTTAAAATGACAAAATGAAGAATTTAACAGCTATTTTTTCTACCATATTTTACTATTATTTTCCAATGGATTTAGTCGTTTAAACACGAAAATAGTATTTATAGGAAAATCCACCAACTAACAAAAATGTTACAGACGAAAAGTATTTTGCTCCTTCCACATCTCACTGTCAAAATATTAAAATAAACTCGTAAAATTCCGGCGAAGTCCTAGTCGAATGCAAAAAGAACGAAGTCTCTATCTATTGTCGTTTCCGAGATCCTTTCGCTTATATGGACAGACATGGCTATATCGACTTCTCCGACTATTATATCTACCTATTTTATACATTTGCACAAAACCAACAGACTCTTGTACCCTTTGTACAGGGCCTAAAAATACAAAACACAAGTGAAACTTCACTGTCTGACGGGCATATAGCAATGTTACCATTCCATGATGGCTTCTAGTTACTACCGCTCTACTGTTCGGCAGAAAGATAGGACGTATGTTCGCTTTAGAGATCGCTTAAACACAACCATTTTTAATTGGGAGGCAATTCACTCTCAATATCCGTAATAATGTGGGCTAGTAAAAATAAAACGAAAAAGAGAGACATCAACGTATCCGTTGCAACGCAAGTATTACACTTTTCGTGACGATTTTTTATTTTACTACCCCCACTAAAGAAGTTTCACTTATATAATATATTAAAGGCATTTTTCGAATGAGTGGAGTGAATCAATTATGCAGCACGCTAAACAAAAGAGGTATCAAGGACTAGGGCGTAGCCAGAGGACCGCTCAAATGTCGATGTTATTCTCGGAATAAAAACCTTTTATAATAACACAAACTCAGGTTTCAAATTATTATATTTGAATTTTTCATAAGACCAAATGAGCAGTTCGGTGTAAGCTTCTATACAAGCAAACGCAGAAGCATATATTGGAAGAATTTCTAAGTGGCTAAGGATGCTATAGAATAGTGCAAGTTTAAAGAGCTATGGGAGGGTGAGCGGTCAGCGCAACAAAGTGTGTTGAGTAGTTGTAAATGATATGGAAATTTTTTTTTAATTAAAAGCAACTATAATTCGTGGTTATGAAAGGGAAATTGTGCTAGGAAGTTCAATATAATATAGATTTCTGATGGGGGAGAGTTCTACGGAGGGTGTTAGGAGAGATATTGTGTTAGGCAAAGACTGTAATTTATCGGACAGATTCTTGTTATCAGCGCAGAGAATGGTATGGGCGAGGAATGTTGATAGAATATGAATGGGCTAACAGGCTACTTGGCCTTTTTTTTCTAAAATTAAACAATAACGCTTGCAGCCTATTTTAGATGACAGAAGCTTACAGCAGGTATCAAGACAAGCTTTAGTTGCTCTCATAAAAGAGAAAGCCAAAGTATTGCCTAGCAGAGCACCCGGATATATCAAATATTGTTAACAAATATTTTTAACAAATATCATGGCTTACGTATAAAAAAGTATGCAAAAGAAGGGGTGTAGCATAGACCAAATTAGTGGTTTGCACGGTTTAAAAGTGATAATTTTGAATTAGAAGACGAACGAAGAACGACCTGAACAGCCAAAAAAGTTTGGAAATTAAGAATTGGAGGCATTGCTCTATGAATGGAGTTGATCAAGCAACTATTTCCAGACATTTTAAAGCATTGGAATTCATTCAAAAGCTTGAAAATTAGGTGCCGTATGAATTGAAACCTAACAACGTCGAACACCGTCGGAAATGTTGCATGAATTTCACATAAAGAAGTCATTTTTGAATCGTATTGTCACTGGTAATAAAAAATGGATTCATTACGATAACCCCAAGCGCAAGAAATCGTATTTGTAGCCCGGTCAACCATCAACATCCACGCCAAAGCTGAGTAACCATGGTGCCAAGGTAATGCTCTTTATTTGGTGGGATCACAAGGGTGTGTTGTATTATGAGCTCTCGAAATCGGGTCAGACGATCATAGGGCACCTCTACCGAACACAATTGATTCGTTTAAAGAGAGTATTCGTGTAAAAAATACAAGAATATGCGACCAGACACAAAACCATAACTTTCCATCATGACAACGCTCTGCCAAATGTTGCAGGACCGGTTAAAAACTATTTTGAAAACAGTGGCCTTATAGCCCAGACATGTCAGCTTCTGATTACTACTTGTTCAAATCAATGCAAAGTGCCCTCACCGGAATACGCTTCACATCAAAATAGGGTATCAAAAATTGGCTCGAAGGATGGAATCCACAAACGGCCAGAAAGATGGGCAAACGTAGTAGCTTCCGCTGGACAATATTTTGAATATTGAATGTACATCCTATTTTGCACAAAAAAACCTTAATTTTCGAAAAAAAAAAAAAAAAACCGCACGAGCCATCGAGAACTTCTAAACCAAATAAAAATATTCACAGTCCGTTAGAAGTCTTTTTCTGCTTTCTGCTTCCTTAGCACCAATCCCTAAAATAAAGAATTATTAAAAATGGTTCTTTAAAAATTTTTGACAAAGCATTACACGAGAAAAGTTTTAATATTTAATGATTTTTTGCATCGCTTTTGAGAAACCTTCCATTCGATGAGCTCCTTAAGTTATTTATGATCCGTTTGAAAACAACAAACTAAATTTAATAATCCAAAATTTAATTTGTTAAAAATTTACCACATCCCAAAATGAAACACTCTTTATGTATATATGATATTTCTACTTTGTTGTTTTATTTTTTTTTTATTTTTTGTGGTTTAACAAGATTTTTGCATAATCACATTTGATAGTATGCCAATTGGACGATAGCATCTCCGCACCTCTTGCTCGAAGTATCTAAATACTTTTTTTTTCTTCTTCACCTGTTCCCCTTTAACAAATACCGCAGCATTTACTCATTGTTTGCAATTTTCTGCGATTAACCAAAAGTGTTGATTAAATTAAAATATTATTATTACTTCTTCAGACAATTTATTTATGAAATTAAATGCATTCCAAAAAAAAAAAAAAAAGTTTAATTCAATTTGAGAGTCCTCGCATAAACTTAAAATCTCGAAATTTTATAAATTAAAAAAAAAAATTTGCGTGCGCAGATTTTAATCTTTGCCGGAGAGCGCGCTACACCTACTATCTTTGATCTTCTATGCTATTATGGTGGAGCAATACTTTCCGAAGATGTGGAAATAAGGAATCGTAACGATAATTGGCAAGCCCGAGCATGAGCTAAAATCCTATCGGCCCATGGCTTTTTGGTATCGAAAGTATAGGAAAGACTTTTAGCTGCCAGAATTATAAGCATCACAGAGCCCCAGAAACTCATTCAAGCTTCACAGAGTTGGAGTCCTTTGAGCAAAAAATCTACTACAACGTTGTATTTGTGGACGGCGCTGAAGCTTTCGATCTCTGTAGCATCGCGGAGTACTAGCTAAAGTTAAAAATGGTCTGCCATTGCCTTACTTTGACTACTTAGAGGTTCGCATGAAGTAAACTCAGCTCCAGCAAGCATGGTTTATATGGGAAGCCCAAACTTGATTGGTAGGAACCTAATAAGGAACAACCGGGCATGCGAGATCTTCTATACTTGGCATTCAAAAAAACTGCTGCAAGAGCGCACAAGACCACAGCAGCTGGTGTACCTTCCTAAATGCGGCCATAACCGACCGGTTGAAGGCCAACTAAGTAAGTCGTAAGTGTCGTAGTTTGTTGCTAAATTTAATTGGACTCGCAGCCAAAATATTTCTTCTTTGGATCAAACATTTTCGAAATTTAATTATATAAACAACACAAAGGGCTTCTCAAAATTGTTCCAAATATATGTAGCAGGTAGAAATAATGGTCGGAGACCCACAAAGTTACCCCCATTTTGGTCAGGAGCGATAGAGGAGTCGATATAGCCTTGTCCGTTTGTCCGTCTGTATGAACGAAAGGATCTCGGAAACGGTAAAAGATAGAGACTTCGTGTTTTTTGCATTCGACGTTCTATGGACAGATGAAAACTTCTTTGAGTACAATTAATCAAATCAAAAGATTTTTTAAGGCTGTCTAAGATACGAACACAGAAAAATATACCCGTTTGCCAAAAATTAAGCCATGGTGAAGGCTCTGTCATGTTTGCTGTACAATAAGTTGAAAAACTTCGCTCCTAACGCCGAGTATCTGAACCAACGTCAATACTTGAGTCTTCTAAATATATATAGCTGATTGCAGAATACTTTGTTTTGTAAGAGAATAGTGCCCCGTGCCACAAAAGCAGTTTGATAACCAAATTTTTAAGAATTTTTGTGTTACCTCTCTGAAATGGTTACCTCAAAGTTCAGCCTATGAAACGTGAAAGAATTGAAATTCAATGGACTCAGTTCCGAAGTTATTGAAGACAAAGTGAGCGGTTATACATTCCTATTCTCTAGTGAAGTATTAAGAGTACTAGAAAGCGACTGCAATAGATTATGGCTTAATGTAACGACTCACGTGCTGATCCTTTTAAAAACTTCAGCATTAAACATGCTCAACATTATGCATCAATGTGCCATCCAAAACCATAGAAAGATGTCTAAATAAAGGAAATTTACTTGAGTGCATAGCTCAGAACAAGGAGGCATAAATCGAACACCTATTGCAGCCATAAATATTTTGGAAATAATATTCTCTGTGGCTATGATTCTAAGTTCTGCTGCTTTGAATCTGTTGGTATGCAGTACGGTACGGATTGACGACCTCAGAATAAGCAGTTTGATCTTCGATACACAATTGAAAACGTCAAGCATGAGTTTTCTGGCTCGATGTGTCCTCAATTTATATGAAAGACTTTCCTACATAATCACAGACCTTATAATATCATACGCAGAGGAAAATTTTGCCTTAAAATGGAGATTCATACTTGACAATGATACAACAAAAAAATCTTCAAACTAAGTGAAGCATATTAATATTATTATTATTAGACAGTAGACACTGTAACCTTTCCAGGACTATTGTGCAATGACTGTTGTATCTACCTACAACACTTCATTCAGCGCTTACCGCCCTGTAAAAGATCACATGGTTTTTCAGATTTCCTGTCACTTGAAAAATGACAAGATACTTCTGACTGCTTAGGGTCAAAGCTGGACAATCCCCCCAAATATGCGCTGCACTCTTGTCATCTTCTAAAAAGAATTTAGAAATGCTGTTATTTGCAATTCTAAGTCTTCTAAGTCAGAAAACTTGAAACCATTGTAAGATCGTTCTTCTAGAGTCCGTTGCAATTTTCAGATCTTTGTCCTAAACCTTAACAGTTCTCCCAGAAAATGTTCCGGATCTTATAATCTTTCTCTTTCTCCTGAATTCTCATTGTAATAAGTCCGAGTCTGCAGAGTGGCGGAGACTGTGAAGGAAAATGCTGGTCCTCTTCTTGACAAGCCGTCTGATTACTTTCTGGAAAGCTCGCGTGAACGAGTCCTATCGAGTATAGAGTTATTTTGTAAAATCTTCCTAGGTTTTTTAATTTACCTATGCATTCCAGTACCACTTTAGACTTGGGCACGGAGCAACTTACTACTCTAATAGCCTGCTTATTGGAGAACTTAACAATATTTCACTCACTATTAAGAGTGAATTGGGCACATCTCTCTAGCGCATATATTTCTGCATGAAAGATACTTATGAATCTGCCTCGTGACTCAATGTACTTAGTGCGAGGTTTGAAAACCCTTGCGCCAGGTCCTTCATCTGTTAAGGAGCCATCTCTAAACTAGCTGATTTGACCAGCCCATATTTGACATTGTAGTTCGGCGCTAAGTTTTCCCAATTTTTTTTACTTTAAATCTTCGGATGAAGATGTTCTTTACATCTAGAATATCACTTAAGTATAGTTTTAGTGGGTGGGCGTCCATCAATAAATATTTTTTACTCGATTCTTAATGTAAGTCTCAACACAACTAATTTTTCTTTCTTTCCTAGCAATAGCCCTGTTTGCCTCTGGTTGGAATGAAGACGCAGTGGCTGTTCTAGTTATACAAGCTAACCTCTGAGTTCTAAACAGTTATTTGTTGGCTATTGCTAATTTAGCCGTATCCGCCCATACAATGGCGCCGTATGTAATTACAGGCTTGAATATTGTGAGATACATTCATATTAGGTGTACACCCCCAACTGTTCCCAGCAATAGCTCTGCAAGTCATCATTGCTATAGTGGCCTTCTTCAAAATACATAAGTGGGAGTCTGTGGATTGATGTTGAGCAGCATGTTCGAACGATGAAATTGAGAGATTTGTGGACAATTCAAAATGATTGGTACACAATTTCATATGGGAGGTGTGCGGCGTTGTGGGAAATTCTCTCTCGTCTATGTGATGCAGTCATAAATAATAAAGGATATATTAAGATATATATATATATATATATATATATATGTATATACAATATAATATTTTGAAATGTGTTAACTTCGAGTACAGCTCAAATTAAAGAGATTCGCATTAATGTTAGACATCAATTATGATCTTAGCAGAAAAATTTTTGAATTCAATTCGCATTTACTAAGGAAAAAAATTTTATGAAGCTTATTGTCCATGCGTAGTGCGCTAAATTGTTGTAAGCCATTGTAAAGTATACATTTTTAGCGTTGCAAAAATTGTGACTAAATTTTAATACTGTTCACAGCTTACAACGACTTTAAGTAGTTTGCAAATAAAATGCATTTCTCATTAACTTAAATGAAAGCCTAATTAAAATGGCACAAAATGTTCTGCTTTTCTTTACAACGCCTCATTAAAATGCGATTTATTTTCATTTCTTCATTTTTCTTTTATTTTCTTTTCCTATTCGCTTGACAAATGAAAAATAGAAGCGTTTCTTTGTGCATGCGCCGGATTGGCTATACTGAAGCAACGAAATGCAAAGAAAAAATTGTGTCAAGGGGAAAAAAAAAATAAGAGAAACAAAACTAAACTAAAAAAAATATATAAATAAAAAGTATATCCTGCGAAAGTTGTTGGAATGCGTTTAACAAAAAATGTTGATAGGCGAGCGAGCAACTAATTGGCGAAAGCGTTTTGCAATTGTGTAAATATTTGCTTTTACTGCTGCATTTGGAAATAAATAAGTAAAAGCAACAAAAGCAAAATTCAAAAAAAATAAATAAAATAAAATTATGCACCACCCACCAGAAGCAAAGATAGCAACAACAACAACAACAAACAATGACAGCAGCGACGTACGAAACGCAAAGAGCGCACATTTAATACATTGCAAACTCCGCCCACACGCAACAACAATGTAAGCCGCAGCAAGCGAGTAGAATATAGAGAGAGAGAGAGAGAGAGCGCGTAAGTCGAGTTCGTGTGAAAGAGATGCATGTTGAAATGTTTTTGTTGTTGTGTTTGTTTTATGCTTTCTTATCAGTCATGCTACAATGGTACAAGGTAGTGTCATGCGAGTTTCTATTAAAATTTTATAAGTGCATCATAGTAAGTCATATGTTGTGTTGAGTGATGGTTTGAAGTCGAACTTTTTAAAGTTAAACTTTACATAAATAAATTTTTGTATATATATAAAAAAATTACACTAAAAGAATCCTAAATTTATGTATGTATATGTGACCTGGCCTATGCAAAGGGGGCTTAGGTGTCAATATAATTATTCTACAATTTTTTGCCGATTCGACCTCATAGTTTCTTACCAGTTTTACCAATTAAGACGACATTAACGTTGCTACTACCTTATATTATTGCTTATCAATAAAGTAAATTGTGGCTCTCTTTGCTCTCTCATTACTTTACGCTCACAAAACGTATTCAGCAATTCAGCATTTGATGAATCAGCTGAGTTTTTATTTGTGGTTGTTGTTGCTACTGCAATGTTCTTCTCTGGTTTTCTATTCTGGTTTTTTGATTTCATTATTTGTTGTTGTTGTTGTTTTTGCTTTTTGATGTAGGTTAGTTATTATTATTTTCTTTTTTGTTTTTTTTTTAATTTTGCCTTAACCCTTTTTTGGCCCAGCAGAGGTACAACAAAAGAAGTCTGCGTAGGTTTCATAAAATTTTTGTTATTCGACTCAGAAATGCTTCAGCAGCGACATTTCTTAATTTTATTTCTGAAACCTTTTATTTTTATGAGACTTCATTTCAGCTGAGTTTTCTGTAAAAATGTCCAAACCACCGTTCGGTGGCACTGATTTTTTTTTTTTGGTAGAACTGATTGAAATAGGAGGACGAATGTTTGTTGAAAAATGATTCTAACGAATGCGCTGTTGCTTAACTATCTCCAACCATCCAAAAAATTTGGCCATAATACTTTTTTTTAGGAGGGTGGTGCCGCGCACACAGACCACGGCCAATTCGTAAAGCTTCTTAGTGTACGATTCTGCAGAAACTGAATGCGTTTAAAGGTAGATTTTGCGGCAAGCCCCCATACAGCTCTGTTTTTTCTGTTCATTAGCCACCGCAGTTGCTGCATTCGCTGGCCACATTTTTTGATAGTGGACCAAAAGTAAGTCGCTTATCCAGTGTTAAGCCGAAATACTTTGCCTGTGAGGGTTGTTCCAGAGTGACTCTTTCCAATTGTATAGGTGGCGTATGATCGAACAGTGTTTTTAGGGTGAAGCAAGGATTGGTAGTTTTCAAGGGATTTACCTATAAATTCCATTTCTTGCACAAGGCTGACAATGAGTTTATTTACTCTTGAAGTCCATTTCCAGCCGTATGTGACAAGGAGAGCTTTGCTGTAGGCCTCCATTTGTTGCTAGATCCGCTGTACACTGCCTTGCGGTACTCCAGCCGTCATTTGACGGTGGGCCGAGTAAGTGTCTCTGACCTTAACCTTGAACTTTCACACTGCCAGATATTCTCTTAGGAGACCATAGTAGGGTGCTGGCAAGTATTGTTTTATCTTAAACAAAAGTCTATCATGCCACACTCTATCTCAAGATCATCATAAGCCTGCAAAATGTGCAATGCCAGTCTATGGATCTGTTCCACGGTTCCGTGTCCCTTTCTAAAGACAAATTGATGATTTGGCAATATAGTGTCTTGAAGTAGGACTTGACCTAGCCGACTGACAACAAACCTCTCCCATACTTTGTATAAGGACGGCAAGAGACTAATTGGCCTTTAAGACTCGCAATCAGTTTCTGATTTGACTGGCTGCCATCTTCCACTGTCTTGGAAAGGCTTATATTCTGAGTATACCATTAAATATTTATTTTATCTGTAAACAAGCGCTCTAGTTGGTAAGGCTTTAGTAAGATTTAGACTTGTCCCTGTTATAGTCATGCAGGTTTCTTTAGTCTAGTCCTAATCGCCCACATTTCACCACAGTTCTTACCATTGTGAAATACATCCTTTTCTGACTATTGAGAGTGCATGCCCAGTTCTTCCCAGCATAGCTTTGCTAATCACCTTCATGTGGTACACTGGTCGAAAATTACTCCAAGCTATTTTACCTCATTGGAGAATTCTATCTGCGTGTGTTAATACTCAATCCACTTTTGGAGTAACAAGTCCATAGAAGAGGAAACTAAGTTTACGCAAATGTGCCAGCGAATAGGTAGCGCGACAGACCTCAAAAAGTCTATATATATTATCTAGTATGGAAATTTAATTTGCTCACAAGTTTATAGAGCCTCCATTTCGTAATACCACACCCACTGTCACCAAATTTTCACACTACTACAAATATTTGTCAATTATGAAGACGCTTTCGACACCATATTTGTACTAGGTATCTCAGATTATTCGTATTTGCATGATGGTGCTATCTCATACAGAAAACTTTATCAGTATACGATACGAAGAACCTTTCCGACCCCTTTCATGTCAAGATAGATTGCTGGCAGGGTGATGCGCTACCGTGTGAGATTTCTTAATATGTTGATGAAGTATATCCTACGCCAATGCCCATACATATAGAACATTTCGGGTTCCAGCTTCCAAAAAGAATTGATGCTTTTTTCAATGCCACACAAGAACGGCGTCTCCAAGATTATAAGTGTTTAATAGGCATAAGTTGAACTATTTGACATCTTTATGCATGACGTCATTGTAAACTATTAAATGTTATTTTGGGCTCAGCAAGCTAATCAGAAGTAGAGCCCTTTCTCGAAGAATAAAATTTAAGATAAGACGCTAGCCATTCCGGTCCTGCTTTATGATAGAATCGAATGAAGCAGCTTTGAGAGTTTTCGTGATAAAGATTCTTCGAAAGGTTTCGACTAGGTTACCATAGTCCAGCAATCGGCGGATTATTTTATCCAGATGTACAACAAAGCTTCAGCACACATGGTGTAAATGGAGAATTTAACTTAATTGGTGGACAACGAGAACAACAACGCAATTAGATCCATCACTTGTGCTATCACAATTATTAATTGTCAAATTTAAATAAACTTTTGTTTCTTGAAACCTCTTCCAAACTGTTACATTAAAACCTATTCCAGCTTGAAGAAAATATTTTAAAATAAAATAATCTCCTTTTGCAGTTGCAGTTCGATTATTCAACCATTGAGCAAGAAGCGGTTTATATTGTATTACAATCAGAGCAGATTATTGAAGTCTTCGGACTGGAGGATGACGATGTTGCTGGCGCTGGCGCTGAGATTGCTTGAATTAGCTTATGATAAAGCAACTTAATCACTGGTTAAAAAAAAACCGCTACTGCAAATGGAACCACATAAATGTTTCAGATATGAAAACACCCAGTGTATTGTTTAAGACATATTGAAATGAATAACCTTAAGGGCAATATATCATCTAGTTAAAAGACAAAAAAAGCCAATCGAAAGACAAAAGCGCTAGTACACTTGATGATGATGATTTCGCTTCTGATAATAGCGCTGATGACAGCCATTCGGACTATGATGCACAGCGAAGATCAGTTTGTGCTACTCATTAATGTGACTAATATTTGATTATGTGTAATGAAAATTTCATCGACGCACTTAATAATAAATATTATATTATAATTTTTATATTTAATGTTTATATTTTGCTTGCGTTAATTGCTTGGCTTCGCTGCAAGTCATGCTAAGTTAAGAGCGGCTTTGGAACAATGCGGCGTATGCGTAATAATTACGAATAAAAAGAACAATGAAAAAACTAAAGAAATTACTGCAAGTATGATGATGCAATTAAGCACTTAGCAGCTTGGAGAAGGATCAGGGTGAGGTTTAGACCTATCAGCTTTATATGTTTCTTACTAAAAACGATAGAAGGGTCTATGAACAAGTGTTGAAGAGGGGAAAGTACTGCATCGCACTGTTTTACATAGAGATCAACATGCATACCGGGCGGGTAGATCAACTGACACTGCATTGCTGAGTCGGACGTAAGTTGTTAGAGCAACTCTTAAACTCAAGGATGATGCATTGTGCGCTTTCTTCGACAGCCATAGTCTAGACCATACATAGGATGCTCTAAATGAATAGATTGATTGTAAAGATCATCTGTCTTGTTTATTAGATGAAAGTAAGAGCTATCTAATGGTTCCATTTTGAGGTAGAGAACTACTAAAATGTATTAACGCAAAAAATTATTCTGTTCTTAGCACAACACAATTTCCGTGAAAACACTTAATCAAATCCAAGAGTACGCAAACGAAATTTTCTCGGTTTCAGGCCATTCTGGCATAATAAATGAAGTTCAGAGACATTGTCATGAAATGCTCTCAGAAATAATAAGAACCTCCAGAGAGTTAGCAATCATAAAATAAGTGACTGATATGTTTCAAAAGCAAACATTGTAGCTGCTACTTCATAAAAAAAACAGTATATGTTCCATCATGAAACCTGTTGTAACTGTGCTGATGAAGAAGTGCTCAACACATCATATAAGACTCGGAAAGTCATACTTTCAATGGCCTCGAATTACTTGCACAGTTTTAGAAAGTTTAAGAAATTTCATCAGGACACAGCATACCCTGGACAGACTAGCCTGCAATATGCTGCGCACTAAAAAAGCACCAGTTCTTTGAAGATGTCGCAGCCTTCTATAATAATCTCCAAACTGTACCAATTATTGTGATAGTGTTTTCGAAATTTATTAACAGTCATCTCCGTCTATTAGGTATAATAGTCCTTCTTAATCTACTTGTTGGGCGCCTATTGGCGTGATTTAGCAGCCTGAAGTTGTAGCGGCTTGTGTGGTGGATGATTTATGGTTCTATGGTGTTCAGCCTCAAGTCTCGGTGTAGTGTTGTATTGCGGACATACCTGGGGCACCCTGTAATATCACGAAGACATCTATTTTGCAGCTTTTGGATTCGCTGCCTGTGTGTACAGTGGTAAACTGCTCGCTTGCAGCGTAAGGATAGCTTAATCCTCCTATATTGAGTATCCAAAAGAGCTGCCTTAGTCTAAGGCGACATCTAGATATTAAATTATGGACATGTCGGGCAAATGTAAGCCTCTTATCCAGCGTCACACCTAGGTACTTGACGTCGTTTGCCTGATCAAGGGCGATGTTGTTAAGCCAAATCTTGGGCGGATTTTTTTTTTTTTTAAGTGTGAAACACACATTTATGCACTTACCTGCATTTAGTTTAATATTCCATCGCTTGGTCCAATTCTCCAGCTCGTGAACATACTCCTGCACGCCATCTTCTGCATCGTATTCGCATTTGGCGTTCTAGAGAATTGCGACGTCTTCTGCGTAAGATGCCAATATGGGTTTCTCGGGGATAGGGAGATCGGTAGTGAACAAGGAGTACAGCAACGGTCCCAGCACACTTCCATGTGGAACTCCGGCTCTTACGGGATGGACAGTTTAGAGCTTCTCTCGCACTTTCACTTGAAAATGACAGTCTTCCAAGTAAGACCGTATCATTAAGTAGAAAGGGGATGAGAGGTTAGCCTTGATTTTCGCTAAAAGACCAATGTGCCATACTCGGTCAAACGCTTCCTGCACGTCCACAAAAACTCCATTGTAGTACTCCTTTTCAACAAACGCCTTTAAAATGTGGTTCACTAAACTGTGAGCTTGCTCAACGTTGCTATGACCACGCCGAATCCAAATTGGTGCTCAGGTATAGCCCTTTGGTAGAATCCCAGCTCTGTTACCCGCGTCGCAAAAGTTCTTTCTCAAACCTACCGCAGTGAAGGTAGAAGGCTTTTACGACGATATGAGCTAGAAATATCTTCAGGCTTGCCAGGCTTATGGATCATAGTGATCCTCGCTAGTTTCCACTTGCTAGGGAAATGCTGCATCCTCAACATTGCGTTAAATATTATTGTTAAATAAAGAAACACATGCCTTGGCAATGTCTTTAAAGTATTATGGCACATTCTGACGTGACCCGGGGCTTTGTTTCTGGTCAAATGCAGTATGACTATCATGATTTCTTTGGAACGGAATGCTTTCATTTGAAGGTCCATTTGAAGAGGTTGAAAAAGATATAGTTAGGCTGCGACATGATATGGTTATAGGAAATACCGTATCCTGATTCCTATCAAATAAAATAATTATACATATATAGAAAAAAAGTCTGTTTGTATGCTTAGTATTCGATGTAACGCATAGTTGGAAAACTTGTCTGCATTTCCGGAAGTAGAAAGCATTATCGTGTTTTGTACCTTTTGAACTCTCGGCTGTGCGGTCTTCTACAAAGAAAACGTTGCTTGCGAAAGGTATATATGAGTATACGCACCCACACCCTGCATATAAGGCAGAAGAGCTGCCTCAGGGTTAAGAAATAGGTGGCACGATCGACCAACCAAATTATTTGCTTGTGATTATGGATACAAATAAAGATGCAACGTTTTCATCATCGTCAACCAACGCGTCATTCTCCATTATAGGACATCAATTGGCAATTGTGCAGAGCAGATACTAAACAGGTAGACTTCTTCGCACAACAGCTCGCCGAGCGCTTTAAGTCATATAACCTGGCTTCAATGAATGAACTTCAAGCTACAGTGGCTTTCTTAGAATCTCCATTACATATGGATATGGCTATTGCATCCTTTAAACTGACAGAGGTGCCAGACGCCATAAAAGCTCTTAAAACAACAAACATTACAACGCAAAGCTAAACTCACTGCCAGTGAGTCCTATTCAATAGGACCCAACAATGGTAATAAAGATCCATAAATCTGACTAATCAGTAAGCAATGCTGAGTCGTGTCGGCCAATTAGTCCACTTCCGCCACTCTTGAAGGTATGGGAGAAGCTGCTTAATTTCGGTTTACGCTCTAAGCACGCTCTAACAGCTCCATCGAGTCGTATATAATATTCTTGAAGCATTTGTCAAAAATAAATATTAGAACGCGGTGTTTGTCGAAATAAAAGAGGCCTTTCCGGTCTGTTATTAAAGATTAAAAACAAATTACCAGCCCCATTTTATATGATGCTACGTTCATACCTCGAAGGGCGTTAGTTCTTCGTTAATGTTTGCGCAAGTGTCTCTTCAATATTTCCTCTTATGCACAGGATATAAGCGTAATCCACAGATATATCTTTTGTTGCTAGAGACCTGGGCTAAGAGGTGAAACATCCAAATTAATAATGTCAATTGTATCAATGTTTGTTTTATACTAAAAATTAAAGCTACTCCCTCCCCAAATCACACTCAACTGTTAAGTATTGCAGCAAATTGCTGTCGTTCAAGGACCATATCGTGATTACGTGCTTATTTGGAGATACGGCATCAATATTTGGGCTATTGGAAGCTAAATTTAAGCGCAACAGGGTGTAAATTATTCCAAATTAAGCGCTGCGTTTGGTACGTCCGAAACACCGTCAATATCTCATCTCTTCATGCTGATTACGAAATATATATTTTAAGAAGACTCCGTTGCATCCATCGCCATGTTATATATATTTTTAAATATATACTGATCTAATATACCCTATTAAAAATATTTGTTGTGCAGTGTGTAAACTTGGTAAGTACATGCGAGTTCATGCAGCTTTATTTTAAATAAAGAAAAAAATAAAATTCTATCAACTTTACAGCACTGAAGTAGTACAATGATTTATATGTACCACAAAATGAAGTATATATGTATACACATATAATACCCGAAGGGTCAACGTATCGGTTTGACGCTGATTATCCTCAACAGCTTATTGCATTTGCATAATAAGCGCACGCGACGCCAACGCCATTTTAAACATGATACGACGAGTGTGGAAGGTGTTAGTATGAATCAGATGTACAGATTTTGAGCAATACCAAAAGAAATGTGAAGAACTATACACAAAAAAAAAAAAAAATCCGATAGGTAGGTAGCATAATTTTCGAACCGCATTGTCAAACTGTCAAGTATCTCCTGCAGCTCACTGCCTCATTTTGTATGAAGCGTTTATTAGATAATTTGCTGTTCGATCGAACACCTGCCAAACGCCGACATCGACATCTGGCAAACAAAAAATAAGAAGCCATGCGGTTCCTCTTCATGCTTTTACTTCATTTGTGGTGCAAGTTCAAAAATTTTGCATAAATTATTTGTTAAAATTTTCGAAGCGCATCACTCAGCTTGGACACATTTGAATTTTCGTTGAAATTTACGCAAAATATAAAATTCCAAAATGCATGCAACAGGCATATTGGTGCAATGTCTAAGGATAAAGTGCAAACGGGGCAAAGTTTGGAGTAGGATAAACTTTGAAGGTCAATTTGACCGTTGGCATTTGAGCTGGAATGTGTGCTTATATGTACATAGGTACTTACATATATAGGCATTGCATTCAATTGATACTACTGAGTGGATCCTTCTCCGTTTTTGTGGTTTTCTTGTTGGACTTATCGTTGCTTTAAGGGAAACTGTTGTGACTAATGCAGCAAAAATTTAGAGCTACTTCAATACAAATCCTCATCAAACTTGTAGCCGCCAAAGCAATCTGTGCATATTCGGAAGATCATATGTTCGACAAAAATAATGCAGAAGTCGCTATTGACTCGCCCTTCTGTGTCTACAAATGTTTATTGATAGACACAGATAAACATTCGCATACGAATGACCGCGGATATTGCGGCACGTTGACTTTTCAGAGTTTCAGTGGCAACGGAAGTGTTGCCATCAAAGTCATGGGCGACGTCCTCCTGGATTCAGTAGAGTTCAAAGTTCGTTGCTTTCGTTTTGTAATTTTTTTCCTGCTGTTTCCTCCTCAGTGAAATGGGGGAAAGTGTTTTTCACGTATTCTGGTGTGCATGTGCATGTATGTGTATTGAGTGCATGCGGTTGTCTGCGTGTGTGTGTGTGTGTGTGTATCTGTGTCGTTGTGTTTGATGCCGCTGCTGCCGCAGATATTGCGGCGAATGTTTTATGGTAATCTGTGAACTTGATTAGCGGTTCTTTTGGCTAAAGTTTTTGACGTGTTTCAACGCGCGCTATTCGATGATGTTGGCTTTTCTGGCTTTTCACTGTTTGTTGCTGTTGCAGTTAACCTGTCAATTGAATAGCTGCAGCTTTGACTAATCGACACTACAATCTCCTATTTAAAATACATAGTAAGTATGTATGTGTGTGTGTGTGTATCTGTGTGTTTAAATTTGTAAATTAAACTCGCATTTTTATTGCGTTGGCTTTTCATTGGCTCCTTCCCCCCTCGCGTGCATATCTCAAATTGCCAACAAATCAATTTTACTGATTTTATTGAGCTTTGATTATTTTATTACAAATATTTACTACTGCCGTCACTTGTTTTTGTTGTACAAGAAAATGCAGATTTTTAAATTGTTGTATTTGTTGTTGTTACTGCAAACCGCTTATTAAATATGCTGAAAGCGACGAAAAAAAAAATGCTCGTTGTTAGCTGCCTAATTGGAAAATTGATTTCCGCTCTGTTCTATTTGTGAGCACTGTGCACACTACAATGCATAATCGAACAGCATATTGAACGGTGCATAAAAATAGATTATTGTAGTGAACAGTAGGGGAAAGGTCACCTTTGAAATTTTGACAATATTCACAAAGTCTTTATATTTCAATGATCCACCAAGGTTAACCAAAGTATTTTCCTCCTCAATCAATTATTTTGCACAGATTTGCATTGGGACAGCACCTTCTACACATTATAAACATTCAACAACTATGTTTCGCAAGCATCATTAAAACCAATACATAAAACCAAATGAATGTAGATAGAACCGTTTGATGACGACCCCCGAAATAAGGATCACGATTTAGGCATATGCACCTGGAATGTCCACACCCTTAATAGGGGTGGTGCAAATATCCAGCTGGTTGAAAGATACAATGCTGACATCATTGCAATCCAGGAAATACAGTGAATAGAAATAGGATTGCTCTAAAAAGGCATTCTTTGACATCTACTATAGCTGCCATGAGAGTAAGCTCGAATTTGGATGCGGTTTCGACTCCAGATTTACGGTTGTTGACCCAAACACGATGTCAAAATCGTGACAACGCTGAAATTGAGAAGGAAGGAATCTTTGGCCCAAACCATCGAACAATTTAGCCTTCACAACACTGCCTCCAATAATAGAGAGAGGTACACACTAGGCTCAGCGTGGACCCAGCACGCAATGAAAGCTAGACGTTGTCATGCTGCAAGTACAACTGTCCGCCGAAGCCTTCGGGAAACCTCTTCATCTCCTCAAGATATAAGTGGGGACACATGATCCTCTCCATGGATTAAGCTGCCAAGGAGAACATGGGTTATACAAAACATGTGTGGGCTCCTATCAGCGAACTCTAAAGCTGGGAGCAAAGCAAACTATTGGAGAGTTATATCGAGAGAAACGGAGAAAGGAAAAACGTCTTTTCAGACGTAAGAAAAAGAAACAAGGAAGACATGAGTTTGAGGATGTTTGAAAGGTGACAAAATGTGAAAAAAATTAAGCTTGAAATTTTTCTCAAAAGGTCAAGCGTCTGACCGAAGGCTTTAAGTCAGGAGTAACTTTCTGTAAAGATGAAAATGGAAATCTGATTACGGATGATAAGGACTCACTGAGATTATGGAGGAGTCATTCTTCTAACCTACTTGGAGAAGAGGAAGCGCACAATACCGCCGATAAAGACATGATACCACCAGTGAACCACCGCAAAATAAGTCTTCTTTCCATCAGCTGTCGCAGCAGTAAGATGCTGTCGCGCGTATTGTGAATAGTCTCAAGCCATATACGGATTCATTGATCGGACAATATCAGTGTGGCTTCAGACCGAAATCGTCGACCAATGACCAAATATTCACAGTACGCCAAATCTTGGAAAAGACTCAGAGTTTAACAAAGACACACACCACCTATTTTATGATTATAAAGCCGTTTCGACACGCCGAGATGAACGAAGATTTTTACGCCCTGTCTGCACTAGGTATCCCTGCAAAGATCGTTCGTCTTTGCATGATGACGCTGTCACACAAACAAAGCGCGTTCTCAGGATAGAAAGTAGCTCTGCGAACCCTTTGACAACAAGAGAGGTTTGAGGCAGCGTGATGCACTGTTTGCTGATGGAATACATCCTACGCCAGTGCCCGTACAAACAAAATATGTAAGGCTTGATCTTCCAAAAGGAAGTGATACTGCTCGCGTACGCGGATGATATTGATATCATCGGTACATAAGAACCATAGAAACGGTGAGTCATCAAGGCGTTCTCAGAGTTTGAAAAACAGTCTTTGTTCATGGCACTAGCAGTGAATGAGGTCAAGACGAAGTACTTGATGTCTTCTCGCACTCCATCATCTAGTCTTGGATGTGCTGTGACGAAAAGTAGTACCCATGCCAAAAGACAAAAATCGAGATCTAAAAGACGTTGATACTCCTTGTCTTTCTAAATGGTACAGAGACATTAACCGTGATTAAGTCAGACGAAACGGCATTAGAAGTGTCTTAAGAGATGATTCTCCGCAGGATTTTTTGTTCTTTTAGAGTCGGCGACGGGTTAAGTTTCCGTATCACCGCGAGCTGTATGAGCTATTCGATGAGGTTGACATAGTCCAGCGCATAAAATCCGTCTGCATTGAGTTGGTCACCTCATTCGAGCTCCAGCACGCATGGCTTACATAGGGGGCCCAAACTTGATTGGTGGACGCCGAAAAAGAGGACGACCGGGCACGCTTTAGAATGACCAGGTATACAGAGATCTCAGTGTATTTGGCATTCAAATCAACTGGCGCCAGCGCGCACAGAGCTACAGCTGCTGCCTTCCTGACGGCCACCTAAGTAAATAGGTATATAAACTTTGATCCCACTATGCCCAACCTCACTTAAGGAAGAAATTCGGAAAATTCGGCAAAAAGAGATTTTATTTATTTCCTCTGTAGAGTATATATAATAATTTTATAAAATAATTTCCTGTTGCGGAAAAAGAGTTTCTAAAATTTTTGAAATTAATTTTTGAAAAATAATTTGGCTTTTATAACGTTTGACCACTGTTTGGAGAAAAACGTGTTTAATTAATTTGGAGTATAAGTAATATCAGAATTTGAACTTTAAGAAATTAACTAAAATTTAGCCATATAAACTCTGATTCCCATTACTCCTAACAAGTTTTTCTAAGTCGGTGAAGTATGTCTTTTCTCTAGCATTAGTGCTTTTGACTATGCATTAATAATGAATAACTGAAGCAGTCAGTAAGGTCGTCTATAGAGTTGACTCCTACCAACATGATAGTATAGCGTATAAAATCTTCAGTTATAGCGCATATAGTCCAACTTCCAAATATATATTGAACACCTAATTGAATTTCCGTTAGTTAATTAAAATGTGTTTCTATAAAATTATTTTGCAAAGTTTATACCATTTTATTTATTTTTTTATTTAGCAAAAATTAATTGTTGGCATGCGGTTTGCGCTTCTCATTTTTTGTTTTTTTTTTTTTCTTTTTTTTATTCCATTAACAATTTACCATTTTAAATATTTAATAAAGTGTCAAGCGCGGCGCGTTAAATAAGGCAACGTCAATCAGCAGGCGAGGCGCCAAAGTCAAAAGTTAGTTAAACAAATCCACAGAACAAATCCAGAGGCAGAGAGTGAGAACGAGCGAGAGAGAAAGGTAAACTAAAAAGGCAGAGTAGTAAGCATTAAGTTAAGTCGAACCTCAATAATAATACTCTACGCAGAATAAGTATACAGAAAAAAAAACCTTCCGTCAAGAGCAAATTTAAAAAGAATTTAAAACGGCGAGTAGATATAGACTACCCATATGAAGATGCAGAACTGGACGACTATAAGAGTTTGAACATTTAGATTTTTCGATTCCATCTTCAGATAAAAAGTATTAAATGTCAACCCTTCTGTAAGTGGTAACTCTGATATATAAAACTTCTATCCTTTTTTGGACTTTATGAAAAAAACATCTATTCTCCATCTTACGTCAATTCCAATAAATTATTTCGTATATGTCCAGATTGAACCACTAGAGGGGATAACCAACATAGAAACCTGTGGTCCCTTTTAGAGTTTTTATATAAAAAAATGTTTATTGTTGTTAATAATTTAGCCAAGAAAAAAAGCCAAATTTGATGTATTTTAAGTAAAGCCTTATAAAATATATATCACACGAATCCATACAAAACTAAGGTTCACGGCCATGCAAGGTATACGAAGTTGCTATATACTCCAGCATTTTTTCTTGTTTTATATCCGACACTCAGTTGTCTTCGAACATCGGAAGTAGAGTAGTTTCCATCTTCCATGAAAACTTTAATACTACAGAATATACAAAAATTCGCGCTAAAATGAAGACCTAAGAAGCTTTCACGATAGGCTCCCTCTGCGTCTATATGACTTTCATAGAAAAGCCTATGCTTACACTCCGTTTAATAGGAGAATGAATCGCAATGAATGGAGATTTATATAGAGTTGATTCCTTATTGTGCAATGAGCTTAGCTAAAGTGGTTCATGTCTGATTACGAATTGAAAGCTGACAAGCTTGCTCCATGTTTTACTTTTTAAATTTTATTTTTCTGTTGCATCGAACTCTTTCTGATTCAAATGATCCACGCAGAGTTAGTCTTTTACTTTTTTGTTCGCATCTCCACGTCTGTAGAGTTCTTTAATATTCCCATTAATACTTCTGTGATTTTTGGAACCTCATATTTGCCACAAACAGAACAAAAATTGTTCCCATCTTTATTAGAATTGTGATCATCAGATTCACCTGCATCTTGTAGCATTATACTCTATAAATTTTCCACTACTGTAGAGCAGCAGTTGCTTTGATGACGACGCCTGCGAGCCTGCTTTCTCACCCTGACCGGCCGCCGAGACCCGGCATCGTAACTTTTTACTTGTAGTTGCCATGACTGCATCACGCCGTTTATCCAGCGAATTTGGAGGTCCCCTGGTTACAGGCAAAAGTAAAGTGAAATTCCAAAAATGTTTCTAAGCCACCAGTTAAAACAAAAATCCAGATAAATCACGATAAGTAACTCTCGCAGTAGACTATGCTTGCTATTTTTTATATATGTGAACATTTGGGTAAGGTAGATGTGTTTTGGCTCTAAATCATGTTTCTTTAGCAGTTTTTTTTTAGGTTATTACAAGAAATTGAGCGAATCTTACAAATCTCAGATTTGGATTCGGCGGGAAAAACTACATGGGTATACACTACTGTAGTGTATGGTCGAAAACTTTTTTGGTATTTTAGCTCCATTTGTTTTTTGAGCAGTTTTTGAGTTTATCTAAAAAAGTTAAGCCCTTCTGAAACCTCAAACTTCAGATTCAGATAAAAAATTGCAAAGGAATATACTCCTGTAATGTCTCAGCCATGACACTTTTTCTCATCATATTATAGAGCAAAAAATAATTCCAAAAGAAATGCTTTGAATCTTCCACATGATATTTCCAGGGAGTTCCTGTTTCGTTACGAACTCAATTCATTCTCAATATACGAAACAATGTAGGGTAGGGAATGAGGCACGAGAACAATTTTCGTGATAATTAGGCCCTGTACCGAAGGTACAAGAGCCTATTGGTTTTGTGCAAATGTATGTAACAGGTAGAAATAATAATCGGAGACCCCCCAAAGTTACCCCCATTATGGTCAGGAACGATAGAGGAGTCGATATAGACATGTCCGTCTGTCCGTCCGTATGAACGAAAGGATCTCGAAAACGGTAGTAGATAGAGACTTCGTGTTTTTTGCATTCGACTAGGACTGCTCCGGAATTTCACAAGTTTATTTTAAAAACTTGCACCTCCCCCCCTTCCCCATAAAATCACCCTCATTTGTAGGTATGGGGTCCAGTTATGGGGCATTTGTTCCAAGACACATCGGAAGCACATGCAGGTGTTGCAAAAAAAAGCCCTGCAAATGATCAGTGATTGCCCATGATTCGTCCGAAACAGCACACTCCATAGGGACCTTCGCGTGGAAACGATAGAGGAGCAAATTGGCCGCCACACCAGTCGGTACAACACAAGGCTGACCGCACACTGCAACAGACTTGCTCGCACTCTACCAAACACGCGACCGATCAACTGACTGAGGCGGCGTAATGTCTTCCTCTAATGGAACGCCGCTACCTTGCTACCCTCCAAGGAGCCGGCTATGCTTCATAATAGAATCCGTTTTTGTTAAAATTTAAAAGTAAATTGGTTCAAGAAACTTAATTTAAATTGAAAAAAAAGAGACCAAATTCGGTAGCTGGCATTGAAAAGAATAGTCAAAGCTAGAGAAGCTGATTGTAGCACTAACGCAGAATATTTAAAGCACCAAAAATTAACTTCTCTGCTAGAGATTACAACGAAATTATTGTGCGACACAAGGTTCTTCTACATATTTCTAATAAGGACCTTCAAATCATGGCAAAAGAAAAGAGTTTGGATATTCTTGACTTTCCTTGTCAAACGCAATCTGTGGAAAGAAGTGTTAAAGTGGTAAAAGAAGTAAAAGGGATAAAGTACGAGACACATGTACTGGACACTTAAGCTATGGAAGTCTCAAATCTATATTATTATAAGTGTACAATTTATACAATATCAGCTTATTATTACATTAAAGTCAAACTAAAGTGAAAAAGCACTTAAAACTAGACAGCACGCGCTCCAAAATTTAGGCTAATCGTCCGTCCTTACACTTGCACAACCCAATATTTTTACTGATTGTAGGGCATCAAAAAACGCGTAACTGATATAATTATGCAAATACCGAATACAAAAACAACAAAGAGTGTTTTGGGAAATCCAAAAGTAAATTTAACACACACAATTTTGTACATTCATCGTCTGATTGAGTACACGAGAACAGGTGAAAGACTGTAGCCGAAATGGGCGGAATGACTGGGGTGGTAGTCAATCTGGAAGTGCTACACAGACGCAAGATGTCAATGATTCACTTGAATGAAGACAAGCTTTGGACGTAGAAGGGCAGGCAGGCAGGCAGGCAGGCAACAGTTGACAGCTACAAAAATTCGTAGTAGTTGACTGTTGAGTCCAAGAAGTGAATCAAGCCAAGTGATGAAACATACGCGAGGCGGCTAGTACGCCAATTGGCGCACGTACTCCACACTTTACGGACGTGTACAGCGTCGTCGTCATATGCAGCAAATGTATACATATATGAGGCGTCTGCGGGAAGGCACGCTATTTGGACTTTTTTCATCATATTAGTATGCAAGTGAGCAGCGGACAAATCAATTTAATAGACTTATAAATACAACAAATAAGTACAAAGTTTTGCGTGGAATTGTCAACGTTATAAATACGTTGAATATGAAGATATATATTTGAATATATATATATATATATATATATATATATATGTACGATTATAATGAAGCAGCAACAACAACATCACGTTCCACCGGTGTACACTCATTGCAGGTAGATATACAAAACAGAAAAATTATCTCAGAGATTCGTGCGCACGTTTTAGTTGGATTTTTGCAAAACTATTAAATTTAAATGGCAAATGAAGTGCGAAAAATGTGATTTTTTTTTCGTTTTGGTTTTGGTTGAGGAACGCCGGAAATAGTCGCGGTTAAGTTCAATCTAAGGATGCAGCAGATTTTAAAGCCTCCAAAGCCTGCGATGCTGCCCACGCGTGTCGCAAACTTTTATGACACTACATGCTGCTCGCCGTAAATCTTAAACGACGACAGCCAACCAGCCGCCAAAATTGAAACCGAACAAAAGACCAACCAAACGACCGACCGACTGACCGCCAACCGCAGGTGCTCCATATGCTCTATTAAACCATATAATGTCTGGGCTGCTACATTGTTGCATTCGTATGTGTAGACAATTTGTCGTTCGTCAACAGACAGACGGACAGACAGACAGACAGACAGACAGAATGCGAGACTACTCGAAATTTAAACGTTTAGCATTTTGTTTGCACTTGAAGAGAGTGTTTACCAAAAATTAACCACATTTTTTAATCTAAACGTATGTAAATATTGTAGTCCACTGACCGATAAATAAAGAAATATATATATATATGTACTGGTAAAATATTCATATGTATGCCAGTGTATTGAATCTCTTCCTTCAGATTTTTATACCCTATAGCTGTAGGCTAAAAGTGTTTATTAATGTTTCGGTTTCAGCTATGAAATGGCATAAGTCCGCTTGCTGACAAAAGTTAAAAGCATCTTATTATAAGGCATCTATTTTGGAACAATTTGAAAGCAAGCTTTCACTTAAACTATGTATTTTGTTGTTGCACTATCTCCCTATCAACCAAAAAATTGTGATCCACTCCAAACTCTTGTTTGGAGAAACCTAACCACTGAAGCTATACGTTAAGTGCTTTAAGCTCGACCGTCTTACGATCTATCGAAAGCAGTGATTCGGAAGAGCATAAAAGTGTAACAGAACTCTATAAAAAAATACATAATATTCTGTGAGATAGCGTCAACATGCAAAGCTGAATATTCTTTGCTGGGATCCTAGTGACTCCGTCCTAGTGATTCCTTTATCTGGGGATTCCTTCATCTGGTGTTTTCTCTGTCTGCAGATTCCTCACTCGACGACCTTGGCTAGACGACCTTCGTTTCAAGGTCGTCGACTTATTTTGAGACCGCTGTAATCGAAGATTTTGAACCTCGGGCATGTACGAGGCTTACAACATTGGCCGGAGGTAAACGAATTTGGCCGAGAAATTTTCTATTTTGGCGATTCTCAAAAGTTGAAAAAAATTGAGTTGAGTTGATATGGATTTCTCCTTCTGAGTATGCCTCCGATTAGAGAATACCACCGTCTGGAGATTCCTCCGTTTAGGGTTTCTTTTATGTGGGGATGGCTCCGTCTGCGGATGCTCCCGTCATGGGAGTTTTCCCTCTGGAGATTTCGCCCTCTGGGAATTCCTCTTTCTAAAGATAACTACGTCTGGGGATTACTCCATCTGGAGATAGCTCCTTCTAGGGTTTTCTCCATCTAGGAATTCCTGCGTCTGTGATTTCCTCCGTCTGGGCATTCCTCCGTCTAATAACTCGCCCCGTCTGAAGATTTCTCAGTTTGGTGATTCCTTCATCTAGAGATTCCTCCGTCTGAGAATTCCTCCGTCTGGAAAACCCTCCGTCTGAAGATTTCTTCGTATGGGGAATCCTCTCTCGGGAATTCCTCTGTCTTGGGACTCCTCCGTTAGGAGGTTGTCTGCATTAAAGGATTACTCCGTCTGGGAATTCCTCCGTCTGGAAAACTCCCCGTCTGAAGATTTTTTCGTATGGGGAATCGTCCCTCGGGGACTCCTCTGTCTTGGGACTCCTCCGTTAGGAGGATTCCTGCATTAAAGTATTACTCCGTCTGGGAGCTCCTCCGTCTGGAAGCTCCTCCGTCTGGGAATTCTCCCGTTTAGGGATACCTCCGTCTGGAGATTCCTCCGTCTGGTGATTCCACCATCTGGCGATTCTTTCGTCTGAAAATTTCTCCGTCTGGGGACTCCATCGCCATAGGATTCCTCCGTGCAGTGACTCCTCCATGTGGGCATAGCTTCGACTGAGGATTGCTTTGTCTGGGGATTCCTTTGCCTTAGTCTCGTGATTCCTATGTCTGGAGATTCCTCCTTGTGGCGGTTCCTCCATCTGGGGATTCCTCACTATGAGTATACCCCAGTCTGTATATTCCACAGTCTGTGTATTCTTCAGTCTGTGTATTCCTCAGTCTATGTATAGCTCTGTCTAGGGATTCCTTAACTGATTTGTTTTCTATTGAAGTGGTACTTTTTAATGGCCACATCACAGTGATTCTCGAGGTGTCCTCAGCGCTTGTAAAAATCAACTGTGGCCTCTCGTCTCGTCTCGTGTGCACAAATAAGGCTTTTATTGAAATATTTTACATTGCTGCGTATCGGGACGGTTTTGAAAGAAGGATTCAAGGCTGCGTAGTTTCCTACTTATCAAGAACCTGCATCCAAATTCGTGCTTACTTTAAAGGCTGTTATAGTAGATGTCACAGGATGCTTTTCCAGAGCAGCTCTGCCTTATATTTGTCGAAGACATCAACCCTCATAAGGTTGCGGACATTATAGGTGCATATCCGTGTATCATATTCATTAAATTGTTTAAAGGGTTTGTCGTCATAGAAGTATTATATCCAAGGCTCTCTTTGTGTCTTCAGTGGTACCCGCAGCTTTGCCGCCTTCTCACTATTTCCACTCTCCCGAACGATTGTTCACTGGTTACAGCTGGTATTAATGGGCTTATTCCATCACTAAATTGTGCAAAATGCTTAGCCTCTTTTAAAATACAAAAAAAAAAAAACTTCATCAAAAAAAGCGAAGGTCAATAACAAAAATATTGAATACAAATTTTGCATATTGAATAAAATTTTTGTTTTAATTAAGAGTGAAAAAAATCTTACTAATCAAAATTATATAAAACTTTGATGATGATTAAGCCACTAAATATGTAGGTATTAATCAAACTAACTAAATTTAATCTCCAACTGAAACGACACGAAACGAAACACAGCACAGTGAATCAGCTGCGCTTGCAACTCATTTGCTTTTGGGAAATTAACGGATTGCGATGACGTTGCAAACTGGTTTCGGCACGAGCGAACGGGCCCACACAACGCACAGCGTACACGGCTAAGACGGCTTACGTACGATAGAACTAGTTCCAGAAACACAGCGACATACACATCAAAATTTCCATGCGACTGTGACGTCTCAGACGAAACCGCTGAGCAGTGACGAGATTTTATTGGACTCGATTTGGCGAGCCCACAGCACAGTTTAATGGACTATTATATGAGCACGTCATCTATTGATGCACGCGCGTACCATGAATCACGCGAACAGCTCGCGCTGGGGTTTCCTAGATCTATTGTCTCAAATATATATGTGTACCCTATAAAGTACTTAGTAAGTAGTTATTATAATAACTAAAGTCAGGCACACAGTTCGTCACTAATGATGACTTGTCGCAGCTAAAATCGAACGCTTCTTCGCGGGAATCGCTTGTTACACACTGCATAGATACTATTTATTATTATGGGAAAACAGCTAAACTGGAAATCGAATTAGCCTAGGTTATTGTTCGTGCGAAATGCGAATTGTGTAACTAATTACTTCGTTCGATAAAAAGCGTTTAAGTGATTCTTGGATCTGTCTTGGAACGCTTTTAGCGGGGAAAAAGCAATTCCCATGAATGTAACAGCTTTAATCACGCCTATTAACGTGCTACAATGAAACAATTCATTTAGATATTTTTAGCTACACTCAGACGAGTATATATATTTAGCATTAACCTCGTAGTTCCCCCGTGTGCGTTTGACAGCGAGATTGCTTATAGCGAAACTTGAAATTAACTCGTGACAAATGACAAATGAAAGAAAGCAAGCAGCAGTTTGTCTTAATAATATTATTACATATTTCTTATGTTTTTTTTTACTACTTTCGAAGTCTAATTGTGCAAAATGAAATTTTTTTTTCCCGTACAAATTGTTGCAATGCTGTAGGCGTATCTATTTCAAAATGTAGAAATTGTCAGCAATGCCGAAAAACCTCAAAAAAGCATTTTTCAATTTGAAAAGTGACCGTAAAACCGCAAGTTCTTAACTACCTTCTATTTATCGAATGGCATAATGGATGCCTACGATTTCTGCACTTGTACCTTTGCATCAGTGGCCGACCATCTTCTCGCAAATACTAGGCACAACATTTGACTTTGTCATCTGCTATTGCGACTTATTCGCCTACGAACTAACAGTTATCAGTTATACATATATATGAGAGGATGTACGGCTTTGTCCTGCGCTTTCTAGAACAATTATCCTACGCACAATTACATTTGAAGCACAGTAGGCTGTATTGGCGTAACAATTGCCAAAAAGTATTAAAATGTTCTTCAGTTGATTTTGATGTAATTTCATTTCAAGCAACGAAATAATTCGGTGTTGCTTCAAATTGTAAGTCTTCAAGTTCTACAGAGAGATGGACTTTTAAAGCGGATCAAGTATATATATAATTTATGACACAATTTAACATATTCTGAAACTAAATCTTTCAGCTAAGAACATATAAAAAATTTATATTAATTTTAATCTGAAAAAACGTACAAGAAAGAATAAGTTTAAGTTCTTGGAATACAAAAATCCAGAGAACACATTAACTTTGGATGTTACCCGAAGTTTTAATACACTCAAACAATTCTAAAGATTTACTATAAACTCTTTAAATGCTAAGCAGTTAATATTTGCAGTATTCGTTCAGTGTTTTAAGCGGTCAGCTTAACTTAGAAAGAGTTTTACCCATAAAACCACAAAATGAGCAGCGAGTATGTATGGGAACTACCTCTAAAACTCGATGGGAGATGCCTAATAATATATACGTAATATGAGTAGAAGTTGTCAAGTTGTAACAAAGAAGTTTTGAAAATAAAAGCCAGAAAGTATAAACCCATCACAAGTTTATATGGGGACCACCATATAGAATCTCATCATTTACAAGTTTTTCCTACAATAATCGAACAGTGATATATAATCCAATGAGTGTAATTATTATTGGAACTTTTCTAATATTATGGCCTACACACATTCTAATTCAGATGGAGAATTGGCAGTCCCCACTGAGTACATATATTCTTCATCAACATCAAAAGGTAAGCCCTTATACAAGTACGTCCGTAGATGTTGGAGACTATATAGAGCCTTCAACTTTTAATACATATTTATATTCTCCTATTCATTCTTCAGATCACTTCTATTTAATGAATTCACTTTGAGCAAAAACAAAATTTTCAATTGATACAAGCTCTTCACAGAAGACCAAGAAGATATTAAGGACAATGCCCGGTCTGAACGCCCTATCTTAGCAAGGACCAATGAGCACGCTAAAGCAGTGAAGAATATTGTTATAAAGCATCATCGAATCACTATTAAAGAAGTTGTTGCTAATTTTTCGAATGGCTTTGACATTAATCGTGTTTTCTACAAATAGCTAAATTTTGAGCAAAAGAACTGTTGCATGAGCATCAACGGAAATCCAGATTTGCAGACAGAGGTCATAACTGTTTGTGACATGGAAACGAAAGCCCAAACTACCCAATAGAAGTAGCTAAAAGAGCTTAGATCGAAAGTAATCACGCTAAGTTCGGTCAATGTTGTGAAGTTTGTTTAATTAAATTTTTAATAGCTTTATGTTACGAGTATTTGTTCCTTTGACAGATTTTTGCAGCGAAGTTTTCTCGAGCTGTCTCGTCATGATGACTCCTCTTCTTCTGCGTAATTAAGGTGGTGATGTGGATTCTTAGGCGCTTCATGTAATCTTCAATTTTGGGAACTGTTGTGTTTTTTTTTACAATGTTGACAGTTCGCAAGTACAAGAGAGCATTTGAAATCCTGCGGAAGAACTTTGCTTGGAATACTCATATTTTGTTTGGAAATACTTGCATTCCATATCGCCAGGCTTGGGCGATTATGGCTTTATAAATACTAACCTTTTTTTGTAAGGATAATTTGAAGCAGCCAGCATAATTTGGCAATCCTGCTTCTCAGGAATCTTACTAAGTTGCTTATGTGCTTGCCATTGTGAGTCGTCTATCAAAGTAGGAGAATTTTCTTCTTGATCTTGCAGGAAGTCACCTGGACATTCATCCAATCACAGCGAGTGATTGTAGCTAGCACATTTGCTCTGGTTTATACGTATGCTCCATTTCTTTACCCACTATCAGAAATCATGCAACTACAATTTCAATGCAGCAGCGACATTGTAGATGCATATGTCTTGGTATAGAACGTCAACCAATGTGGTTAGGAGTAGATCTTGTGGCTCATTCATTGATATTATCATGAGTGAAGAGCGAGTACAGCGTGGACTACAGTATACTTCCTTGGGGTACCTCAAGCTCGAATGACTTTAAAACTAAACTCTACTTCATACAGGACAACAGAAAAAATTCTGTACCACAGATAGCTCCTCAGTTGTGAGTACTATTAAAAATTAAGGCGGCAATAGTTCTTTAAGTTTGCATGCCTTCGTTTCAAAGGTCTGCATTCTATCGAAATAGCCTGTCACCACATACTCCTTGGCCTCAAAATCTTCGAGAATGAAGTTTAACACTCTATTTAGTTGCTTTGGTGTTCCAGGTGTATCCAGGATATCCTTTACAGTTTTAAAGTCTTGTCAACAGCTTGGCAGGAAGTAAGCATATGTTTGAATCCATTGTCGTCGGTATCTTTGCTGATTTATGGATAATAAAAATTTGAGGATTTTTCCACACAAAAACAGGAAAAGTACTGCTTTGGCTGACATAGCAAAAAATTATCCAGTCCATGTTCACCTGTGTTCTTTCAGGTCTGTAGCTTTTATCTGCGATTTAACTTCCTTAGCCATTTTGGGAGCAACTGGGCGGACAAATTACCCTGGGCTGTCTAGCATCAACTTAACTTCCCTATTTTTCGGTAGAAGTCATGTCGAAAGGCTGAATTGGTGCCTTCAAAATTTTCAGCTAGAGTTTCTGAAGTATTAACCAGAGATTCTTTTAGTTTTCTGCCTCTCACATCCTCTTTGTAGTTTCTCCAGAGATGAGGTTTTGTATTAACTGCTAGTCAAGAAGCCTATTTAAAAAAATTCCCACAGTCGACGAGCTGGAAATAGGATAAGTGCTGCTTGACTAGCACCTCCATTTGGTCGCTTGCTAGGGTTGTCCGCCTTATGGATTTCATAGCCAGACATAAATACGGACATTCCAGACTGTATACTGGGCGATGAGCATTGTGTCAATGTTGTGCCATGAGCTTTGCCAGATGCCTTGAAAGCCTTCCATAATCCAAGACGTTGTAAGCTAGCCATGACTTTTTAGTAGACTCACACATCCTGAGTACATGCTCTATACCACCAAACTTCATTTTGCAAATAGGCAATGATCCGTAAAGGACTTTTCTAAGATTTCATCAAACTTTACGTTAGTCTTGCTATTTCAGAATTACGTATAACTTTTTCAGAAATCATGAAGTACAAACAACTACAAAATGAAAAATCCACACCACGGTGCAATGTACCAGTCTACACGGCTACCTTCTAGGAGTATGCGTACGTACCTATCGATACATTCGGAGAAAAGGAAGGAAGTGACATTGTCGCCTTTGGAGCACCTCGAAGAAGACTACACAAAAATTGAGTAGTGAATGCCACAACAATTGCAACGAAAGGACAAATGGCACGAAGCGAGGACATTTGAAACCTACAATTTGATTATCGGAATGAGAATTGCAGCACTTGTTCTGCTGTCGCCTATCGATGGTGCCCATAGCGTTGCCATCAGGAGTCAGTTAGCCAGTTAGTACAGGTTAGTGAGTGTGCACCACTTGGAGACAAGCGATGCTTTTTGTCCTGTTGCATTTGTCATCGTGGCCTGACTTAATGGCCAATTTCTCACTCTAAATGGTCGAAAGTGCGTACGCACACGTAGCATCGGCTCAATAACAGCACGGATTCGAAAGATACTAGCAGCAGTTGAAGAAGATTTTTCAACAGGACAACGGTTACACTTGCAAGTGCCTGCCGCCTAAAAGACTGTACCCCAACACACACAATAAAAAAGGTTGTTAACATTTTTAGCATTTTGTATAGACACACTCAGATGCCACACAGGAAGTGTGTGAGTGCGTGAGTGAGTGCGTGTGTGCGTTCGTGTGTATTGAGCTCAAACCCAAGAGGAAGTAGTTACAGTCACTTTGGCTGGCTTTAAGGCCACATGAGAACAACGCCAATGCCGCTGCCACTGCCGATGATGAGGACGACGACGACGACAACGACTAGAGAGCATACCGGAGTCGACTGGTTGGTCACTTGGTATCCTTTCTAATGGCTGCAAATCATTTACAGATGTCGCAACATTTTGTCTGACATGCCATAAAAATGCAAGCGAGTACAGCACAGTTGAGGTGGAATGGTCTGAACGATGGATATGTATATTATTCGATGGTAGACTTCTATTGCTGTGCGGACGGACATACATATATACGATTTTTGCATGCAGGAAATGCATTTTCATTTAGCAGCGGAAGTAGCTGCAAATTAGCTTTTAGTTTTTCTACAATCACATGCAAAGCGAAGCACCCTACTACCAACTTCAAACGCAGCAGCAGCCATTACCACGCTTTGCATTATTTGGTATTTCCGGGCTTTGCTAAGCCGCCATCTTGCTGCAAAATTTGGTTTAATCTCTAACACTAAGCCAATGCATCTTGCCTGAGGCAGTCAGTCAGTCAGTCAGTCAAGTCCATCAAGTACATCACACATCAGCACACTCACACACACACACACACACACACACACACGCAGTTCAGCGTTTGTCAATAGGTCAGTCAGTTACTCATTTACTCATTTGGACATTTACGCATTGCACTGATTCATTTTAAGCGGAAATGTGCGTCTGAATTTGTTTATAATCGAGTTAAGCTGAAAACCCACAAATAGCCATGTGTGAGCAGTTGAATGAGAGAGCCGTCGCATTTGAAGTGTAGCAAATATTTGTCTTTGCTCATTTTGCTGACAGCGCCATATAAATGTTGCTAAAACCATGCATGACTCTCGCGGCGACATGTCTTGCAAGGTGTCCAAGACACGAACCCATGTAAGGACCAGAACCATTATACGGTATCAGTTGGGCTTTGGTCAAAATAATCATTGAAAACTATTTCAGAATAGTTGGACACGATATCCAGTAAGCTGAGCTACTTCTGCTGCCCAATTATTTTAATAAAAAAAACTCATCTCACCAAAAGACATCTTTAACTGAACGTCACACAATAACTGTGTCTAGAATCTGCCTAGAAGAATTTTTAGAGCTTGCTGTTGGACTAATTTACTTACCTACTTACTTATATGGCCGTCAACCGTCTACCGCCTCCAGCCTCCATAGTCTTGTGCGCGATGACGCCAGTCGTTTTGAATGGCAAGTACGGAGAGATCTTTCCATACCTGGTCTTTCTATCGAGTGCCCGGTCGTCCTCTATTTCGGCGTCCACCAATCAAGTTTGGGCAAAAAGTGCTTTGTTTTGCATAAATTGAAGCTACTGCCACCCGAGTCAGTCAGGAATAAGTTTGTCATCAAGATGAAGATTGACATTATTTTTTTTAAAATATCAGATTTGAGGACTTCTGATGATATCGGTCATTTAAACCGATTCACCGAAGTGTCCAAGACTTCTTAGGCAAGTCTTGTGGCTTTATTAAGCTTTTTGGAGATGACCATAATCGATGTGTCATCATTCATTAGAATCGATATAATATACCAAATCTAATGATATAGGCATATCAGAGAACTTTTAGGAACAGAAGCATCCATCGGACAGTTGATTTATCGTCATTTACTTTCACCATAAAGGTTTTTCATGCCAAACTCAGTCGAATGTCCTTTGAGCAGCATACATTTCAACATTTGGGCAGTTTTCTATTCTTAAAGTGAATGTCATATGAGATGATCTATAATCTATGAACTTCCGTAATATATAAGTAAAAAAAAATTCCATTATTTATATAATGTTCATTTATTCGGAAGTATTCATGCTCATCAGACCGATCTTCTGAGCTCGACTTCGTCTGTATACTCTGGGAATACTCTTGAGGTGATCCCATTGTCACTAAGTCAATATCTGATAAAGGGACTACATTAAAATGAAAGGAAACCATTAAATCCTCAAAAATGAATTTGTGTAGCTCCCAAGATTTTGATTGAGTTGTCGCCATGAATGCATAGTCTCCATGAATCCATAATAGCTAGCTCACAAGTTCAAAGATAGACATTTTTGAAATGAAAACTTCTTTAGCATCGTTGTGAAACTCGATGAAACGAAAAAGCGACACCAAACAAATGAAATTTCGTTTGCAATACAAAATATAAGATAAATACGTTAGGCAATATTTTGATTGTTTGAAGAGAATTGGGAATATAATAGGGAAATGATTGAACCGTAACGGTTTTTCAAACTCTAAGAACTATAATTATTTTTCAATCTCTAAAAATGACCTGCTAACTCGCACTTATTGATGTCAATATTATTTGTTGGTTACGGTTCTTCTATCGGCAGCCTTTTGCTCTTCATTACCTCCAAGTAGTTTGGAGAAGTGACCATATGCTCAGTGATTACTGTACATCTGTAACCAGACTTCTGCAAAGACTGCAGGGAGTAATTCCGAACTTAAAACTTTCTGTCCAACACTTCACCTTTTAATAAAATTTTTAAGCTTTATTTCTATCCGATAAACTCTCAACTTCTAACATCTTTCTTGCTCCTTTTTCTTGCGAGTTTTCACTCCTCATCATACCAAGAATGAGTCAAAGGTCTGTTGTGAACAGTAAACTGCTAGACAGCCACATTCATGGAGGAGCTGATATGTTTCCATTGCTCATTTATAAGTTCAGAGGGCGAGGAGGTTTCTCAAAGCAGTCGGAAGTTTCTAGCTGATAAGGCTTTAGCGGGTTACATGTATTTTGAACGGAACTATGTCATATCTGGTAATTGTCATGTACCGATCTGTTGTTAGCCTCTTCTCATTGTTGAAGCAATTATCATGAAGACAATATTTCCGACCAAAAGATTAGAGAGCATCACACCCAGCTGAGCTTACACTTTTTGAAGGCATATGGAATGAAATCAGACATTTATATAAAACAAATATCAAACAGATCGATCCGTGGTTAATTAGATATGCACACACATATCCATGGATGGTGCTGGCAAGTGAGTCACGTACATAAGTGGAGGAAAGACTCGACAATTCGCTAATAATAAGCTTCGCCCAATGTATGAACTATAAATATATTACAATACATAGAATGCAACAGCAGGTCAAAGGATTAAAAAAGGTTGGAAAATGCCTACAAGAGGAAGCCGTTTTTTTATAGGTTTTTGTGTTTAATATTTTTTATAATTTCTTTTAATAAATTTAAACATTTAAATTCACTTTTGGTGACAATGAAAACAAATATTTTCATAGCCTACTGCTGCCCAAAGTGCTATTTACTCGCATACGAGAGGGCCGACAGGCATAAAAGAAGTACACAGACTCATTTTGTTTGTATGTAGTACACTATATGTGTGTGTGTGTGTGTATGTATATGTTAACTCGTATATGTAAATGTATGAGACAAGTAAATATGTCAAGTGCAGGCGCGTCTAACGCGAAGTCAGTCTGCTGCATGGACACGTTGCAACAAAAGCAGCTACGTACGTACTAATATACGAAACGAGTCTTTTTTTATACCCTATATTCATGGGGTATATGCATTGATTTTGAGAAAATGTACAAATTTAAATATACATATATAGAGTATATATAAACCAGTTTATTCGATTGTTAATTTGAGGTGTTAACGATTTAGCTAGCTACTACTCGTTAGCTCTCTTTAGGCCTGGTAGGTTAAGTTGGCTGAATGAAAAATAAAAAAGTAACGAAAACGGGGACGACGTTGCATACTGTTAGGTGCTACTCTGTATAAGAATGTAGAACTATGCTTTGTATGAAGGTGCAAAGCAGTGCATACTTTTAGGAAAACCAAAAATAATGCATCGATCTGCAGTTTACAAACTTTATACTCTTTAACAGAGAAAACTTCTTTAGGCACTCGTAAATTAGAAAGTTCAATGATTCCGTTTTCTCTGCTGACTTCATGCGGGATAGTATTTGAAAAGAATTGTTTGTTCAAGTCGTAGTACAGTTGAGTCAATTGGAGAAACGGTAGAGCATATCGCTTGAATGAAAGCGCGAATGGCTTACATATTATTCTAACATCTTTAAGCTAGCCAACAAATAGCCAAACAACCCATTTACCTAACGATTAGCTAGCGAACGGTGTTACAACGTCGTACCGCCTTACTCCTCCCAATTACAAGCTGCTGCTTACTTAATGCTTAGACAATCGAATGGTTGTTCGGCTTGATAGATTATTTTGTGTATATAGCATAATCAATGCTTCAAGCGGCTACAGGATATCACCAAGTCAAGCATACTCAATTACAGCTTTTTTTCTATACAAACAAGCAGAGACGTATCTCGACAGCCAGGCAGGCAGGCAGGCATTCAGCCGTAAGCTGTGAAGCAATTGCAGCCGCATTTCGTTGCATGCCAGTCAGAGTAGAAGGAATATTCTATATGCACATAGCCGAGTCTGCAGACTACTGACATTGACTTGAACGTGTGCCTCTCACTGCATTTCCGGTTGCACTCGGTGTAAATTGGTCAACTAAATTATGCAGCATACAGCAGGAAGAGTTCGAACTAGAGTTGCAACAGCTTCGTCCTTGCAGGCATAAAATTTTAAAGTGTTATATAAAAGTTATCAAATAATTGTTGCATACACATTTTTTTTTTATTTTTGGGCACACATTTTTCGACAAACAACCGGAACGCCAGGAGCATGCACAACAGTTTGCCACATCCAATGGCGCTACGCTCGTTACTGTCACATCCTCGCAATGAGCTCGTATACTTCCACTTTGTTGCCGCCGTTGTAGTGGTACTTTATTGCAGCGACAGCCAGAAACATATGTTCGTGGTCATTATATCGCGGTCGCACATTTGGTTTGGTGGCCGCTCGGCCGTTTGGTCGGACTGTCCTGTCCTGTCCTATCCTGTACGTTCATTCAATCGGCGTCAAGTCAATTTATCACTTTATATAAACGAACAGGCTCATTTTCTGCATCGTTGCATAGTTTATAAATATTGTACAAAATAAAATTAAATTTAACTGGTATAGTCTGGATGTGTAGGGCGAAAAAACGCTACTGTTATGGCTTATTTTATAATTTAATTCGGTTGCAATGTGCAGAAATTTCGAGCAAGCTGATTGATCTAACTTTTGCTCCTTAAACCCCATTCGATTGTGTGCTGCATAATATCTTGAACCGCGCACATTGCATGATGCATGATGTAGAACTCTGCAACATATATGAAATAGGAGTAGGAAAACATCAGAAGAATAATATGCTTTATACTTACTTACTTACTTGAATGACCATGAACCGTCTTTGTTCATGGTTGCGTTTAGAAAAGCGCGCCAGCCTCCATAATCTTGTGCGCGCTGGTGCCAGTTGTTTTGAATATTAAGTAAGGAGAGATGTCTCCATACCTGGTCATTCCAACGCGGGTCCAATCAAGTTTGGGCTCCCCATGTAAGCCATGCGCGCTGGAGCTCTTTCATCCATTCGAATGAGGTGACCAGCCCAGTGCAGCCGCTAGAATTTTATACGCTGGACTATATCAACATCATCGAATAGCTCGTACAGCTCGCGGTTCATACGGGACCTAAACTTGTTGCCTAATCTAATAGGACTAAAAATCCTGCGGAGAATCTTCCTTCCAACGCCGTTTCATCTGACTCAATCACGATCCATGCCTCTGCACCATGCTATAGGACCGGAAATATCAGCGTTTTATAGATTTTGATTTTCGTCTTTACTTCTTATGTGCTTGCTCAGCCCAAAAAAACATCTGTTTGGAAGCGTGACTCTTCGGCTGATCTCCAGACTGACGTTGTTGTTGCTGGTCATTTCGGATCCATGATAGATGAAGTGTTCACAGAACGTCTAAGACGCGATGATGGCGTGCGAGCAGACACCAAGTACTTCGTCTTGTCCTTAATCACTGCTAGTACCATGAACCGAGAATTCTGAGAAAGCCTTGCAGACTCGCCGTTCCTGCGTAACGATGATATCAGCATCACTTCCTTTTGGAAGATCCAGCCCGACATATTCTGTATGTACAGGCACTGGCGTAGAATGTATTCCATCAAAAGATTGAAAAAAGTTGCACGACAGAGCATCGCCCTGCCTGAACCTCTCTTGGTATCAAAGGAGTCGTAGAGGTTTTTCCCTACCCTAACAACGCTTTGTGTGTTAGATAGCGTCGCCATGCAAAGACGAACAATCTTTGCCGGAATACCTAGTACAGACAGTGCGCGAGTAGTGTCGAGAGTGGTGTTTTAGTCGAAAAATAGGTGGTGTGTGCCTTTGTAAAACTTTGGTCCTTTCAGTGAATTCGTATATGGCTTCAGCCTATTGCACAATACGCGCGACATTATCTTATATCCGATGGAAAAGAGATTTATTGCACTTAAAAACTTCAGTCAGACGCTTGAACTTTTGATAAATCTTTCAAGCTTCATTTCTGTCACATTACACCAACTCACACCTTCCTTGTATCCTTTTTCTTGCGTCTGAAAATGCTTTCCTCCTCTCTCTGTTTCTTTGAATAGTTGTGACACTCCTCGTTAGTCACAGGTTTTCTATAACCAATGGCAGCCCTATACATAATATGTCTCCACTGCTCACATATATCTTGAGAAGATGGAGAGGCTACCCAGAACAGTCGGGAGAGTGTGTCTGAGAGTGCATATAATGGTTGAAGGACCATATAAGATATTAAATTATATCTTGATATAGTATCAGCAAACAAACTTTCCGACAAACAGAAAATAGACTTTTCACACTATTATGAAAGGTAATAAAAAAAAAAAGAACAAATCAGAATTTCATATATTAACTTCCGACAAAAAAAAAAAAAACGAAGAAAAAAACAGCAGCCGCTGGAGCGAAATCACATAAAACAGTGGCAAGCATTTGCTAGGTTGGTAGTAACAAGCGGTGGCGCACAACTTTGCGCATTAACAACAGCAAAACGCGTTGGCAACTCCGGTGGCAGCTACGGCAACTCGAGTCCGAGAAGAAGACAAAGAAGAAGAAAACGAGTGGCGCACGTAGTAAGCTCAAAATAATGTTAATAACAGTAATAATCATCATAAGTCCATGATGAAGCAGCCGAAGATAATAAGCGCATTATCAAAGTGACTGGACAGCGGGCGTATGGGACGGACAGGCAGGCAGTCAAGCACTGAATGAATGATTGGCTTCTTCGCCGATTTAGTTCAGCCGCTTTATTTGCATAGAAGAACTGCAGCCATACGAGCTTATGTACATATATAGTGCCACAGACTTTTGAACTCGACAGAAAGTACAAAATTGAAAGGAATTAACTGCGAACTGCGAGCAAAAACTGGTGAAAAAGCGTGGAAATGGCTAAGATTGGCGAGTTGTGACTGATTGGGGTAGCACAGTCAGCAGCCGTCAGTTGGAATTGTCTGCGTCGGCGTCGTTTGCCATTTGCCATTTGCCACTGTCTGCACTCGCCTGATTTTGCATTGATGATCATAATCATAATCGTGACGATGATCATAATGATGATGATGATGATAATGCTAATTTTGTTTGATTTTGATTCTGATCGAATTAGCGTAAAATTGAGCGATCAGCAGCGCCGGTGTCGCTGGCATTCGATGTGCGAGGCGTGGATGTGGAACGTTGATTTGCTTTTGAAATTGATTTTTTCGTGCCTTGCTAGCTGGCCTCTTGCATGCCACGTTCGCAAGTTCATCATCATCATCATTGTCGTCGTCGTCGTCAGGTGATGTTTATTATTTCTGCCGCTGGATGTGCTTCATTTTGGCTTTTGCATTGAATTCTTTGCTTCTTGCTGCTACTGCTACTGATGTTTTTCTGCGGTTTCACACTTTGGTTAAAGTTCTTCAATTGTTGTTGTTGCCAGAATTTTGTTGTTGTTGTTGTTGCTATGGCAGTTATAGACAGGTCACAACCGTTGCCGCCGTCATCACTTGGCTTAAGTTCAACGCGGTCACGACTTGGCCCGCGTTGATATCATTCGATTTGCGCACGTTCCATGTTCGAATACATGCGAGAGATATTTTGGATAATAATCGAGTCGAATCGAGTGTTAACAGGTTAATATGTAGCTGCAGCTAAGCGAGATGCAATTTGTGAACTGCTGCTGTATAAGTCCTTCAGCCACGAATTTTAATCAGAAATGTTGCTAAGTATTATTTAAATGTCCTTCGTTATGCCTTATTTATACTAGAGCACAGCCCTAGAAGTAACGCTTAACAACGACCCAATAGTCCCAATGTACGCCGCAATCAACTTTACATCCGCATTACTTCTCGCAAGGCGGAAAGAGTCATCTGCAGGATTCAAAGTATCGTCTTTGCATTACTCATGCGGGGATCAGGCTCTAAAGTTTAAAACGCAAAAGTAAGTGGCAACGGGAGCATGGCTGTTAGACGCTTTAGAGTCCACAGTCGTTCAGGAGCTCTAGTCTGTATACTACGACGTCACCTCAGTCTTACGCCACTCGCATCGCACCACCACTCATTAGCACCAGAGAAAGAATTCCTTTTGGTAAGATTTTTTGAAGTGAAGTTTATTTAGACGTGATAGGTTAAGTCAGCTAAATGGAACCGCGAACCGAGACAAAATAGGGGACGATTTGGAGGTGGGGAGAATCGAAGACTACCGTACTCATATTCCGCTCGCGTCGCACCATAGTACAGTCACTCAGCGCAGCTGACAAAATCGGGCCAAACGAACCAAAGAGAATGTTTTTATTGGAGCGAATGTAATGTACTTGTAGTCCAATATCGGAATTTCAAGTGAGAGTATGCTGGTGTCAAAAAGATAGTGCCTACAGATTTTTATAATACATTTTGACATCCTTTAATTGGTCCTCCAGATACTGGATAGATTTAAAAAATTCGTTCACCATTAGAATGCAACATTATAGTTGAAATCGGGGTGTGGCTCCACCAACCATATAAGCGTTAAACAAAAATCGACATATATTTGCATCTACATATGTAAGGTACGTGCATGATATTTGATAAGCATTTTAATGAGATCAGGAGAAGATTACATCATGAGTTTATTTCGCCGATCTTTCACCTGGCTTCCGTTTTGACCATTACAACAGGAGCGCTATTAGTTTTTCGATTGAAGTACATACGCCGAACTATCCGCAGGCGGTGAAGACGAGAAGGAGGCTGTTCGAATTATACGGCAATGACTTAGATCTCGCCAAAACATGGATGTCAGCGATTATACTAATCAGATATTCATGCTTTTTTTTTTTGGTTTAACTTTTATTTAATATGTACTTTTATTTACCATAGACATGAACACACTCTGTGGTAGCGACTAAGATAGCTTCTCAGGCAAATACGCGTTACTCTATCCTGAATCGTATACGGTCAAAATTCATGTTAACGGCGGGTTCCATATTCCCAATGGATTGGTTTTGCTATTTTTAGCTTAGCTAATAAAACAAAAATTTAACATGCAAACACGCCAAAACATATGCCATCTCAACTGTGTACAACGTATCTCAAAGCGAACAACGCCGCATTCTTGCTTGTTTTTTGTTGAATTTGTTCTTTTTTTCAACACAACTATGTAAAAATCGTCATTTTAAATATATAAACTATAAAAAATTAAAAATTTTAGCTTTACCAATAGTATTAATCGTCAGTAACCTGATATGATATGCTCGATACGGATGTATTTTTAAAAATCAAAAAACTGTTATTTTATTTAGAGAATGGCAGAGTTGCATTGCGCAATTGTAAATCAAAGAAGCTAGCTATCGAACCGATTATACAGCATAAATTTTATGACGTTAGGGCTCCAATTCCACTTACTTAAGCCGTTTCAAATTTTTTTTATAGTCGGTTGTCATAAAAATATTTTGCATGCTTGAGACAACAGCTTCGTTAAGCAAACTTGGTGCTCTTTAATAAAATAACAATCAATTTAGACTTAAGGCGCTTTAGATTTATTTATTAATTACTTAATAATAAAATTTTACTAAATTTCGTTTGCTTGCTGTGCTAACACTCTAAAAATTGATTACTGCGTATTTTAACTGAAATTTAAAACAAATAACAAAAACTAGTTTTTTCTTGCTGCCAAATGTAAGCAAACCGATAGATTTTTTGTATTAATTTTGTATCGGACCGACTAAAAGAAATACTAATTAGCTTTGCAGCCCTTATAAGCATGCCATGTTGCATTTAAATGCGTCTGTACAAAAGCGCTAATACAGACGCATTTGTACCATTAGTACGAGTAGTGCAGTGTGAACACCAATGCAATTGTTTTTTGTTTGGTGTTGTTTTTGCTGTTGTATTTGTTGTTGTATCTAGCCTTTGTGCGCAATTTGTTTTTTGTTACGTCGCTTTAATATTCGTTGTAATTAATATTCGAATTATCCGAGCAACAGAGAAATAAGCATTAATAGTGTATCTTTTTTTTAATTTCTATAAATAGATATACATATGTATACCGAAGAGCGGCATAAATGTTAGTTAAATCATTGCTTATCAGTCGTTTATATATGCATGTGCACACATACATAGTATACATATGCATATAGAAACAGCTGAGTTATATGCACGTCATACAAAACATCGAACGTACAAAAGCAAAATTCCAATTTCATGTACGTACGTGCAACAACAATTGAGTTGGTGCAACACAGCTTTTGTTGTCAGTTGTGCCTCCTACTGTTGCTACACAGTGAGTACAAAAAGAGGAAGCAGCAGTAAATGTGCGTTTGCAAAAAAAAAAAAAGCTGTACGACAAAACAGAATAGCGACAGAAGCGAAGCTCGCTGGTTGTTTATACGCAGCAGCAACAACAAAAAACGATAACGACGCGCATATTGAGCTTTTTTTTTTTTAATATAAAACGTTAAAATTGTTGATTCTAATTGGATGAAAAGTTGAATGAGAAATAATTATATAGTGAAAACATACAAAACTTTTTGTCTATTATAGCTCGAGTGTGTATATATTTTTTTTTAATTTTCTGTGCTGCATCCGAAAAAACAAGAAATACTACTGACCCAGTGTCTCATCTATCGATGCTGCTGCTATAAAAACGAAAGCAATTTACGCTAGTATTGTGAAATTCTTACAACACAAACAAACAAAGAAACAAAGCACAGCAATAAAAAAAAAACAAAAAACAAATTTGCAAAACTGGAGAAGTGGAAGAGAACACGCAGTTCCACCAGAAAGATGGATCATCATGGTCGGGGGAGTACACCAAGCAATAGTGGTGGTGGTGGTGGCGGCGCCGTCGTTGGTGGCAACAATAAAGGAACTGCAACAGCTGCAACCGATAAGACAACAATATTAGAAGGTAAATGAACCAAACCACATATATACACACACACATACACTCCTGTATTAACTGAAAGAGCAAGCGAGTGAACGTGCAAACGAACCTGTTGAGTCTGGTCGTATAGCAATTTGCAGTAAGAAAGAGAAGAAGTATAGCTTATCACCGCGAGTTCGGTAGCTTTTTTTGTTTTGCTTACTGATAAAATTCTTTGTTGCATTTAGCTTTTTTTCGGTTTTAAATTAATCTTTAGTTTTCGTCTTAAACATAATTCAAGAATTGAGATTGCATTCAAATTTGAGTAAGTTTCGACAATTGGATTATATAGAAAAAAAAGTTGCTGTAGAGTATACTAGGCTTTGAGATGTCCTGTAAAGTTTCTCTATTAAAAATCATTAAATTGTATGGTTTCTTTCTACACATTTTTTCCCCAATTTTCAAAACGTTTTTGTAGAACACTCCAACAAAAAATCCTTCTTTTTCGAGGCAAACCACTCATTAAATCATATTCAGCCGCCTTAGTAGGAATCAAACAGCTATCCAGCAACCGCATGATCCATCGACGAAAACAAGTGTTAATCAGAAGGGATCTTCTCTGGCAAATAAGCGGCATGGGATAACACCTACAAGTTCTGTTGATGTGCGTTGCTGAGCTGCTGATAATCCGGCATTTTTTAATAGTGTTGGGCATAGTCATCGTCTTTAACCTGAAGCGATATAATCTTGCTGACAATGTTAAGAATTATCAATCAATACACGATTTGTTGCCTTTAAGATTCTCGAAATAAAACCACTTTTCACGGCCAGTTATAATCCTTTGCAGGAACTTGTTTCTTCATAATTTCTCGTCTAATTCAAGCGGTAACCATTTTCCGATCTTTTAAATTTTTCCTGAAATGTCTTGTGAACTTAAGGGAATGTGTAAGGAGTTTTTACATTAAAAATATCTCTTTCAATGTTCCATCCGTGTAAATATTTTAAGAAGATTGGGTCAACGGAAGTTCTAAAACGATGCATTAAGCTCATCAGGACTTCTACTGTAGCAATGCTGATGAAGAAGAAATATAAAGTATTCAACGCATCATATAAGTCGACCTTTTTGAGGGTTATGGAAAAAGTTTTCCCTTAAAATAAAAATATACACTCATCGCCACTTCAATAGCACACTTCTCTATCGCCCACTGCCTCCAAACAAAGCATGCTACGACTTATTTTTTATACCCTGTTCTCATAAAGAATGAGGTTATACTAAGTTTGGACAGAAGGAGGCGTGGCAGACCCCACAAAGTATATATATTTCTGATCAGCATAAAAACACGAGTCGATATAGACATGTTTGTATGTACGTATGAAAATTAAAACCTTGGAGACTATAATAGATAGAGCGCTTAAATTTGGATATTTGGACCATTTTATTCATTCTTCAGTTCACTTGTATGCAATGAATGTGCCTTCGTCCTTAGTTTTTTATTAAAAATGTTTGTTGTTATTGTTAAATTTTCTGGAAATGCCAAATTTTAACTACTTCATAGGCCAGTTCAGAGAAATAGAAGGGCTGGCCCCTATGCAAATCTGTCCCATCTTTTATAATTATTATATAGAAATCTATGTTGTTAATTCAGATAGATATGCCGAATTAAATGTATCTTATACAAATTCTAATAAATTTTCATACATCAAATATTAAAGTTGAATTCCTCCATAATTTTTCAATCTCCGCCGTTCTTGTGTACCGATGATATCAATATCATCCGTTCCTACGTATCGGCATGTCGAAAGCGTCTTTATAGTCAACAAATAGGTGTTTGTGGCTTTGTTCATCTCACGGTTCTTTTTCAGGATTAGTCGTAATTTGAATACATATTTGGTCACTGGTCGACCTTTTCGGTTTGAAGCCACACTGATATTGTCCTAACAGTGAAGCCGTATATATTACACAATATACGTGACAGAATCTTATACTGATGGAAAGAAAACTTATTCCGCGGTAGTTGGCGTAAACAGCGGGATCTCCTTTCTTAAAGATAGGACAGTGAACACCGAGATTCCAGTCATGGGGTATGCGTTCATGGCACCATGTCTTGCATAATAGTTGGTGTATACTCCTAACCAAATTTTCGCCGGGGGTCTTGAATAATACTGCTGGCAGCCCATCAAAGCCTGCCGCTTTGTTATTTTTCCACCGAATCGACCTCGTTATAGTCTGGTAGCTCTACACTATTTTAATTTATGAAACTAGAAAACGCTTCTTTTTAAATTCTTATGAATTCATAAATGTTTAACTCTAATAACTTAAATTTTGGTATGTACTTCTAATATCAATTTTTCTACTCTAACTGTAAATAAATATTTACATATATATGTATGTGCTGAGCCATGGGAAGCGTAGCAATTTGTCTGTCTTCGTGCAATACTAAGCTATCTGAAAATAATTCTAGAATTATTGACGTGTCTGTTTGCTTCTATACAGAGAAGTATCCATACTTATTGTACGTACTACCGTTGTACCAATTATTGCTCTATTTATTTGCAGAAATACAGGTGGTGATACCTTCATATTTTTCTTTTATGAGGAACAATTGAATTTGTGAAAGAAAACCGCACATTGCCGAGATACACTTTATAGATAAAAATAATAGAAGCAAATAGAAATGGTTTGAATTGTTGAAAATAAATTAAATCGACGCTTGGCTTAGTCATCGGGTCGTTCAATGAAAAAGACAGAAATATATTTCCATACATAGACGAGTATATGCTATATAGTATACTAGCCTTACGACCATATTTTTAAATTGAGTGTGCACTGAAACCAATGAAGCTCTTGGCTGCCTTATCAACTGCGAAATGCTAAGAGCCTTAAACTAAATGCATAACATTAATGTTCATGTATAAAGATTTGTTGCTTCTTTACGATACATTTTTATGGTATATTGCATTTCCTTGTATTCTCATTTACTTGTACCCTACGTAGTTAGCATACAAGATAGTATAATATATTAGATTTATCAGAGAGTTTGCAAAGAATCAAAAGTTACATTATTTATTAAAATATTGGAACAAAATACTTCAATACAGGTTTAAATTTAAGTCCTTATGCTTGATTGGCCCTTAATTATGTCTGTTAGTATCGGTTTGCTCAAATTTTTTATTTATAGTCGATCCTATTTCGAAGATATCACCACAATATAATTCTGAGAAATTCATTGCGGTTTCCTGTAATGTTTGCCTTGATCAGCTCTGGATCGGTTATATTGAAAACTTCACATTCCAATGGATTTTTATTTGGAACACTTCTTCGTTTGCGCTAGTCCAATGATGCTCTGCATTGGTTTCTTTATATCTTTTTAACCGTTCTCCTTTAGAATACCAAAAAAAAAAATATATATAAAAATCAATGTGTAGGGTATACATGCTTCGTTTCGTCTAAAATAAAAGTTTTCTCCGATTTGATTATAAACTTAATTTACATAACTTATAAACGAGTGAGTGAGTTGAGATACGTTGGTCTGGTTGACTGACTGTTAGCCAACAAGTCCAAACCGCCCCCCAAACAGTATCTACTCGCATTACTACTATTATTGCCGTTGGCTGGCGCTTGTGTTGCTTTTGTAAATATGATTATTATTATTTTGCTGCTTCTTCCCTTTTTAAACTTAAATTTACTAACTTTTTACTAGAAAGTATTTTATTTTTATCAATTTTGAACTGCAAAAATTTTTTAATTAGCTCATCAAATAGTATGAGTCATAATTTTAATCAACTTTTAAATTACTCGTATAAACCCATTGTGCTATACGAATTTGGATCATGGAAAAAATTTTAAGTTCGTGCTAAATTGCAGTTTTAGGATTTATAGATAAAAATTGCAATTTTTAAGAAATGAAAAATAGTTTTTGCCAAGTACATATGCTGAAATTTTTCAATACCAAGTTCTGATCCCAGCGTTGAATTTTTCTTTTAAAAACTTCCAACGCTGTTTTGTCTGATTCAATCACAGTGCATGCTTCTATAATAGTATATCGGGAGTATCAGCGTCTTATAGATCTTGATTTTCGTCTTTCGAGAGGGCTTCTAATTGGCTGCTCAGCTCAAAATAGGTTCTGTTTGCAAGCATTGTTTTTCGTCTGATCTCCAGGCTGATGTTGTTGTTGCTGTTTAATTCGACTCCAAGATAGACAAAGTTTTCTCCAACATTGAAGTTGACGCAATTACGGCATGCGAGAAGACACTAAGTACCCATGAGCCGCGACTATTTTTCAATCTCTTAGAACGCCTTGTTCGCTTTCTTATGAAAGATTTCACGGGACTTTTCCTAGACTTGTCGTAATGTAAATATTTGGTCACTGGTACGGGTTCAGCCTTTTACACAATACGCACAATAGAAGAAAACTTTTTTCGCGGTATTTGGCGCCAACAATGGGACAATAAACATTGTTATTCCAGTCATTGGGTATGCATTCATCGGAACAAATCTTCATTAAAAGATGGTGCATGGTCTTTACTAACACTTCGCCACCAGCCTTGAATAAGTCAGCTGGCAGCACATCAGATTCTGTCGTTTTTTTTATTTTTCAGTATTTTGATAACCGAAGCGATCTTGTTTTGGTCCGTCCAAGTAAATTAGAAAAATTACTTCAGGTTTTTACTTTGGACAGAAGCTTGACCTTTTGATAAAACTTTTAAGCTTCATTTCTTGATCCTTTTTCTTGTGTGTAAAAAACCAATTCTCCTCTCTTCGTTTCTCTCGACATCGCTCTGTAACAGCTAGGTTAGCGTTCTTTTCTGCAGTAGTATTGCGTCGTTTCTCGTCTTATACCAAGAATTAGTCACAGGTTTAGTTTAACCAATGACCTGTTTGGCAGCCCTATCCATGGAGCAGGTGATATGTTTCCAACACTTCAAAATATTAGTGGATTAGAACAAACAACATTAGGTGCTTGCACTATGGTGTCTCCATTTATGTTACTGTATACATGCATCCATATGAGCTATTGACAGTAATTAGGTTATGTGTGGCTGAAGTCGCATATAGACCAATTAGCGTTGCCTATCATAAAAAAATTTGAGCATGTTGCATGTTTTCCAAATGGCTGGCTTCCCGTGTTGCGAGCCAAGGCTTGTCAAGATATTTTGATTTTGCTGTGGCTGTTACTGCAGCTGATCTGTTCCAGAATTTCCGTGAACTTTTACGCACATTGGTTTCTTATTTCATACTTTATCCACTTTTGCCACCTTGTGTCTGCTTTCTGTCCTATATAATTCCAAGGCATTTTAAGCTTGTTTGTGGGTTTAAACGGTGTTCCTCTTATTTTCTTGTATATCTTTATGGAGGAAATAAGTTCCTTCTTGTATACATTGATACTTAGTAACTTATTTAAGAAGTTGTACATACACCCGTTATTCATATGATAATTCATAGTTTTCTTGGGTGCTTTCCTGGAAATATCTTTAGTTAGTTTACCAATAGATTCCATAACAAAATTTTCAGAAAACGCCACTTAGCTTGGACTCTTCTGTACCTCAGTAAGTTATACATATAAACATGAGCTTATTGCCTCTTGAAATGCTGTTGCTATTAAGCTTCGCAGAGTCCGTCCCCATGAAAATGTAGAGCATATCATAGAATCATTTGCATTTGTCAACAGCAGTTGCGATGAAATAAAAGCCATCATATATTTTATTTCCCGAAACAACACTAGTAGAGAGATACCTACTCGGCCAGACAGCGTCATGGAGTTGTGATGTTGTACCACACAGGCTAAAGATCCGAATCAGGCCGAATCTGTATCGTACATACATACTTGTATATATATATATACATATAATTCGTGCAACATAATATCCTATGTACCCACACGCTTTTGCTTGGCTGTAGTATTTTTGTCAACCTGTTGAATATTTGTACATCCATGCAAACAAAATTGTACAAGCTACATGCGAAGCGCTACGCATTATTTAAATTTTTTCTGCTGTTGCCATGCGAGGTTGGTTTGTGTAATATTCCGAAATATCGATATACATATATCTGGTAGTTATTATAAGGAAGCTTCTGAGACCTGTTAATCAGCTTGACGAAACGAATGGAACTAGTTAACAAAACACTTCACTTAGTTTCTAAGCTAACTAGTGGAAACTAAGCATGAAGACTTTTTAGCTTCCTAAAAAAAAAATAACTAAGCAGGGGACTAAATATTGTCGGGCTGAGCTGTCGAAACATTAACGCTCACCGCAAAGACAGGGAAGGCTTCTGCCAAAACTTTTATCAAAGTTTACGCACGAACCGCCTCGAATGGACTATGTGTTATATGTATTAGTGCTTAAAATACATTAAACCACCCTCGTATATGCTTTGTTTTAATAATTAAGCGACAGCCACGCAGCTTTACTAATATTATGGGATTATTATGTATATATATATAGATATGTACTCATATACATATATACATGAAGATACTCCATATACATACTAGCATGTATACGTATAGCCGTTACCAAGTAGCACACCTGTACACGCTCTCACACACATATACATATTTACATGATTTTAAATAATTTTCCTTTCGTTCGCATGTACACCTATAGACACGAACAATTTTTTTACATGCATAAAGTTTTCTCTTAATTTTATGTTGACTGAGTAAAATCTGGCTCTTTAAAGTTATTGTTTTTCTAGCGGATGCACATCGATGTAAGGAACATATTTAATTTGAACAACTCCAACTGAAATAGATTTTGTATGAGCTATTTTTAGCGAAAAGTATGGTTTTTTTTTTATATGCTACACACAGCCATGTTAACGAGTTTTTATATTTAAAGTTTGTGGAATTTCATGTTGAAAATTTACAACTGTCATCCAATAGTATACACTTATATCTTCAAATGTTGTTGTGTAGTGAGAGACTCTGGTTATCTTAAAGTTACCTGGAACCTTGTGAAATCAGCTTTACTTAGATGGCCTTCCACCATTGTTCGGTCATGGTCGCATTCAGGAAGGCGCACCAGCTGATGTATTGGTCAGTAGTTTTGATTGCCAAGTACGCTGAGTACGCCAAAAATTCTGCAGAGAATTCTTCTTTGAACGGTCCATGCCTCGGCACCATATTGATTTTGATTTTGCCCTCTTAAAAGGGCTTTACTTCTAATTTACTTGCTAAGCCCAAAATAGCATCTATTTGCAAACGTGATTCGCAATAAAAACCAGGTTGACGTTGTTGTTGCTGGTTATTTCGGAACCAAAGTAGACGAACAATATGACGGCGTGCATGAAGACACAAAGTACTTTGGCTTGTCCTCATTCTGCGCTAGACCCATGACCTATTTTTCAACCTTCGAAAACGCCTTACTGGCTCGCCGTACTTGCGTACCGACATTATTAATATCATCCGCGTGTATTTTATCAGAAGATTGAAAAAACAGCGCTTTACCCTGCCTAAAACCTCTCGTGATATCAAAGGGTTTAGAGAGGTTTGTTTTCTTAGCGTGATAGCGTCATCATGCAAAGACGAACGATCTTTGCCGGGATACCTACTGCAGACAAAGCTTCAAAAACTTCGTTCGTATCGGCGTGTCGAAAGCGGCTTTAGAGTCGAGAAAAAGTTGTTGGGTGTCTTTATTAAACTCTGGGGACAGAATCTTATATCTGGTAGTTGGTGCAAACAGCGGAGTCTCCTTTCTTAGAGATAGGACAAGGAACACTAAAATTCCAGTCATGGATATGCGTTCATAAAGGAAATCTTGCATAAAAGTTGATGCATACTCAACCAACTCTTTGTCGCTGATCTTACATAACTCAGCCTCGTTATAACCCGACAGATCTAAAATAGTGTCATCATTTACTGGTGGTTCTGGTGTCATTTCTCTATCGGCGGTATTGTGCGCTTCATCGCCTCCAAAAAGGTTAGAAAAATTATTTCTTCTTAATCACAGTGATTTATGTGCATCTGTTACCAGATTTTGACTTTCGTCCATACAGAAAGTTACTCCGGGTTTAAAACCTTCAGGCAGGCGCTTCACCATTTTATAAAATTTTCGAGCTTCAATTCTGCCACATATCTCTCTCAACATTCGCAAACGCACGCCTTTCTTGCACCTTTTTCTTTTCTCGTCTCTCCATTTTTAGGCCCTGTACCGAAGGTACAAGAGCCTATTGGTTTTAAGCAAATGTATGTAACAGGTAGAAATAATGGTCGGAGACCCCGCAAAGTTACCCCCATTATGGTCAGGAGTGCTAGAGGAGCCGATATAGCCATGTCCGTCCGTCCGTCTGTATGAACGAAAGGATCTCGGAAACGGTAATAGATAGAGACTTCGTGTTTTTTTTTTTGTAACAACTCGCGTTGCTTCCGACTGCAGAGTTCCCTGTTTAGCGGCGTTTTTCTCTGCAGTAGCACTGCCTTACTCCTCGTCGTACCAAGAATTAGACACAGGTTTTGTTTTATCAATGACCTCCTTGGCAGCCCTATCCGTCAAGTGGGTGATATGTTTTCATTGCTCACCTATATCTTGAGAAGGCGGAGAGGCTTCCCTTAGCAGTCGGGATAGTGTGTGTTTGTGAACTATTGAAATCAAAATATTTTCATATTCTCTGACGTTCATCGGAGTTCTTAACTCTTATTCAATCAATTTCAAGTTAGTATTGTATTGGCTATAACTACTCAATGGTCTAGGAAGATGGAATAAAGTATTGAGTACCCGGTCATGTGGGTACACCAGGCTACTCTGCAGCAGATAGCTAGAAAGATCGTAACTGTCGAAACCGTCCATGCTTATGAATTCATGCATTTGAATTCTATTGAAGGAAAGTAGAAAGAAGCTTGTGATGAATTTTGAGAAAAATTTATGTCGTCAGGCAGGACGAAAAACAGTTATACGGAGTGACAGCACATGTAGAGTTTGTCTAGAAAAGTATTCGCTGGAAGATTGTCCCAGCTTGGAACAGTACGCACCAACTGTCAGCGAGGAATTTGGTAGAACTAAATTCAAAGTAAATTCTTTAGTGCAACAGATCTGAATAAAGAGCTTAGGCATTATAAGAGATAGAGCTCAATATCTGTTCCCCATTATTGAGTTTGAAATGAAATGAAAATGGGTATATGTCACGTCCCCAATCATATAAGTCAAAGTTGTCACATCTCAGCGTAACGTCGGGCGTAACCGACTGTAAGAGGCCCTGTACCAGATCAGGATCTAAATCCTTTCCTAACAAACACATTTAATGTTTCCCTAGCTTATGCACCAAGCAGTGCAAAACAAAAGGGTAGGAAATTAATAACAAAAATAGTACTGACGAAACGTATTTTGCTCCTCCCTCTTTTTACTATATGCCTTATAAAACATTTTTATGTATGAAAAGAAAAGGAAGGACGGAAGCATCATAGGCCGTTCAAATTCAATTGCTTATTAAATCGGCATTTATTATCCGATTGTAATGAAATTTTGGATTAGAGGGACGATATCTCTAAACTGGCATACTTAATTTTTTTTGTGCCGAAGAAAATTAGACTTGAGGGTGATTTTATGGGGAAGGGGCAAAATTTAAAATTTCAGCGAAGTCCTAGTCGAATGTCGAATATCGACTCTTCTATCACTCCTCACCATAATGTTGAGAACTTTACCATTATTTCTACGTGTTACATACATATTGCACAAAACCAATACGCTCTTGTACCTTTGGTACAGGGCCTAAAAATCGAATTAGTGGACAGACATGAGAGCGGATTCAGTCAATTGGAATGTTTAGGTATGACTCTATACAATAACATCATCATTATGAAGGTCGAATTAGTGCCGATGCATGATTTTTCACCGTTAGGAGGTGGAATATTGGATTATTGATAAGAGAAGCTAATATCGTCTACATTGCTGCTTGAAAAATAAAAATGAAAGTTTCAACAAACGCAACGCTTTATAAGCTCGTATAGCATATTGTAAATAGAATAATAAATATAAAGAATATCCTATGAGACACAAACAACAACTGATACGAGGGTATTTACAGAAGTACACGGTATATCATCGGCTATCGGTTGTTGTTTTTCTACAGCGCACTCATAGGGTAATAGCTTTTATATATTTTGGTACAGTAACAAAGGTTGTATCGATGTAGTCATGTCCGTCTGTCGGTTGAAATCGTGATCGTGAAAACTATGTACTACTTCCCATTTCCCATTTCCCAAAACCCATGCAGGGCAGTGTAATTAGTAATTAATGAATGTACCAACCTCTCTGTAAGGAGTTGTTTTCATAAAACTCTGTCTTTCATATCTGAGTTTTCAAATGAAAAAATTGTGCTTCTGGCTCATCTTTAGTTCAAAAAAAATATACCATACTCATTACAATACATGCGGAGGCCAAGCAAAATATGAAACAAGTTATTTTCACTATCCATCTGTCTGCTTCCAATGATAAAAGTTAGAAGCTCCATTCCAAGTCAGCTTGTGTACTTCTGGCACTACCCTCGTACCGCGACAATGACAAAATACTCTACTCGCAGCGTCGTTACAGTCACGGTGATGGTGACGGGGGCAGCAACAACAACCACAGACGGGCAACGGTATAAGCGACAAAAGTATTACTTTACTGCGACGTACATATTCGAATTGTGAAATTTGTACAATTGGCGGCATCGTGTGAGTGATTCAGTTGAGTTTAACAGTTGCAGTTAGTCAGCGCATGCAGTTCTCGAGTCTCGATTGCACGAAAAGCAGGAAACATAATGCAAACAAATTGAAAATTAATAAATTATAGCAATTATTATATATAAAAAAAAAATTTTACAACAATACGAGTAAAAGTACCTTGTGGGCATATACATATTCTTAATGTTCGAAACGATAACGAATTTATGGCCACAGCGTCAACAACAAAAACAACCACGCCAGCGCCGCCGTCAGCAGCAATTGCAAGCAGTGATACTAAGACAATGGAATATGAATGGTAATTGAAGCAGTGGCAGCAGCAACCTCAATACTAAGCAATGCTAGCAGCAAACAGTATGTGGTTGACGCTTTGCGGTGCCTTCAAGTGGGTGCCTTCATGTGGTGTCAGCCCTCTTTTTGCCAAATGGGTCAATTGAATTACTTTTATGAATGCAGCACTTACGCTACCTGTTACCGGCTGCCTGCTGCTTGCTGCTACATTTTTATTAGCTTCCATTAGAGCAACTGCCACATACAACTACTTCCATCCACATGCCGTATATATTGTAAAACTCTGCACCACTCAATAACTCATGCGTTTCATAATATTTATTTTTGTAGGAGTGCTGCACAATCTATTCGATGGACTAACAGACAAGGATGAGAATGTGCGCTTGGCCATACAGAATGCCATCATCAAGATATTGGAGACACATGCAGTGCGTGCAACAGACATCATCATTGAGTATAGAGACAAAAATGTCAAACTGTCGGAGCAAACTGTTTCCATACTATTGAAGTAAGTACAAATTTCCACAGACTTCTGCTATATCTTTTTTATATATTTATATATTACATATATATATGCTTTATATTACAGTTGCATACGCCGTGTTGTCAGCGACGATGTTGTGCTGCCCACTGAGGCCAATAGTAAATTGACTGCATTGGCACTAAAAGATTTAACCCACTCCGCTGAAAATATACCGCTTATACAACTTCATGCAATGAATATACTTGTCGCTATTGGACGTGGCGCTGATTGTGCCATTGTTATGGAGTCACTGTGCGCACATACCAAAGAAGGCGCCGTGCCGCATTTCATGCTCATGCAATGCCTGGGCACACTAGCAACAGCGAATGCGCACGGTGTTGTGCCGTACATAAAGCCTATACTGTCACGTATTCTGCCAAATCTTGGCGGCATTAAGCAGGATCATGTTAAACAATCACACGCTTATGCTATTGGACGTTTTAGTGAAGCACTGCTTGAGCACACATCGGCAAATAAGGAAAATGTTAATGGCGCCACATTAGAAAATGACAATGAAGCCGCCGCAAATGTTGAGACCGACGATGCCAGTGAACCAGTGCGCCCAACTACAGCTGTTCAAATTGAATATGAACTAATAAATTGCGGTACAGAAATTTCCGTTGCCTATGATGTGCTATTTAATCAATGGTTATCTTCGCGTGAGCCGAAAGTTTGCGTCGAGATATTGCAAGCACTATCCTCCATGTATCCACTGCTGCCAACAGACAAGATAAAGGATCAGTCGGCGCGCCTTGTGCCTCAAATACTTGCACTCTACCGTCGTTCCATTGAACGTAATTCAGTCACACAATTTCTATCGTCTGTGCTCAAGACAAACATTGCGCTGCATCCGACTGTGCTCGACAACGTCGCTGACCAATTGGTATCGAATTTATTCGACTTGGTATGCGTCTACCCAGACTATGAGAAGCCGCAGACTGTAAAAGGGCACTATGAAGTGTTGCGCTGCTTTCATCTGCTTTCGAGCATTTATGCGACCAAAATAATGGAAATGCTGCTCATACATCTGCGTAACAATAGCGAACGGGAGCGCATCAAGTCATTGCTGATACTAACGCATCTGTTAAATACTTCAACCGTGAATATCGAGCAAAAGCTACACGCGTTCATTGACTGCTTAAAGCAGATGATACTTGTAGAGAAGAGCATTAAAATGAAGATGACGCTCTTAAAAACAGTTTTTGCGCTGGCGCAAAAGTCCTTTATACGCGATAAAGAATTTGTTTGGTTCATAGTACGTTACAGTTGCAACTACGCTAAAGTTAACCAAGAGCACGGAACGCTTGAAGAGCATGTCAACTTAGTGTTGTCGTGTGAAAATATGCTTTTCATGTTAGCGTCTACCGTGGGCACGTTGGACGAGTTACTAAAACGCGAGCTCTTAAACTATTTTGTGCTGTTGGACTATACCGACGTATGTGGCAATATAGCAAAATGCCTGGCTAGCCTGTTTGCCAAATCTCCGAACATTGAATTCGATTTGGCCAATGAAGATGAAGTAGCTGCAGATGCTGCTGCTGGTGGTGGCGATGAGACGAACAAACCAGCCAATGCCATTATTGGTGCAACAACAAACATAAAGAAAGGCAAGATAATCGTGCCATGCGCAGAGGTTATTTTTGCACGCTGCATTGCTCTACTTGGCAACTCCAATTGTATTAAGCGCGCGTCAAACATACTCTCGTTCCTAAAGTACTACTATCCACACTTGAATCCGTCACTAGAAACTCTGTGGGATAAGCACATTTCGGATTTATTGCTGCACATTAACAAGGAGTCAGCATTTTTTGAAAAGCTTCACGAATTCATAACGGAGACCAATGAATATCTAAATGGCCGCGACGAACATTTTTCCGAACGTTTGGTAAACAAGATGTCTGACCAACTGCTTATGTATCCAATTACAAATCCGCACAATGAATTCGTTATACCAGAATTAGGTGCCGAACGTGGCATGCTACTGAAGGGTATTGCACTGACGTTGTGCTATGTCACTGATGTTCAGATCATACACACGAAGATTGATTTGATTATAACGGCAGCCAAGCAGGAAAAACTTGACAAGCACACAAAAAATTCCGATTATGAAGACAAAATTGTCTCATGTGCGTTATCGCTCGGTTATGTTTCACGCGTTCACATGACGCACGTAATCAAGAAACTCGCTGAACTGGCACATATTGGTGGGCGTAAGCATTCGACTGGTTTCTTCAGTAACCTGCATTTCATTAAGGACACACACAAGGAGCAGGAAAACTACAAAACCAATTTGTTGGTCGTTAAATCATTTGGGCATATAATGGATGAAGCAGATCCGCTGCAATCGCTGCAGAACCTTGACGACACCATACTAAATTTTTTAATAGTACAGTTGACGGGCAACAAGGATCAGACTATTATGTCTGCCATACTCAAAACATTGCTAAGCATTTGCAATCAAATAATTGTAACAAAAGAGGAGTTGACTGCTCCACTTAAATACCGGAAACAGATAATGGAAGCCGTGTTTAGCATACCCATTGAGGCACCCTTCGACGATCTACCATTGCTGCCAACCATACTCAAACTGGGCACAGATTTTATACGCATTGGTAAGTTTTATTTAGCAGCAACTGGTACGCCTATTTCTATATGCATATATATACTAATTTTTCAACAGGTGGTGATGATATTAACGAAACTGTGGATGGGGGCGTAATTTTCGAAATTGCATGCAAGAATTTCTTTTCGTGCGCGCAAAAGCTCAAAATGAAATTTGAGTCACAGGAGGAGGACGAACACAACAGCTTTTTGGCCAAGCACCTTAATGAGTCATTGCCAGAGCTGAATGCGCTCGTAAAGGTGATTGTCGAAATGGATCCATCGCCGTCAACATTAGATCTCATTATCTCTATATTGGAATGCTGGACACGCGACAAAAACTCCGAGGTGCGCATTTGCGCGAGCCATGTCTTTAATAACACGCTGGACGTCTATATAAAATCAATGAAAATAGGCTGTGAGGCGCCGTCAAAGTTTAATCAAACCGGACAAATGTTAGGCAAGATTGTGCCACGTTGCATTGACTCCAATGGCACTGTACGTCAGGTGTCTGTAGATATTTTACAAAAGACGTTGGAGATAGCATGCATCTATGAGACGTTGACTATTGCTGACAGCGCATCTGATTGGGTTAAAGAGATTGAACTAGTCAAGGAACAAATCATCACCGATGATCCAAAAATGATTTACAATTTGGCGGGCGACATTGCTAAAATAATAGCACATCGCATCTCCAGTTTTCAGTATTTACAGTTTAGGTAATGCACTCGCAAACACTTTAAACTTAATATTTTATTTACTTGATTCTTCTTGTTATTTTCTTACAGCAAAACTTTGCTACAATCCTTACGCGACCCAGAGCATAGCTCAACAATAGGAGCAAGCGTTGTACTAAAGTTCTTTATACAACAAAAAGGATCTGAACTGTTTCATGCTATACCAGATCTGGTCAAAGATAGCTTGAGTGCTATACAAGGCTGTGAAGTGGTTCGAGCCAAGTCAGGCGTACTCAAAGCACTTGTTGCGCTGACCAAGCATCATCCCAAATTGGTTTGCACTGAAATGCTCAACCAACAGCTGCCATATGATGAGTGAGTGACTGTAGTAGTTCGTACGCATTTCATGCAAATTAATGTTATTTTTTTTTACATTGTTTTTTAGCCAAATTGTCGAATACTGGCATTTAGTGTGCACAGATATTGAGCTCACCGACGTCATATTCGAAAATTTTTTGCAAATTTTGACATCTTCTTGTATCTACGAACCGAATGAGCCAGCTAGTGAGCGGCAAAAGATCGCCAGTGTACATCCGTTTGCTATTTTCTGTGCGCTGCGTGAAATGATGCCTTGTAAAGAAATCCGAGAGGTATAGAAATTTCGAATATAGTCACAGAAGACAACCCACGCGAGCCACTTGTAGTTTTTAAATACCTACCATTAGACTATGTTGAAATTTTAAGCTATCTGCACTATTAAGTTAGTTTTTGACAGCTATTCAATGCGTTATAGCTATTAGAATCAAAAAAAAAAACTACAAGTGCCAATCAAAAGTTCGGTTATCGTTGGATATTTCTGGGTCTATTAGCTCATTTAAACAACTAAAATATATACGACAATCTTTTGCTATTTACAGGAACTTAAAAAAAAATTTGCCGATCTCTTCACTATGCTGCTAACCTCTTTGGCAACGTATACAAACTTAGCGGCTCCAATGTACACAGGACTGCGCAGCAATTCACCTACCACAGGTGGTTCGGTAAGTGGTACTACGTCCAACAGCAGCGTTAGTTCACTAGCTGCAACCACAAAATCTAAATTTGGTTTTGTGCCGAACAAAGAAGTCGTCAAACTAAATCCCTGCCAAATAGTATTAGACACGTATCTAGCATTCCTCACCAATCTCGAAATGGAACAGATATCTACAGTATTAACTGTACATACAAAACTTGCAGCGAGCAGTGATCTTAAGAACTACATCGAACTATTGACACCAATGGCCATTGGCCTGGTAAATCAATTGCAAATGAACTCGACTAATATGAAGCAAGTCGTAGTTGCACTGAGCAAGTATGTTTCATCGCCGTATGATGGACAACGCGTCGCTGCTGTTGGGCTTTTCTCGCGTCTTGTGCCGTTAAAGCCTAGTGCCGAAATATCATCGATTATAATGCTGCATTTGAGTTCAGCGCTGAGTGACCCGAATGCGGTTGTTCGCGGTCTCAGTTTACAGGGTATGGGCTACGTTGGCCAACTGAACGAGCATGATATTGAAAAATATACAGAAACAGCTATTACCGCGCTGCTTAAAGGCATCGACGACACTGTGGGGTAGGTAGCCACCATTTAATTGCGTTAAATGATAACATTAATAAATGTTTTTTTTTTTTTTTGTTACCTTACAGTGAGTGTCTCATAAACATACCATTGGAAAGCATGCGCGGCCTATCGCGTATACTGCAAGCATTGCCCAGTGATCGTGTTGAATCGTTTCATGTCTCGCTCGCCATACGCATACGTCCGTTCTTTGGCAGCTACTCACTTGAAATACGCGAGGCAGCTATAATACTATTTGGCGATTTGTGTGAGTCAAAAATGACAATCAATGACGGCTCCATATCACCCAACTCATCGATCGAGGCACTACGCGAACAACTGTTCGCCAACCTGTTCCCGCTGCTGTTGCACCTTAGCGAGAGTGATGCATCGATCATAAGGGTGAGTTTCGAGTGATTGAATATAACGATTACATTTTTTGAAGTGAAACTTTTTCTTTTATATTTTAGGCATGCAAAGGCACACTGCGTCGGGTTTGCAGTCTTCTCAATGCGCCAAAAGTCAACGAGATGGCGCAGCGTCACCTCATCGACTACGGTCAATTGCAGTATAATAATTTTGTAATAGATTTTGTTAAAGTGATTGTAAGTGACTGCTTTGTTCAATTTGTGCGCTGCTTATAAGCAATGACCATCTTATTTACAGGCAACAGATCTTAGTGAACATATACAGGACTTCATAGACTCGTGCGTACCGAAATTGCGCAGTCAATGGCCCGAAGTGCGTGGAAGTGCTGCAACAGTCATTGGTATGTGTATGGCGTTACAGCAAAACAAAGTCGAAAATTAATTAATATTTTTTTTAAGGAATTCTACATAATTTCCTCACTGAACGCAACACACAAACCGAGGCGGTTGGTAATAAAATCGCCAATTTGCTCAAGGATGAAAATCATTTTGTACGCGTTCGCGCGGCCACTGCACTGGGTTATTTCTTTGGCGATATTTAAGTGAAATTTTAAGCACGAACTCCCTCTGTAAGAATAAACAACCTATATTATATATTTTGTTATTCTAAATACACTTCTATATTACCACAATTAAATTAATAGTCAATAAATGTGATTTATGTGCATACATACAGATACATACAAATACATTATGCCTATGTAATTGTGTGTTGCGAACAATACTATGGATGTTTGCATGTACCCCTTATACAATTTGTATAAATCTATCGTGTTTTGAAGAAATTTTCTATCGTTGACCATTTGTGCCCTTTCCATAAGAAACGAATCTACTAAAAAATAATAAAAGCAAACTACACATGAAATAAAAAGAGAGAGATACAAACTCGTAAACTAGCGGTTTCGCATCTATGTGTATTTCCGTTAGATAACTGTTCTTTGTACTATTATAGGGACACATTTTTGTTAATGTTGAGCAATTTAAATAAACAATTATAAATGTACCTCAAAAAAATTGCTGTATCATACATAATAATATATTTTTAATTAAAACTTTGTAATTTCGAACATATAACAATAAATACGAAACTCAAACTTAAACCAACAATTTACACTGTCTTTGTTTTACCGAGCGGATAATGCGTCACAAGTCCCGAGGACCAAGCGACTGTCAGGACTGATAGATTATTATGCATACTCTGGAAGCAGACAAAATTTGGGAAATCATCTGGAGTATTGCCAGTTAAAAAGAAACCAGGTGTAAGCAGCAAATCATAATGTTTGATTGTTGTTTGAAAACAGGCAATAGAATTTGAGTTTTTAAAAGTTATCACGAGAAAGTTTCCGTTAGGATCCCATACAATCTGTTGTGGCAGGCCACCAACCGTAGTACTACGGGTATCAAAAGCGCTGAGATCAGCAATGGGTAATATATCATTGCGCTGGTCCTTTTCAGGTACATCTGTCAAAAAAAAAAATAATATTATTTTTTTATAATTCAAGAAATAAAGTGTTAAACTAAAACGTGTGGTGTGGTACTTTAATGTCGAATAACGCGGTCAATACTTGAGATGTTGGAATGACATACCATACAAAACTAGTATCAATTTAAAATAAACAAATGTACTCGAATTCTTTAAAAGTAACGCACCACACATAAATAAAACATCCTTTATATGTTAAACATGTTAGTAGCAGTTAGTGTAGCAGTAAGTGTGGGCAGCATTATACAAGCGACAACTGTGCTTGCGTTGTCGTTCACCTGTAGCTTGCCTCAATCGGTTGATTTATTTGTTTTTGGCAGCATTAAAATATATTAAACAACAGTAAATATGCAGCATGCCCAAAGACTCAATAAAGAACGCGCATATTTACACTGCCTTAAAGACTAAAGGAGATTCAAATTTGTCAATACTAACCCTTAAAAAAGGAACCGGAATTAAACTGTAGGCGGTACAAAATCGGATCTGTTGTAGTGACAATGAGCAAAAATGTGCCACACGGTGACCAGCAGGCTGCTTGTACATAACCAGAACAGAGGTTCCAACGTTCATGCTGATACTCATTTTTGCAGTCCCAGACGCGGAATTGTTTGTCGACAGTACCAGCCACAAGCCAATTGTTATTCGGTGACCATTTTAAAAGTGAGATCGGTGGTCCTGGTCTCTTGATAACCTGTTTAATCATTGTATCAATATTCCAAATGGTAATATTACTGTCACCAATCGAAGAAGTCGCCAAAAATATACCAGTTTTACTCCACTCAAGCGAAGATACAGGTAAATTGTTCGAACTGTAGTAAAGATGTTTAAATTTGTTCAATTAAGTCTGGAGTACTTTTACCAAAAATATACATACTGTTTAATTAATTGGTTCTGTGACGATGGGCGCGATATATTGGTGCTAGTGTCGACACGCCACAAAAAAACACCCTTTTCGCAGCCGACAGCCAATTCGCCAAAACAGTTTGGACGCCAAGCCATGCAGGTAATGACATTTTGCTCAGCGCACTGTTAAAATTAACAATTGTAAGTCAATACTGTTTAATAAAAACATTAAACTTGAGAATGCACTACCTTGAGCAAGACAACATTTTTTGGTATGTCCGTGTAAATGCGCACGGCATCATCGGAGCATGCAATCGCAAGTTTCGAACTAAGTGGATGCCATGTCATATATCGTACAGGACTACTAATGCTGTCTCTTCAACGAAATAACGTAAATATACACAATAAATATATTAACTTTAATCTATAATAATTAGAACTAACCTGACTTCTGCGTATTTTAACATATTCGCAACGTTTAGCTGAATCGCATGCGGAAAGAGTTTTAGCTTTATTCTTTCCCAGTAGTTCAGCCATTGATCAATATAGTTGGCCACCTTTGCTATGGTCGGTTGCGTGGATGCAGTCTGTGGATGGCATGCTTCAGCGAGTGCCGCTCGGTAGCCGCTTTCAAAGTATATGCAGGTTATGCGCTTCAGCACTGATTCGTTCACCGGTATCAGCAAATTGCGCGCGGACATGTCAACGCAGTTGATTTTGTGCGATGTGGTATTGTACATGTCCAGTGCGACATTTACATCCGGATAGTCGTCTTTCAGCTTAAATGTGTATATACGTATGTACAATTTGTATGTGCATCGCAAAAATTAAATTGCTACTTACCAAATATTCAGATTGCTGACGCTGCTCCATCTGTGGCATGACACAGATCATAGTACGATTAGGCGGTCGCACAAAGGCGCTAATATCTTGTAGCGATGCCATTCTTATTAAAGTTGGCTACAGAGAAAATGAAAAAAACAAAAAAAAACCACAATGATTTCTAGTTAAAAAGATGCCTGTTTGCGCGCCTACCTACTTCTTTCCGTATTAAATTTTGTAGCCGGCTTAATGCTCAACATTGCCTGCCAAGAACTGAAATAGTGTTGATCAACATGACAGAGTTTCAGCTGCCTTATATATTTGGTACTAAACTCAAAATTAAAACGGGGCAATTTTAGTGTTTTACATACTTTCATACAAAAATTGCGGTTATTTTGAAAAACTATTTTCCAATAATTGCAAAAATTAGTGGATAACAATTAATTACCTTTTTTCGAAGACTTTTTTGAACTTGACTTCCTTTAGAGGAAGTTTTTTCTTTCATTGCTGTTCCAGATACATTTTTCGCTTCTTAACTGTAATTATATTCCACCTTTCTCCCTCTTTCTTTTCAATATCAATTATGCAAACATGTTTTCTAACGAAAAATCTACGTTTTGGTTTGCGAAACTAAATTTACGCTTTTTGGAAATATTTAAGTAAATCCAGACAAAAGATAATAATTTATGAAATAAGCTACACCAGAAAGTGCACATAAAAACTATTTTGAAAACTAGAAACGCGTTGAAAACATTAACTGCAACCAAATAAATGTTAATCATAAACAGTAACCTGTTTTCTATTTAAAAATTCGGGTTTTTTTTATTTTTTTATGCATTGCCATTTATATTTTCTACAGTTCCAAGCCACACTCAAATATATTGCGTAATATACACAAAACAAAAAACAAATAGTTTGATTAAATAAGCCTACAATATTCGCCTGGATTCATATTTTTTATAGACATGCAGCAAAAACTGGTTGGAAAAACTCATTTCTAAATTCTAGTCGCAATTGTTCTATCAATACGCGGCAACTAGTCCATCAAATCTATCTAAAACATAATTTAGGAAATATCTGTACTGGAATGAGATACAATGTATGAATGCTACGATCATTGGAGGTAGCCATGACACATCCCACTTTTCTGTTTTTATTATATTTATAAACCTGGAAAACTCTACGTTCATGGTAGAATATAAATTATCCATTTCAGCATAACAGACTAGGTATTCCAGGTATGCCAGTTGCAATTCTAAGCGAATTTATGTACACGTATATCTGGCAACTCTGCGATACCAGATCGCAACAGTAACAGAAGCAACAAACAGCATAGCATAGCATATCCAGGAAAGAAACTAAAAAAAAACATTTGTCGAAAAAATACAATTTTTTCTTTAATGCAAAAGAAAAATTGTTATACAGAAAAGTTAGTCCTTTTTAAAAGCGCTAATGAACTCACAACCGTTCCCAATAGCGCGCTGCTATTGACTACCAATAAAAAATTACTGTAGAACAGAACCGATGCGATTTGTCGACAGACTAGACGGACGCTAAAAAGTTTAGTGACTGAAAATCGAATTGCGATAAGAAAGCGTGCTGTTGTTGTATGCGTACATATTTCATCAATCGCTGGCATTTTTTTTTATAAGTAGTGGACGTGCTGTCTATGACGAACGACGAAAACGTAAACGATACGTCGGCGTCATATCAGTAGAATAGACGTACGGATTTCCCCGACCTTGGACGTTGTCGTTAAACAATTAGCTGAGTTCGTTGCGCAGCAGAAACGCATAATAAACGCTATAAGCTGTGGCGGGTGCAGTATTGGGTTACTGAATTGGAGTATTCGAGCGTCACGCAATTATATTAGCAACCTAACTGACCTACTTATAAATATATATATGCACTGCCAATGAACATCGCACACCACCAATTGGATTAACAACAAATCATCTGTATTAGAGGACTTCCGATCCAATAGCATTTAAAATGCACAATTTAACACATCCACTCATAAAGGGTCTAAACGTGTTGCGCTGTGCGGATAAATTCACAGATGTCACGCTGCTTGTGCAGGGTCAGCGCTTTAGGGTAAGTCTCACTGCAAATTAGCTACTACAATGCTGTGTCTTATCTTTGCTTTTGTTGTTGCAGGCCCATCGCATCATATTGTCGGCATGCAGCGACTACTTTTGCGCCATGTTCACGGACGGCATGGTGGAATCACGCATGGAGGAAATACCATTATTGGGTGTAACTGCTCGTGCCATTGCCGATATTATTGAATATATCTACACCGGTAAACTCGAGTTAACAAATGAAAACATTGAAGAAATACTTGCCGCAGCCACACATGTGCAAATGAATTGTGTCGTCACTGCTTGTGTTGAATTTCTAGAAAATCATTTGGATGAGGAGAACTGTCTAGATATAGCCATACTGTCCGAGCGCTATGCACAGGATACTCTAAAACGTAAAGCCTACCGCTATATATGTGCACACTTGAAACATCTGTCAGCGTCTCCGGAGTTTATGAATCTCAAATTCGATAGCATACGTTATATACTCTCGAGTAATTTGCCGGTTGACGTAACGGAAATCAATCTGTTGTCGCTCACAATGAATTGGTGTATGCGTACGAATCTCAGTGACAATGAACGTTTCAGTGAATTAATTGAGCATATACGATTTGATGATATTTCAAACGCTGATTTTCGCGGGCTGCGTCAACAGATGCAGCAACTGCATGATCGTGAGACAAATTGCGGCGATAATATCATTACTATGCCAAAACTTGCCAAATTTTACAGCCGACTCTTTCCGGACCGCTGCAAAATGCCATTATGGCATGATCCCGTATGTGATAATCATTTGAATGTTCCGAATATAAAACCTGCCGGTTTAATCAACATGCGAGGCATGGAACTATCACTGCTCAAAGTTGGGGGTTTTGAGTCGGAAGGTTTGACTAATGCCATCATGTACTTCTCGCCGTCGACTAAGAAATGGCGTGAACTGACTGAGATACCTCATATTGCTCAATGTAAGTATCTCTATGTATATCTGCATGCTTGACGCAAAGTAATGTAAGAGATAATAGTATCAAAATATAGTTTTCAAGAAAGAATTTGTGTTTTATACCCTGTGCTGGTTCTCTCCAAGTTGTCCACACTTGACTTATTCGTTTTTATTTTATTTTTTGCAGGCAATTATGGCACCGCTGTGCTGAACAATGAACTCTTCGTGGTGGGTGGTGCCTATGACGTATGTCTTAAAGAGTATATACATCCATTTGGGTTTCGTTATTGCCCATTACGTGACAAATGGAACAGCATGGCGCCCATACAGTCTGAACGTTGTCGCTTCTCTCTAAATGCGGTCGGCACAAAACATCTCTTCGCAGTTGGAGGCATTGCCGAACCTTTTAACAACTCCACCGATAATTTGGATCAGATTCCAGGTTCAAATGTTGAACGTTATGATGCTGTTCATAACTTTTGGACCTACATGCCGCAGTTAACTGAAAACCGTAGCCAACATGCTGGCACGGCAGTCGGCCATATTCTGTACATATCAGGCGGCATTAACTCTTCTGCAGAGGTGTTGAACACGTTCTGGTGTTTCGACACAAAAACAAACATTTGGTCGCCACTGGCACCCATGCTCTCATCCCGCTGTGATCACGCACTAGTCGCTATCAATAACCGGATCTACGCATGTGGCGGCTGGTTCGAGAATATTAATGAGTCGCGCGAACTCGCCAACAACATCGAAGTCTATGACATAGATCGTGACATTTGGCGTCCGGAGACACTGGTCTCTGATCCGTCGTTTTACTCAGGCATCGCAGCGTTGGATGATACCATCTACTTTGTGGGCGGTCTACAATCAAATGGCACTATAGATCGTGCCACTTCAAAAACATCAACATATAATGTAACCACAAAGACTTGGCAGTCTAATAAAGATTGTAATTCGCCAAAGGATGTGTGGGAATTAGCGTGTGAGTCAATGTACTTGCCTAAACCACTTGATGTGACTTAGTTTTAAAATCTGAGAAATCGAGAAAAAAAAACAGTTAAAAATATGTGTTCATTTTTTTCCGGTTTGGCGTATCATTCGCTTCTTAGCTCATAATTTTTAAATTTATTGCATTCAGATTTCTACACGGATTTTAATTTAAAATATGGCCGGGCCAATCCGTGCATCTCGCAACAAAAGCAAATCAAACAAACTCATTGTATGATATAAAACTATTTAATATTAAAATAATAATATATTGAACACGAACCAAGTTGATTTTTCAAATTTTTTCATGCTTATCCAAATTAATGAAAAAGGTTGACAAAATGTATGACTAAGTTGGGGCGCTGTAGAGCTGTTAAAAGGAAACTGCCACAATTTGTAACATAAACAAAATACAGTTGGTTCAGGTTCCTACGCAGTTAGATGACACGGACTTGAGTGCTTCGGATAAAACACAAGGAAAGGATATTGCGGCTGTTTTTTACTTTGAACTGTTTCCGAATCCGCTGAGCTTTTCATTAAATGAGAAAGTTAAAGTTGTAACATCCTTTGGACTCAGTAGACTACGTTAAAAATTAAACAAAATTTAGTTTTCTTATCAATATGAACCGCGTACGCGAGCAGCATCACTTCCTTTACGAAGATCGGGAACAAGATATTCTGTATGTACTGGCACTGGCGCACGACAGTACATCACCCTGTGTGAAACCTCTCTTGGTATCGAAGGGTTTGAAGAGATTCTTTCCTACCCTGTCAATGCTTTATGTGTGTGATAGCGTCATCATGCCAAGACGAACGATCTTTGCCGGGATACCTAGTGCAGACAGGGCAACAAAAATCTTTGTTGTTACGTGGTAATTGGGGCACTGGTCTTGGACCTTTTAGCTCTGAAGCTACGCTGATACTACCCTATACATCAATACATCCGTATACGGCTGCAGCCCTTTATAAAGCATGCATTCATCGAATCAAATCTTACATAAAAGTTGGGGCATACACCTTAACAACTCTTGGTGTCACTCTTGCATAACTTCGCTCATCGAAGAATGCTGCATTACTCTTCACATTTTTTATACCGAAACGACAATATTTTAATCCAGTGGTACTACAAAAAAGGCAGCATTAGTAGCTGGTACTGGCAGCACTTCTCTATACACGGCATTGTGTACTTCAATACTTCCACAAGTACGTTATGGAAGTGATTTCTCCATATTTTCAGTAATTAACGTACATCTGTAACCAGACGTTGGTTTTCTGTTTATAGAAGAAATTAACTTCTTGATTAAAACCTTCGGTCAGACGCTTGGTCCTATAATACAATTTGCAGCTTTACTTTGAACACATAATGTGACAATCTCTTCAAGCACTCGCCTTGCTCCTTTGTCTTGCGTTTGTAAAGACATTTTTCTTCTCTCCTTTTCTCTCGATATCGTTCTCCAAAAATCTTGCTTTGCTTCCAACTGTAGAGTTGAGCGAGTTGAGAGATGAGTTGCGAAACTCCTTGTCATACCAAGAGTTAGTGACAAGTTAGCCCAATATCTGGCTCAGAAGCCTTCCACCTACGCTGAGTCTAGTTCGTACGTTGGCAATGAGGAAATAGTGTTCCAATTCAATATTGGCATCCCGTAATATTTGTAGGTCCCACACGCTCTATGCGTAACTTCTCTCAATTACAACATGGTCAATTTGATTCGTGATTTTCATTTTTAACACGCTTATATAAGCTTCACCTCTATGTTTGTAATCGACTTTTTTTAACTTGATTTTGACCCACTTTGAACGGTCAAATTTAATTTAAACTTTGTATACTTATCAAGGACCGATGACAATACAATAATTTCACAATTTCGTCCTAGTATACTGACCAGCATCATCAGGATAAAATGAAAAACTTATGCTTTAAAGTGACTTTCACTGTATGCCTAAAAGTATGCAATACTTTTGCAAAAACAGCTCGTTAAGGCAATACAACATACGGCATGCGAGTCAATATACTTGCCTAAAGTACTCGATTAGTATCTTAGAAATGGCGTATTAGAAAGTTAAAGCTAGAAGATCCTCAGAGACTACGTTTCTTAACTAGTGGAACTATTTACCAAGCTACACTCATACTTTACTCACTCGTATTGAATCCGTAGTATTTTCAATTCACTTAAAAATTATAAAAATTAAAGCGCTTTATTTCAAAAGTTAATTTTCTTTTATTGATGCATTTCTGGCATTTCAGTTTTAAATATATTTGCGTAAGATGCACAATAATTTACATGTATTTATACATATATACTCGTATATATCATATTTATATATGTATATATCTTTCTTTTCTATTCTTGGTACTGCCGGTAATTTTTATTTTACATTCAATACAAATTCTTTGCGTGACTTCTGAATGTCGCATTTATGGCGCACTTTATTAAAATGTTTTTTTTTTCTTTTCAAACTTCCCATAAGTAAATTTTAATAATTCATATAAAAATGTCTTTGTTTTCTAAAATAAATTTAAGCATTGAAATAATTTCATTCGCTAGATTTTTTTATATAATACGTTAAAATTGCACAGTTTTAAAATTTTTCGATTTTCTTTAGAGATGTCATTTTATTTTCCATGTTTTGATTTTGTCATCTTGACAAACTACAAACTATAGTTTGACATTTATTAAATAATTAAACATTAAAAAGTATTAAAAAAATAAAATTAATAAAATTACAATAAAAAATATTGCACAAAAATAATTACAACATTTCGAAGCAGTTTATATTCTCGTAAATAAATAAAATTAGATAATTATAATACAAATTATTTGCATATATCACATTTACCGAAACAAAAAAAAAAATATAAATAAAAAAATACAAGTAAAATAATATATATTTATGCATACAAATAAGTTTAATTAAAATTATTGGAAAAAAGGACTAGAATCGATGTTTGTCTTAACAAAAGAAAAAATTGTTAATTTGTGTTGGCTGCGTTTGTTTGATTCGCTCGTTTTTCTTCTTTTTTTTAGTAGTACTTTATTAGTTTTTGGTATTAGTTATGAACATATATATGTATATAGAACAGGCATGGGCGCGAAGAGCACAAACCAAAGTGTAAGCGTATGTATTAGTGTATTGCTGTATTTCAGTGTGTTTTCTTGTTGCTCTTCAGCAGACTTCGTATCAGTATCCGCAGTAACCGAATAGTTTTCGGCCACGGCGGACACCCCTGGCCATGCCTGTCAATGTAGAGCTTCTGCTTAAAGCTAATCAAATAAATGTGCGTCAAGCGTTTAATTTTATATTTAAATAAAATCATAAAGCGTCTGTCTCATTGTTTTGTTCTTTGCTTTTCGTAGAAATGAGCCTAATTAAGCTTAAATTAAATTTAAAATTTTTTTTCTGTTCGAATTAAGCGTCTTATTAAAATTCTGTTAAATTTAAAATTTTGTGTTACAAAAAAAAAAAAAAAAAAATGCGTGCATGACTTTTAATTAACTTTAGTGTTAAGCGTTTAATTTTCTGTGTTTAGTTATTATTTAAAATAAAACGAAAAAAAAATATTCGATTTTGGGTATTTTTGTTCAACCAAATTTTTACGTTCTTCGTTCGCTGGCTTAGGCTATCAGAACCTCCTCGTGTAGTCCCTCTGCATCAAGCGACTTAATCGATTTATAAATGTCGCCTTGACTGGATGCCTGCGACTTCGAACTTGATGTCATGTTGTATAATTCATCAAGATCCTGACTGCGTCGATAACTAAAAAAAAAACATTAATTTATTGTAAATAAATAATTACGAACATTTTTTTAATGAAACTCTTTTAATACCTGCTCACTGGGCGACTGTAGGTGGACATGGCTGGGCTGGCGGGATTGCAGTTGCTGTTGTTGCTATCATTATCACCTTCGCTTTCCTTGTTTGTGTTTGTGCTGTTATAGAGATCGCAGTTGTCTAGATACTCCGAGCGCAAATACGTATCCAGATCATTATCGTCGTCTTCATTGTCCGCATAGTCCTGGTCGTTATCGTGATCCTGCTGCGATTCCACCATGCACAGCCACTGTGAATTGTGGTTGCGGAATTTCTCGAGCTGAAAGCAAAATTGTTAAATGTGTACTGCCGGCACAACGATTTGAGCTTACCTTTATGCGCTTAGCCCATTCGCTGTCGCTAATCGCAATTATATCGAGACAATAATCGCAGACTTTGCGTATCTCCTCATTCTTGTCGTGCATCAAATCGATTAGATAGGCCGGCGACTCGGTCTCCTTAATCATGTATTCGCGCGTACTTTCGTGTCGCAATATTTGCTGGAATACAAATATGATCTGCAGCACAATTTCGTCGTCCTCCTGCTTCGCCTTGAGTAGCTCAATTAGCGAAAGAACCACCTTGGCACGGCAAAATAGCAGCGCACACAGCTCATCACAAGCACAGGTGCCCAAATAGACAATCGTATCCAGCACAAGATCATCGAGTCGTACACCCGGCACCAGTATGTCGCGTATCCATGAGATCAGTTGGAAGTTCTGTAGAATTTGTGAATAATCGAGATCAGTAAGCGCCAAATTGCCCAATATGCCCAGGCATTCGACAATGAACGGCTCGTCATCGCAGATGGTAAGTATTCGCGCCAGATCGCCCACATAGTCGATAAACTTAGGTTGCAGTGTTTCATGCTGCGATAAATTGCGTAACAATTTCATCAGCAGTGCATCCTGATATTTAAATGCGCGATCCATTAGACTGTGCAGCCGTTGACCCTCTACCATAATCTGCGCATTACGTCGATTCAACGAAAGATTAATGCACAGCGCAATCAGGTCTAGATCAACTTTAACATTAAGATTCAGTATAATAGCATCGGTGGCCATTTGCACACACTCGGTGTGCGTAAACATCGACTTAACCTTGTCGTCTAGGCTCATGTGGTATAGTATTTTAACAGCGATGCCGTGATGCTTTTCGTCATTGATGAACATCACCAACAATGGCAAAAAGCCGGCGGATACCATTTTGCGGCGTAGGGTGCCGTCAAAGGATAGATTGAATACTAATTTCAACGTGACCTGCACCAAATCAGTGTGTCCACTTTGGAAGAGGCGTGGCAGCTTGGCCACAATATTCAGATCATTCATTTCATCCTTGTTGTCGCCAACAATAGAAAGTTTTTTTAGGAATGTGCTTACTAGCATCAACAGATCAATATTCTGCCGATCAAGTGCCTTAATGAGCATCTTGACAATGTGCTTGCGACGCATTTTCTCCTCTAGCTTCACATTTTCGGCCATATTCAATAGCAAATAGAAGGCAACGCGCAAAAGTTGTTCCTGTTTCTTTGCGAACACCTTCAGCTGCTTATTAAGACGGTCGATTTCCTCCTTCTTAACCTTTGGATCATTACGATCGAGCGCTTCGTTACTGGTAGCACGTGCATCGCCATTGGACGAAATACCTGAATCCGATATATTGGAATGTGCACCGGCAGATAATGCTTCATGGTAACTGCTATTTAGTATTTGACTCTTGATCAGTGAGGATGACATTGAGCCGTGAAAACTCGACCAATTACCCGATTTCGGGCGCTGCTTCAATTCCGGTATGCGACGACGCGGTGGTTCCATTTCCTTCGGTTTTTCTTCATTCATTATATCGAGAAAATCGTCACTGCTGCGATTCAATTTCTCCTTGCTAGTCTTCGCCGAATGCGGCGTAGAGCCGTTTGGATTCTTGCGTACGTCTAGCTCATTGCGCATGCTCTCATAACGCCGCAGCTCGTAGTCGATGACGTCCATGCAAAGTGAACCGATCTGTAATTATTAAGAATGAGCAAAATACAAGAGCGGCACTGGAACATTTACGAATCTATTTACGTACCTTATATTGTACTATTACTGAGTGAAATTTGGTGTAGGTCGAAAAACAAAAAAATATATAGATTATATTTGTAGATAGATCCAGACTCTTGCGCCAATCCTCGCGTAATACGCGCGACAATGCACTTAGGCAAGCCTCTGAGAAGATACAAAGAAGCAAAAAGTTAACACTTTTCAATAAAAAAAAATCAAATTAAAAAAACTAGACGATGGAATCGCCTGACGGAGGAATATCTAGACAGAGAAAGCCTAAGACGGAGTATTCCTCAGCCAATAGAATATCCAACGGAGAAATTCGCAAACAGTGGACTCCAAGACGAAATCCACATATGGAGGAATAACTACAAGATCGAAGCTTCGATCATATTTACTTTTGAGAATCGCAAAGGAGATCTATTCCGGCCACGGTCGAATTTTCGAACAAACAAACTCGGTTATATCAACATTTGAGAATCGCCAAGGAGTGTTTAAATTAAAAATCCCGCAAAAATCATCTACATCCGGCCAATGTCGCCGGACTAAATTATATCCTTTTACCAAGTCTATCGACCTCAAGCTAAAATCATTGACGCATAGCTAAGGCCAGATAGGGAATTCTTCACCCGGAGGACAAACCCAAACCAAGACCCTTTACTATTATCTCCTTTCACCAAGGCTACCGACCTCGGACCAAGGTTCTTGACTCCCCAGACGGAGGACTTGACCCCCCGGGGGCGACATTGGAGTGTCAATGGACCGCGTGGGACATTAATGGGGCGCCAATGGACTTGACAACTAGTGGCGTCAATGGAGTTGATCCCTTGGGGCCTCAAAAGACTTGGCACTACGATCACAATTTTTTTTTTAATGTTTTGAGAAACAGTTTATGTATTTTTCTAAGCAAATTTCCGAAATGGCTAAACCGATTTGGACGGGTCTTTCACTGCCTGATAGCTGATGTTAGAAGAAGTAACTAAGCTGCACATACTATATAACAGATAAACAAGATTCGACATATGTTGGCCATCCATTTAATGTACAGAGATGCTATTTGGCACACATGTTAATGGTATCAGGGGCGAAGTAAGACCCATTGGAAATGTTGGGGTAGTTTGGCTTTCTATAGGAAACATACATATGTCTTTACCACATTGTTTGATAAACGTTTTTACTCTAATATAATTGTTAACTGTACGCACCATTCTTTTCAAGCTCTTCCAGATTGTCAGGATTACGTGCCACCTGCAATATCATAGCGGAGCCGCGTATACGATCGGCTAATTCCTCGTATAGTAATTCGACATATTCATCAATGCTATTGATGGAGACATCTGCCGATTGTACGCTAGACGCCGTTGTGGACGTAGACGATGCGGACATTGTGCCGACGCTGCTGCGTGAACGCGCCGAGGAACGTGTACCCGAGTTGGCAATTGCCGAGCGGCGACTGTGGCTGTTATTGTCCGCTATATCTGAAAAAAAAAGAATGTATAATAATAAATATTTAATAACCACAAAATATGTTACATGTGTGTGTGATGGCACTTACCACTGCCAGTATTGTCCTTGCGATTCTTTAGATAGAATATAATTTGTTCGACATCGGTCAACTGGGATTTATGAATCAGATCGCATTTGTCCACAACTTCGCGTGCTAGCGCTGCTGGATCTGTTTTTGCATTCAACGAACGCAGGCGTATAATCTTCTGACAGTTCTGCAAAGTAAATGAGAAGTAAAAAAAGGTAAGAAAATATGTTTAAAGAAAAATGGATATAAGAAATATATAGCCATATGAAGTGCTTCATAAATTGGTTAAATTGAATCTGAATTCCCGAACTTTAAGTCTGTACACTATTGAGAAGAAGAAAGCCGAGATTTTTGCCAACAAACTGATCAACTAATGATCATAATTGCAAAACGGATCAACTTTTCACAACTTACGACTCATACGGATGGTAGCGTTCCATTCCTCTAACAGATTACCTAAAAGCGTATTCTGACGTTTTACTATATTGGAACATTAAAATCAAAACCTTGAAGTCCCTAACTCTTATAGTTTTTGCCTGTTACATACACACGCTCAAATTTATTATACCCTTTGGTTAGAGCGCATAAAAATGCAAATTTAGACATAATTCTGAACAATGTTATATGACTATTAGGTATTTCTCAACAAATAACATTTGTCGCCAACTTTGGTTGGTTGAGGTATTGCTTAAACGGAATTATGGACATACTTCTATAGTTCTATCTAACTGTAGGTATATAATATGCAATACTAGATGATGGATGACAGAAATGCCGGTATCCATATATAGCAAAAACTCGAGTATATATAGTCGTATGAGATATATGTACAACGCCATGTCACTTATAAACAAACAAATTGCTTTTGCAAATTGTCAGTCTTCTGTGTTGTTTGTGTTTGACTGTTTGAGGGGTCGTTGTCAACGCTTCAAGTGCCAAGTGCCGTTGGCTGTTCAAAATAGCGCGCGGGAGTACCAAATATGCAGCACGGCGTCGAGGGCCAGCACTGGTTCTACTCTTATGCTAATTCTACTTAGTTTACTCGAGTTCGCTCGAGTGTCGTCATCACATCAACATGGTTATTATTTTTTATTGCCGACAATGTCTGTTGAGTGCGTTTTCGTGACGCGATCTATTCAGCCGTCGTCGTCGTGGTTTTCTGTAATATTATTTATTTAATTTATGTATTGTTTTTTTTTTGTTGTCATGAATGAATTAATTTTTAGTTACGCACTTTAGCCATTATTGTTGCATTCGTTATTCGTTGTATGGGCGTTCTCTTGGCATTCTTTTGTTGTCTTTTTTATATACTTTTTTCATAACTTAGCTGTTCCGGCTCGGAAGCGTGAAAGAAGCGGAAGCGTAGTTCAATCGATTTGGCAGCGCGTCATCGACATTTATCGATTAATATTATTTTTTTTTTTTTTTGTTGGTACTACTCGTACTCGAAACTAATCGGTAGTTTAGACTTACTTACTGCTTAGTTACTAACAGAGCTAAATAAATTATACCCTGCATAGCTGCATTCAATTGAAATAAAATTCTATAAGCCACTGAAATTCGAAATTCGCCATACTGTAGACAATGAGCAACACACTCAGTGGACGACATATTCAAAATTTTGTGTAATCACAACAGACCGCCAAAGCCTTCTGAAACACACACTCTCTCAGGTGGGAACATATCATCCGCTCCATGGATAGGGCTATCTAATTCTTGGTACGACGTGAAGAACGCTTTCTATCAGCGAACTCTGTAGTCGGTAACAACGCGGTTTAGAGAGATATATGGAGAGTATCTGAGAGAAGAGAATCGCCTCTACAGACGCAAGCAGAAGGACCATAAAAAAGCCATGTGTTTGAGAATGTTGAGAGGTTTTGTAACAGAAATAAAGCTCGAAAATTGAAGCGCCTGACCGCAGGTTTTAAACCAGGACCAGCTTTTTGCAAAATTGAAAACGGAAATCTAGTTTCAGATGTACAGGAATCACTTAGAATATGGAGAACTCACTTCTCTAACCAACTTTGAGGTTATGAAGCACACAATACCGCCGATAGAGTAATAACACCGAAACCATTAGTTAATGATGGCATTATTGTAGAGCCACCGGACTATAACGAGGTCGTTTCGGTTATTAAAAAGCTGAAAAAGCAGCAGGCTCTGATAGGCTGATTAGTAGTATGCACCAACTTTTAAGCAATATATAGTCCGATGAACGCATACCCAATGACTAGAATCTCAGTGTTCTTTGTCTTATCTTAAAGAAGCCAGATCCGGATGTTCGCGCCAACTATCGCGGAATAAATCTTCTTTCCATCTGATATAAGATTCTGTCGCACATATTGTGTAATAGGCCGAATCCATATACGGATTCAATGATAGGACGATATCAGACCAAAAAAGTCGACCAGTGACCAAATATTCACATTACGCCAAATCTTGGAAAAGACCCGAGAGTTTAACAAAGACATACACAGCACCTATTTGGCGATTATGGTGCCACTTTCGACACGCCAATACGAACGAAGTTTTTCGACGCCCTGTCTGCACTAGGTATCTCGGCAAAGATCGTTCGTCTTTGCATGATGACGCTAACACACAAACGTTTGCAGGGTTGTGAAAAAACCTCTCCGACCCCTTTGATACCATGAGAGGTTTCAGGCAAGGCGATGCGCTGTCGTGCGATTTTTTCAATCTTCTGCTGGATTACATTTTACGCCATACAGAGTATGTCGGGCTTGATCTTCCAAAAGGAAGTGATGCTGCTCGCTTACGCCGATGACATTGAAAAACAGTCTCGGGGTGAATGAGAAGAAGACGAAGTACTTGATGTCTTTTCGCACTCCGTCATCGCGCCTTGGATGGTCTGTGAAGATGGAGAATTTCAACTTCAGAGTTGTAGAAAACTCGTCTATCTTAGATCCGAGATAACCAGCAACAACAACGTCAGCCGAAGAATCACGCTTGCAAACAGATGTTTTTCTGGGCTGAGCAAGCAAAGGAGAAGCAAAGCCCTCTCTCGAAAGACGAAAATCAAAATCTATAAGACGTTGATACTCCCGGTCCTATTGTATGGCGCATAGGCATGGACCGTGATTGAGTCAGATAAAACAGCGTTGGAAGTCTTTGAGAGCAAGATTCTTCGCAGGACCAGTTTAGGTCCCGTATGAACCGCGAGCTGTACGAGGTATTCGATGATGTTGACATAGTCCAGCGCATAAAACTCCAAAGGCTGCACTGGGCTGGTCACCTCATTCGAATGGATGAAAGAGCTCAAGCACGCATGATTTATATGGGCGCTCAAACTTGATTGGTGGACGACGAAATAGAGAACGACCGGGCACGCGTTGGAATGATCATATATGTATATATACTTTATCAGAATGCTTCCCTTGCTATGTTTAGATATTTCAAGAAACCCAATAGACGCTGTTACAAATATATTTTATGCAGGGTATACAAATTTAGGTATGCTTAATTATTATACGGAGCAAAAATGTTTGCAAATTGTGGATGATTTTAACAAATGATAGAAAATAAATCACATACGAAGATAGATGCCTAATATATATATATACTTTTTTTTTGTTTCTATGACGCACGAATCCATTCAGTCAGTCAGTCAGTCAGTCAGAGTAATGCCAACAGCTGTTATGAGATTATCGAGTGATTCAAACAGCACACAGCTATTCGGATGACTATTATGTATACACATATTTAGATAATTTTTTAAACGCTTGAAGTTCGCTGATTTTATGTACGAGACAAAAAAAATAAATAATTAGATAATTATTTCAAAAAACATATTTGTTAATTTCATTTAATAAACGTAATTGTAAAATAAATTATGCTAAAATGAAGGCAATCATGTAGAGTGATAGACAGATAGATAGTATGAACGGCAACAAGGGCAGACAGATAGATAGATAGATATAGATTATTACAATGGGCTATCAGTCTGCTACGGGGTTCCGGCCACTACTATTGACGGTCAACGCTGCTGTACGCTGCGTGGTTGTTACTGTTGGCAATGTCATTGCGCTTCATAATGCGTAGAACGGATAGACATCTGGCGACTGGAATGGGCGGCTCGCAGTTACATTTAATATGCTCATTCAATTAATTCACTTATTTCATTTACAGATGCATTCACGTAGTTATTCAGTTTACAATTCGCCGCCAAGCAGTCATGGAGTCAGTTAGTTTAACCGCCAGCCAGCCAGCCACTGAGATACTCGATGTCAAGTTATTTGCGACAAGTTAATGAACTTCAGACTTTATGGCTTACATTGTTCATATATTATATACTATTGTATATATGTAGTTGTGGCTGGCTGCAGTCAAAATAAAAATTAACAAAAACCGGAAAAAAAAAACTTTAGTTGGGTGAAACCAAATTTTTAATACACTTCAAAAGAAATTTGAAATAGTTTAAACTACTTAAATAAGCTTTCATACCGAATGAATTATCTCGCTAAATACTTCTGCTGTTGTATCTGTTTGAGTGGGTGCCTGGATGAACCCGCCGTTTTTTTTTTAGGAGCAAAAAAGCTAGATCATCAAAATAAAAAAAGCTAAAACCAGCCATTTTTTAAAAGAAAAAAGCTATTGTAAAAAAACGCTGTTAATTTAATATTGTCGAAAAAATGAATTTCTAAAAAGACGAACTTGTGCCGTGAACAAATCATTTGAGGACCTCACGAATAAATAATCACTTTTGGATTTTCGATAGTCGAAAATCACGATTATCTCTGTCAAAATATATTAATATTAATCAAATTTGCAGTTCCAATCTACATCTAGACTAATAATGTATAGTATTATTGTTTAAAAAAGGAAACTATTGATGAAAGACCAAAAAAAATGTTCTACAGCATCAAAGAACATATCAATATCTACAGAAAACTTCACGATAACATATGTCCAACTATTGTAGTTATGTCACTTTTTTACATCTTAAGAGTTGATAGAAATGCCGACCAAAATCAGATCATTTTATCCATAGCTTTGTAGTAATCCTCATGCAAATAAATCATTTTGTATTCAAGACATTTAAATCAAACATGCATACGACCGCGAAGTTTAATAATATATGTTCCATCCGGTATGAAGTTCATGTTGCGTTTCAGAATTAGTTTATATTTGCAGAAGTTTTAAAATATTTCATATGAATACCATAGCAGATTATTTTTCTGATGGTGGGACTAAGGAATGAGTCACGGTGGGGTGAGCGCCTTAAGAGAGAGAGAGAGAGTCTGATGAGTAGGTGAGAGTTGAGACTGTTAAGACGATTTTTTTTTTAAATTAATAGCATCTACGAGAATTTTTTTTAAATTGAAAGCATCTATAATACAGTGTTAAGCTGCGAGAAAAGGGAAAGTATGCTGGGAAACTGATTGTCTTGAGGGTAGATATTGTGATAAGAGAAGACTGTATCTGATCGGAGTAAGTGTTATCGGAGTAGAGTATGGGCGGTGAGACCGTGTTCAGAGATTAGTATGCTGGGCTTTGATTGTTGACTATTTTCAAAATTTAACCCATGGCCGGATAATGGTGATGTTTTACAATTAATTAACTTTTCAAACCTATCTAATTTTCAGGATAAGGCTTGAAAATTTATTTCAAATTTCAAGAGTGCTCGTGGCATAGAAATGGTGTGACTCATGAGATGTGTTAAATTGGGTAACTCCGTCTGTCTGGATGTTATTTAAAATATTTTTGGTATCAACTTTTGAAGGGTCTAACTGGTTTTTGTTGTTCCTAATTTTATAGAGTATCAATAGTCTACATTTACCATTAAGGGTGAATTTACTGTCTATTAATAATTTTCATAATTTTTATTCCATGGTTGTAGTATATATCAAAGTCTATATTAATTTTGCTCATTATTAAGTAACGGTGAAAGGGTCACAGGATTGATCGACATCATGACTGAAAAGACTGGTTTCTGACAAGTATTATTTTTTTTTTTTTTAAACTTTTTGCATATTAAAACATATAAACGCACAAATTTCTGTTAATACCTTTTGCACACTAAAAGTGTAGGGTATAAAAATACAAACTGCGTTGGCGGCAACATTGTTGATGTCTTTTCTTTGTCGTGTGTGTATATTATTATTATTATTTTTTTTTTTTTTGTACTTTATGTTTAACTTGAATTGTGAATTTTTATTTATGGATATTTATTTATTTTGGTTTTGTTGTTGTTAATTTTCAAGTCGTGACAGTAAAAAAAGCAACTCTAGATCCCATCAGCTCCAACGGCAACAACGGTTAACAATTGGCTAGTTATTGACTCCACATGCCGCATAATGTAGACAAGCATTAAAGTCTTATTTATTTCTATTTTTCGATTTCTTGACACCTTGAACTTGCCCCGCGTAAGTACACAGAAAGACAAGATACAGATACAAATGTAACCATAGATACATATGTATATATATGATTTATGTGAATTATTATATCAATTCTATTTTTTTTTTTTCTTTTTTTTTGTATAAGAATATCGAATTTAATGTCGATGGTACTTCAATATATTTGTTTGTGGGGTTCACTGAGGTGAGGTGAAAGAGTATTGCAAATGGTTTTGTTATATAAAATTAGATTATATATGTATATAAAAACACAACGGTAAAGAGCAAACTTTGTATTTTTTTTATACTTAAGAGCTTGCCGGAATTTGTTTAGTTTCTTAGAATTTTTAATGAAGCTTTTTTTATTTTGACTAAAATGGTTCCAATGGTACCAAGAATTATATTGGAAGTGTGAAAAAGGTTCTTTTAGCCTTACCTATTGGCAATATATCTGTTAAAAATACCGGATCATACATGGCAATTGGTTAAGCAACTCCTAGCGAAATAAGCATCGTCTGCAGGAACTTTTAATTTTCAGCCTTAGTTCAAAGAAAACTGTGACTGAAAAGTGTCGACTGAAACTCATGGTGAGACTGTTATTATTTAGACAATCTGAAGCGAATGGTAATGCAGCAGAAAAGAAACATGAAGGATAACAGAGAGTTTGAAGATTTACTGAATGAAGACAGAGGAAACCAGAAAGAATGCTATAGCCGTATTCACTCGAATTCGCGATGCTCTGTAACAAATTATTATATTTATTCTAATCACCATCAGCTCTCCCCAGATCACCTGCCCCTTGTGGTTACGTTGGATTCCACTCCGAGGACCCAAGCTACCACCATCTTCTAATATGGCTACATTTCACAGGGAGCTGGAGAAAATCCTCGACCTTTATCTTAAAATCCTTGAAATCCCAGCTATGGAGGCCTCGCCAATACTAACAGACCAGAGCTCATAATATAAATAGAGTCTACCGCAGAGTCCCTAATATAATCAGGAAGCTTCTGACGCTGCAGAGGCAGAAGGACACCGACCGTTTCCTATAAAATGTTACCCCTGATGCGAACTCAAAATACTCATTGTGTACTCTGGCGAAGAGCTATAAACAGCAAGTGTCCAAGAAATTTCCGATCAGAAGCGTTGATGGTCTAAGTGGCTTACGGAACTTGTAGAGACATTCGCTGAGGATCTGGAGGTCCGCTTTCAGCCATTCGATTATAAGTTCAACAGCAGAAAACACATTTTCCAGACAACGCTCGACAGTCCGTTCAAGTTCTGCCTGCTGAAGAAACTACAGCGCTTATAAAGAACTTGAAGACAAGCAAAACCCCAGTCGAGGATGAGTTTGATAACATCACAATGAAGGCTTTGTGTGTGTAAGCGGTGCTATTACTGGTTTTCACTTTTAATGCAGTGCTTAGACTAGGAAACATTCCACCACAATGGAAGAAGACAAGATTTTGTAAAATCCACAAGCAAAATGCTCTTCAGCATTGTATTTATACAGTCTAACCAGTACGTTATCAACTGTAGCAAAGCTCTTCTAGGGGTTCCTCCTAATGAGTATGCTTGCAATCGAGAAAGCCAGGAGAAGGTTATCACCATTTCAGTTTGAATTCCGTAAGTTCCATGGAACGCTGAAACAGTTAAATACTCGTAAGGTGGTGAACTTTATGCTTGACGGATATCACTCGAAAGAGTAGGTGGTGGCAGCTTATCACGGTATAAGGCAAGCTTTCGATAAAATTTGACATAATGACCTCCACTACAAGCTCATGGGTCTACTGTCGCCTTAATTATTCTTGCTAGTGAAGAGTTATTTGGCTGACGCACGCACTCTTCTCACCCTACGAATAAACCTCATGAAATTTTTATTGCTACATTTGCTGATAATACAGTCAAACAAGAAGCAAATGCGTCTCCAGTGCCACTGATATACTCCAACTTTAATTTCGCGAGTTTAAACAATGGGCAAAATGGTGGAACATAAGCATTATCCTGGATGACTGCCCGGGTGTACACCTTCAGAATCAGCTTCTGGATCATCAACCTGGGCATGAATACCTGGGGGTGTTTCTGGATAGACGACTTACTTTAAAAACCCATATTAACAAAGTCGTAAACTCGCTATTTGAAAGGATACGTAAACTGAACAGCAGGAAAAACTGTCGCTGTGCAATAATTGGGGGTTCTACACCTCCTAGAGGAATATTTACTGAATAATATTTTCAACAAAAGGCTTTCAAACAACTCTCGCGAATATATTATTCGCAACAGTAATTTTATGGCGCACAACTACAGAATGAATATGATGTCACTTTACTTTTTATAATAATCCATGCGTCAAATTATTCGATGCTTTCGAGTAAGTTTATTATTATTATTATTATTAAAAGAACTCAAGCTCAACGACGCCCTTGACTCATCAGACTGCTGTTGAGCATTCAGTTACAAGTAAAATGTTATATATTCAAATTTTATTACAAACCTTTCTAAAACGTTGACGACATGCGATTTGTACCTCTTCAGTTTTATGTTCCATAGTGAAAAAATGATTAAATCAATGAATTAAATTCGAATGCCAGAAATGCGATTACGTGAAAGTAGACCGTATAGTTCTAGGTCTAGAACACAACTAAGTGCGCTGTCACACACGTCATCAAACGGCTTAGCAATTGCAAAGAAATTATTACAAATTTAATTTAGAACGATTTGGAATATAAAATGAAATAAAAGACACAACTTTGTCTATACGGATGGAGGATTTTCTCATGCTCTTAGCGATATAATAGTATTGTATGCAAGAGGTTTGTTCAAAAATGAATGTCATCAAATTTCTCAAAATGCAAAAATGTTTTAACGGTGGCACTTGGCGAGTCTACAAAAAATAGTTTCTATAAGTGGAACAAGTTCTTCAAAGATGCCTAAGAAGATGTTAAAAACGCTGAAATTGAATTGAAGACGAGAAGAAAATTTACTATTAGAAAAGTGGTTAAGGATGTTGGCAGAAAAAGTCGAAACGAAAGCACAATCAGCTCAAAAAGAGCCAAGAATGAAGGTCAAATGTGAAGATTTTGTCAGTACTTGCCAGAAGATCTTGCAGTCAATAAGGATGAAGGCCGGATTTGTGGCAAAACAATTCATCGATTTTGCCACAAATTATGGGAAGAACAAATACCAAAAAGCACATCTCATATCAGAAGTGTTTTGTGAATCGGAGAAAGAGCTGACAGAAGTGTTTTATAATTAATGAGATGACTTCAATAGATGAAGATTTCGAAAAAAAAGTCAGTCGTTTCAACAAACCTCGAACTTCATACATTTATTGAACATGTCTGTAATTATAAATTCTTAGCAGCTTACAATTTCTCACGAGCCAGCATGAAAAACAAAAAAAAACCAACAAAGCTCTTCAAATAGTCTGTCAAACGCATTTGAAATTCAGCACTGATTGGCAGCGATCAATCGTTGCATTGGCGGCGATGCTTTAGCGGATGGCATGGCGATGGAGATGGGCTGACATGGCATGAGAATGGGTGTGTCCGCAAAATTACAAGCCGCCGTATATAGCACACTAAGTAAAGATTGTAGTTGTCTGTCATTGAATACACATTTTGGGCACCATTCCAAAGAGCGTTGCGAAAAATGTCAACTTTAATTTATATTGCGAATTTATGTTTTAGATGCATCCCATCCAAAAAATATGAGCAAAAAAAAAAAAGTATATCGTTTTAGTTATCCGGCTGACATACATAAAGAAAAAGATATTGTCGCACCATACGTCCGACGTTGGTTGATGTTATTCATTATTTATTGTCACGCATACTGACATTGACCTATATCAGAGCACAAAGCAACAGAAGTTAGTTGGTAGAGGCAATGTCACGTTAATTATTGTTTGAACAGCTAATTATTAAGTGAACCTTTTACTTTAAGGCCCTCCTCCTATACATATGTCTGCGCCTTTTGAGTTAATCAATATAAATAACATCATAACATAAAATATTTAATATGTTTAACTGACCTCTGTGCCGAGCATTGTATTTCAATTACAATGAGACGCAGAAAGTAAATGGCGGCTTCGTATCGAATATACTTTATGCCTATATTTAGTAATCATTTATTTACGATATGTAAGATGTACATCGATTAGTTTCTATAGGCGTACTAGCAGCTGAAACACCCGGCTGTGTCCGGCGTAGAAATACAAATTGTAAAAAAATCGATGAGTTTGGCGTAAAATGAAACTTTTCAAATTATTTAGCTGGTATAAAGAAATGTGAGCGGAACATGGAAGCTCATCCATAAAAAATTTTAAAATAAACTTGTAAAATTCTGGAGCAGTCCTAGTCGAATGCAAAAAACACGAAGTCTCTATCTATTACCGTTTCCGAGATCCTTTCGTTCATACGGACGGACGGACGGACAGACGGACATGTCTATATCGACTCCTCTATCACTCCTGACCATAATGGGGGTAACTTTGGGGGGTCTCTGATCATTATTTCTATCTGTTACATACATTTGCACAAAACCAATAGGCTCTTGTACCTTCGGTACAGGGCCTAAAAATTTCATAAAATCAGACAGTAACATTGTATGAAGGTTAGCCAAAAAGTTGATATATATGCGATGCTTCAGTTCAGAGGCAACCCACCATATCAAATGTAGAATTAATATTAATATCAAGAAAAAGTTTTCCATACAAAAATGTAAAAGTGTGCGAAAGGTGTGTGTGGGGAGCTACATCAAAAAGCAGTGAAAATTGGGCCACATATCCGTATAGATAATATTTTTTACTACATCTATTTTACAAGAATCAACAAATGCTGTTGAAGCCTTCCCCTCAGCCAGACTCACTCGCCTGCAACGGAAAGTCTGTATTTCTTCTGAAAATATTTGTCAGCAGTGCAGACATATCCAAAGCTTCCGAAAAGGTTATTACTTACGTTAGAAGTGTGACTTATTTTTGACACAATTAGGAGCTGAAGAAGTCTGCAGTAGGGCGCAAAGAGAGCTGTTAGAGTGCAATATCTAGAGAAATGTAGAGAAGAAAATTGCAAGAGACGCGTGCGCTTGAAGATGTTAGGAGGTTATACAATTATTTAAATACTATGGGAAGCTCAAGCAACTTATTGAAGGTTTTAAACCCAGTTTAACTTACTGCAATAACAAAAACGGATGTCTTATTACAAATATACAGGAATCACTAAGAGTATGGATAAGTCACTTTCTATTTACCTACTTAGAGGTAGGTAATGAAGGCACAATTCCGCCTATAAAGAACCGATGCCAGTATTAGCAGTTAAGGATGGCTTTAGTCGGATATTAAAAGACTAGAAAAATAATTGGTAAATATTTACACAGGACAACAAAGTGAAATTAAGGTGGATATGTTCTATGCCTGTTTTATGAGGTTGCTGATTACAATCCCGGTCAAAAACCTTAGTTCGAAATATTTATGAAGTCTAATTGACCTTGAAAGGTTGGTTCATGAAAAAAGTCGTAAAATTGTGCGCTCTTTCTGAATTCGTTGTCAAAAAAAATATTACTTTTTAAATTAAGGTTTTTGACCATGATTTGTCTTTGATGCTGAGGAGTTGATGTCATACGGATACCGAGATCGTAATGCCCAAACATACAGAATATATCACACGCGATCTTTCAGAAGAATGTCATGCTGCTCGTGTACGCAGATGATATTTAAATCATTGGCAAACAAGAATGTTCGGTTAGAGCTTAAATTACTGTCACACTTCATGTTTTTAATGGTGAATGAGGACTTCTCCTTACGAAGTACTTTTGATATTTGATACTTAACTTCAGTACTGTAAAAATTTTACGTAATAGAGGACGACCTGACACACATTGGAATGATCAGGTATGAAGAGTTCTCTCCGTACTTGGCATAAAAAACAACTGACACCAAAACGCAAAAGACTGGAGAAGTTGGCGCGACTTCCCTAATGGGGCCAAGACCGAACGACTGTTGAAGGCCATTGAAGTAAGTTTTTTAAAAAAAACTTCGTTTACCTAGGAATAGAAGTAACCAACAACAAGAAGTCGACGAATCACGCTTCCTAATAGCTGCTACTTTGGGCTCAGCAATCAAGTAGAGACCTCTATCTAATAATGAAAAATTAAGTTCTACAAAACGCCTAGAATTCCTCACGAGCTATAAAGCGCAGTAACATATAACCTGAATTAATCAGATGAAAAAGATTTAAGAGTCTTTGAGAAAAAAGTTTGGCGTAAAGTTTCAGAACGCAAGTTGTACGAGCTCTTCGATGAGGTTAAGATAGACCAGCGTATACAATTTCGGCGGCCCCACTAGGCTAGTCATTATATTCAGATGAAGCACAGAACTCCAGCACACATGCTTTACATGAAGTTCCAAAATTATTTGTTGAAAGATGTAATATGGAACGATCGGGCATTGGAGTGTTAAAGTATTATACGATTCCAGCGTACTTGGAGTTCACAACAATTAGCGACCGTCCTGCATAGACTTTCTTAGTGGTTGAGGGCCTTAAAGAAAGTAAAGAAAAGTGGGTCCAACCTACGGCGAAACTAATTAAAAATATATTGTCGTTCTACAAAGTTTTTTATATTTATTAATTTTGCATAATGTGTGATTGACATAAAAAAGCGCCATAAAATTTGCGTTCAATCAGTCAGGTCAAGCATTTTTTGTACATAGATATAGATTATATTTTTACTTGTCTCTGTATTTCAAGGTCATGTGTAATATTTATTCCTTATAGAAAGTATATATGTGTAAGTACTAAAGCACGTACATATATGAAAAGCATGTAGTGAGGGATGAAGTTTTTATAAAAAGAAAACTTTGAATGGACGATGACGTCTATGTATTTTGAAAGAAAGTAATTTTTTTTTATTATAATGAAAATAATAATAAAAACGAAGAGATTGAGTTGATTAGAAATTTGAGAGAAATAATTGCTCAGATTATAACATGTCACATTAGAAATAAATATTATATATGGAGGGCAATAAGTCCATAAAATAATATCATGTTTATTTAAATTATTAAAGTGATTATAACATTTTCACATAGTGACACATAGGAAGAAGCATCATATAAACTTGAGCAGCTAGTCAAAAATATAGAAGTGGACTTAACACACCTATTTGTGCGTTGGTCTCCATATAAAATATCCTCCAAAGTGACTTTTTGTTTAAGAAACTTTTTTACTGCAAACATATCAACTTAAAGTTTGACTAAAAAAATTAATAGCTTTATGTTTGACAGATCTAACATGAATGAGAAGCTGTTCACTGGAACATTATCTGTTTCTGAAAATTACAAATCGGATATGGTATGGTTTGATTTGTGCCACATTTTTGAGGCTGTAGTTCCTCCGCCGGTCTTTATATTATAAGGAAGCACACAGAAATGTTGCAAGAATAGCCAACATACTCCTCAGATTTTAAGCAAACGAAATCAACCAATTTGTATGAATTTTGGTATAGAAATAGATGGGACGTTGGAAAAGCACATGGGACTACTTTTTGGTAAAATTAGAGTGGGTGACGCCCTACCACGCATTAATCGATTAAACAAATTTGTCATATTTTTGTATACATTTGTGGTTCTGAGTTGATATTTAGTATACATGAAGTATTCCTATTAAGTTTGCCCAAAATTTATCACATCTTTGCATCCATTTGAGTTAAAGCGATAAAATTTGATATACATATTAATCCGAATCGAACGGGCAATGCTAGGGAGTAGTAAAAGCGGGCGCGTACCATTCTCACCACGCGATGTTGTTCGCATACAACACTTGCTCCAATTTTTGAGTTTTTTTAAGCAAATTAAGCACATTATATATTTGATGTATGATATAATGTTCTAAATAAATATTTTAAGCTATTATTTCTGTGAGAAAAATCATTAGTCTATGGTGAACAAGTACTACTACTATTTCTTATTCTATTTTTAGTAAAAGTTATGTTTCACAAATTTTTTTTATATTTTTTTTTACCATGAACTTTTGTTTCGTGTGACATCAAATTTCGAGGCAAACTCAAAAACAACAAACTTAAATAAATAGAAAAACATAAGCATTTCGCATAATTCTATTTCGCCAATTAAATCATCATTTATTTCTGTCAATAACCGCAAAAAAAAAAATAATAAATAATTTCGACTTAGAATAGAAACGAGGCAAATAAAATCAAAAGTTGAACACAGAAAACTTCAAATCGAAACCGGCTGCTAATTCAGGTGAAAAAAATAAAAAAAAAAATTTATTAATAAACAAGAGTTAAATATTTAAATATGGTGGAACCGAAGCTTAGATACTCTTGAGAGTTGATTCAGTAATGCTTAAATTTTAAATATTGCCTACTTAGCAAGTATGTCGTACAATTTGTGCAATATCAACTACAATTGGAATTAATTGAAATTACCTTTGCATGTGGTAGATAATATTCAAAACAATTATTATTATTTAATAATAATTAATTGCTTTTATTTAATTGATTTAATTTAAATTAAATATTAAGGAACTAATTCTGAGTCAAACACATGAAGACATGACTTCTTCAATTCTTCTCAACGTGCTGATCAAGCATATATATACATTATATGCATATTCTTCTCATGCGTTACAAACTCTCTGTTAAAATTATAATACTTTACACAATAACTGTGTAGTGTAGAATAGAAATATTGCCAAGTTAAGTCAATAAAAATGTACAAATCAAAACAGAAACTGAAAAATTATTAAATAACATTAAGTAAATAAAATAAAATAAATAAATACAAACACGAGCAAAAAAAAAAAAAACAATAACAAAACCTAACTGACTTTTAGATTATATATACATATATATATATTTATATATATATATTGTATATATTTACCTAGAAATATCGACAAGCGGAAAAAGAAATAAAATTAAAAACCCATTGACCTTCTCAGCTTGTGCGGTAAAGATTTTAATACTCTTCACAAATTGTGTGAAAAAGCGGTGCTAATAGTTTGTTGAATCGTTTGTAACAGTGAATAGTAGACTACTAAATAGGTATTCGCGAATTGCAGTAATCAAAAATTCGAAATTTATGACGAAAGAACGAAACCTTATAATTTAATCGAAAAATTGTGCATTGCATTGTACTACATTTTTCCAACATTCTGGCATCATACGGATAAAGCGTCGGAAGAATGCATTATCTTTTGAGGTTATCTATGAATTGACACAATTTTTGTAATCTTTATATTATATGATATGAAGTTCTGCTCAGTCAGACCATGCATCATTAATCGAAACAAGTCGAAATCAGCAGAAACAATGTCTGCTGAATACGGCGGTTGAGGTAAAACTTCCCAATTGAGTGTCTCAAAATGAGTGCTGAAATGCAGTAGTATAACCTGGACATGTCTAACGCTTTTCTAGATAGTTCTTATCAATTATATATGCTAGATAGAACCAGTTATGCTTTAATATAAGTACATAAATTTTGATCCAATAATGCTACCGATTTCCATAACTTTCTTTGTCTTCGATATCATAATCACTGTTATTATATTTTTGAAACCATTCGCAACAAATCCATTCACTTAAAGCAATCTATCCTAACCACTTTTAAGAGTTTGGATCTACCCTCATTTAGGTTTTTGTATACAATTTTTAGGCCCCGTACCAAAGGTACAAGAGCCTATTGGTTTTGTGCAAATGTATGTAACAGGTAGAAATAATGGTCGGAGACCCCCCAAAGTTACCCCCATTATGATCAGGAGTGATAGAGGAGTCGATATAGACATGTCCGTCTGTCCGTCTGTATGAACGAAAGGATCTCGGAAACGGTAATAGATAGAGACTTCGTGTTTTTTGCATTCGACTAGGAATGCTCCGGAATTTTATTTTAAAATTTTGCCCCTCCCCCTTTTCCCATAAAATCACCCCAAGGCTAAAAATTTCTTCGGCACAAAAAATTGAGTATATTTGTATAGAGATAACGTCCCTTTAAGCCAAAAGCCAAAAAGTTCATCAAAATCGGATAATAAATGACGATTTTATAAGTAATTGAATTTTAACGACCTATGATACTTCCGTCCCCCTTTTTTTCGTACATAAACAAAGCTTGGTCATAAACTAGGGAAACATTTAATGTGTTTGTTAGGCGACCTGTACTGGTACAGGGCCTCTTACAGTCGGTTAGGCCCGACTGCAGTTTCCTTACTTGTTTTATTTAATAAATATCAACTTGACATGGCGGTTTATGGAGGACAACCCAAACATAAATGAATGAACGAATTCAGCCTTATTGAAAGTGTAATTTCTAACCAACCCCCGAAATTTTTAGTTTGAAGAACATTTCTTTTTTCATTAATGGAGCTATATAGCAGCTATACTATTTGGAATTTCATGTGAGTGGTGTTAAATTTTTTTTTTTTGTAGTTTTTTAATTAAAATTTTTCATATTTTTTATCAAATTTATGCTGCAGATGGAGCATGTATGAAACAGTAGATTCATTAGACTCAAATAGATCCATCAGATTACCCATCTTCCTCATATAGATCCATTAGAATACCGATGTTCCTGCATTCATTAGATTACAGTTCTTCATCAAGTTGGAGATCTTCCTCAAAAAGATACATTAGATTACAGATCTTCCTCAAGTAGATTCATTCGATTGGTGATCTTCATCAAATATAGAAACATTAGATTACAGATCTTCCTCAGGTAGATTCATTCGATTGAAGATCTTCCTCAAATAGATCCATTTGATTATCAAAAAAAAACTTATGCTTGCAAATTCGACATAAGTTTGGGAGTAAGCATTGTGAATAGTTGAATTTACAGTCCTTTTCTTAGGAATGAAGGCTACATGAACAACGTTTACTCAATGGAGATGTCAAAGTAATATTTTTCGAAAGCATTTCAATTAATACTTTCGGAAATTTTGGTACATATCTATGGAATAATGAACATAGATAAATATTTCTATATTTAAAATGAACACAAACTCAAATCAATTCTTCAATTTATTCACCATCTATATTATTTGTCACTTTTTTTTTTTTTTGGAAGCTTTGGATGCATTAGATTAAGTACCTCAATGTCTCCATTTATATATTATTTTGGAAGTAACTTTTTTCTGTTTATTTTGAGCTAGAAGAAAAGTTGATAACATATTGATTGCCTTCTGAAATGCTTACGATTCAGCTCTTCTTTCAATTCTATGGTGAATGGTGATAAAATAGTTTTAATACCAAACTTGCTTATATTTTTATTTGTTTAATTTTTGCTTTCTTCGCTGAGCGGTGCATATCAAAGAGTAGTATCAATTGATTAAACACTTTAACACCCAGACACTTTGTGACACATCAACGCGTCAGTGAAGTTTAGGTTCCTTTATCGGTATATATTTTATTGATAAAGAAAACTCAAAGCAAATTAATAAAACAATATACCGAAGACATAGATTAAAAATAAGAAAGAACCATGTAGTAGAGTGTGCTCAAATTAGTGATGCCTTGTACACCTATTGAAACCTAAAAAAATATGGAACATATATGCCTAACTGGATCCATATGGAATATTTTATTGGGATTATTAAAAGATACAAAAAATTAAGTCACAACAAATATTTTTTTTGTAATAAAAACACAGTAAGGAGTACAGATTTTGGTAGTACTATATGGACCACCTACTTAATATACTTCATCGGAATTGAAATAACAAGTTAAAGAAAAACCCCTTAAAGACGAGTTCATACGTTCGTGGAATACTAATCTTAAGTTATCAATATTCCTACATATAGATAGACAGACATTCGATCGAATCGACTCGAATTTTTGTATGGAGCTACTTCTTTTAATGGTCCCATTTAGACCTTTATGTTAAATTTAATTAGGATTGAAGTAAATGAATTAAATAATAAAAATTTAACAAAAATTATTTATATTGGCACCAATACCACTAATGGTCCAATCTGGATCTATATGGAAATATTAAGCGTTTTTAACTAAATTAATATTATTATGAGGTATCACTGTATTATTTTATTTTGCAAGATACATTTTACGTTTATTAATTACACAATATTTAATTCGATTTTATTTTCATAAATAAACGCAGACTTCACTTCTATCAAAACATTTAGTATTTACGAGAGTAACACCTATAATTTCTACTTATCTAACAAAATTAATTAATGGAGGGCGTTTTGGATATGATAAGTGTAAAAACTGAAAGCAAACATTCCACTTTGAAAGACTCCCCTTTTAATAGACCAGCTGACATATAATAAATGCAGCCTGCAACGCCACTCTTCTAGGTTCACAAATTTTAAAAATATTTTAAGGTTACCCTTGTGTATATATGTATTTCTTTCGAAGCAACAACAACGCAATAGCGATAATGTTAATTTAGTATAATACTAATGATAATTATTATTATAATAATGATGATGATGATGATGTTGAATAACAACGCCGATGACCGCAGCAGATAATTCCAAGTGCTAATTGCGCGCTGAGGTGCAAAATATTTGTTTAGCACTTAAGCTCGAAGCATAGACAAGACGGTTTATTAAATTTTATGCCTATTCAATTTGTTTAAAGTATCTAGATATGAGCATAGTTTCTGAGTATTTCAATATTGATTTATTTTATTTAAAAATAAAAAAATAAAAAACTTTATATTGCTACTCTTAAAGTTTTCATTTAGAGCATATATACAATGTTTGCCTTCGTTGAAGTGTAGGAAAATAGCCACAACCGCAAACTTTAATATACTCGGAGCACAAGAAAAACCTGTTCACTTCGATGCTTTTATACACTTCAGACGAAATTTGTAAAATCTAAAAGATTGTAGTTATTTTTTTTATAGAACTAGCCTTAAAAGCCAGCGAAGCACTTCTATATGGAGCATATTTAAAGCATCCGCACTGAAACTTTAAATTGATATAAATTTTTCATGCATGAACTCACAAATGAGCAATTGATTTGTATGGGGACTACCTATAAATAAATGTAGTCTAAGTTGTTCCTAAGAACATCCGCTGGTTCCTAAGCTTAGTCCGTAAGAGACGTTCGCTGAAGGCACGCTTTAAGGCATTCTATTATAATTCCAACAGCAAAAAAAAAAGCTCGACAGTGTTGTCCAGTTGTGCCTTCAAGTTGCCCCTAACACTGCTGAAGAGATTTCAGCGCATATAAAGGACCTGCAGACAAGGAAGGAATGGGCTTGATAACATCATGCTTATAAAGACGGTCCTTATTCAATGCGGTGCTTACACTAGGATACATTGCATCACAATGGAAGAAGAAAAGAATTAGTATGATCCACAAGTCTAGAAAAAGGTCTTCAGCATTGCAATCATACAGTCCAATCAGTCTGTTATCAGCCATAGACTAAGCTTTTCGAGAGGTGCCTTCTAACGAGTATACTTGCTATCGAGAAAGGAAAAGGGATACCACCCTTTCAGTTTGGATTCCGTAAGTCCAATGGAATGTCGGAGCAGTTAAATTGGGTGGTAAACTTTATACTTGGTGTCGGCTTAACTCGATATAAAGCAAGCTTGAAATAAAATGAGGCACGATGACCTCCAAGTACAAGCTCAAGGGTGTACTGCTACTTCTTGTTCAATTCTAGATGGAGTAGAATCAATGGTGAGAGCAAGCAATGCTGGTGTAACACAAGGAAGCGTACTGGCATCAACACTTTATTCGCTCTTCACCAGCATTATGCCCATGGGCTCTTCTCTCCCTACAGATGAACCGCATGACATCATGATTGCTACATTTGCTGATGATACAGCCATTCGGGCAAGGGACACATGTTTCTACAGTGCAACTGATATACTCCAACTTATCTTCGAGAGTTTGAACAATGAGCAAAACGGTGGAACATAGGCATTAATCTGGAAAAGTATGTTACGTGATCTAATCGCTGCGCAAAGATGGGTGCCCAGGTGTATACCATCAGAATCAGCTTTTGGATCATCAGCGTGGGCATGAATACCTGGGGGTGTATTTGAATAGATGACTCCAAGCGAAGGTTTCCGCAGCTACTCTGGTGCACCCTGGTATATGCGAATAGCCATCCATTGAGCTCATACAACATATGTTGACATGAGGAGATAAAGACTCCAACGCTTGAAGAGCTTAAAGCCATACACAAAGTGCTTCGATTATTGGAACTAACGCAGCCAAAACTGTAAAAAACTTTGAAGGCACCAAATAAATAGTTAATGTGTCCTCTTTAGTGCGTTACAAACTTTCTGACAAATTCATACTTTCTGACCATTTCATACTATGTGTGTATGGTGCAAAAACAATATCGCGTGTCCTGCAGGCATTAAAAAAATACACACAAAGAGCGTAAAAAAAAAAAGAAGAAAACTCGAGTGGCTTGTGTTGGTCAGCAGCTTATTCACTTGCGTCAACTATGACCTAAACCCATCAACAAAGTGTCCAACTATGGAAATGTGTACCTAGTCGTCGTATAGCGTAGAGCGTATATAGAGTATGTACTGCCAGTCATTTTATTTTTTTCATTTCAGTCAGCAGTCAGCTGTGAGAGTCAATGGTGACATGCTATAGCGTGATAATAGGTGTTGTCCATTGACGAAGCAAAAGGACTTGCCAGCATTTCAATTAAATTAAAGTTATGCAACTTAAATTGTATATGTATATGTACTACATGGATAAGTTATTGTCAGTTACAAAATTATGCAATGTGTTATATGGCTTGTACAGGCACATATGTATATCTACTCCAGACCAACCACAAGTAGTTAGCTCAAGCTTTTGTTAAACAAAGAAAACTGCGTTGTACTAAAAAATCAATAGACCGACCAATTCTAACCTTCACGAAAATTCATTAATCATCCATAATACGAAATCGTATTAAAAAAACGAAAAAAAAAAAATAAAGAAACTAAGCTAAAATACAAAGAACACAAATGAATCGTTTATCTTGAGCAACTTTTCTTCAAATAAAATTGAAATGTTATATAGCAAATGATTGTACAGAACAATAAAGAACAAGAAGAAGAAGAAGGAGAAGTGGGGAGGGAGGGATGTGTTGCGGTATGAGGGCAAAAGCCTTGTATGCGTCAACTTCCAAATGCCGTAAATATATGGAACGGAAATTGGCAAATACGGTATCAAATAATAAAAATTATTATTTGTACATTTTTATTTTGTTCGTACTAGAGAATAATTTACGTACACAGAATTTGGGAGGTATATGATGTATAATACATCATATACAATAAAAAATAGATTAATAAAAATCACAAAAGAAAAAAAATGAACGTTCATTTAAGTGATTCCGAAAAATAAAGGCATTTCATGTTTGAAATGAATGTTTGAAATGTTTGTCAGACATATAATCTCCCAGAAGGAAGTGATGCTGCATTGACATCATCGGCACACAAGTACGACGATTCAGCCAGAAGTTTTAAGAGATTAAAAAACTGTTACGTTTCATGGATTTAGTGATGTACCGAAGTTTTTGATCCATCTCCCACGCAGTCATTGCAGCTTGGATGGTATGTGACTATGTAAATAGATATAATCAGTAACAACAACCTAGGTCTCAGGCGAAAAATAAAAAGCTAATAAATAGGGTACGGGTGTAACTAGGACTAGTAATATGTTTGCATATACAGAGTGTAGATTCTCCATGAAAACATAAAAATCAAGGAAGAACGTTGCAGTTAACTTCAAAATATCCTGTACACCCATTGAACCTTAAATTTGTATTGGAGAAGTTTTCAGTGGAGTATTTTAATAAAATTATCGACAGTTACAATAAATTTGAAGTTTCAAGCTAAATTAAACAAGAAGAAAATGTTTTTCTTACAAAAACACAGAATGGGGCACAGATTTATATGGAGAATAGAATAGTTTCTAGTGGTCCGATATGAACATATATGCAATATTTTATTAAAATTAAAATAAAGGTACACCAAATTTTGAGTTTTTAGTTCAAATAATCAAAAAATCAAAAATTTGCCCCGATGGACGCACTAAGCATCAAATGCGGGCGCATAGAGCATAGAGCCTATGTGTACAGCGATCACAATGTGAATGATTGAGAATCTGTCTACGTACAGAAGGAATTAGAAGAGGGTGGAAAGCTTTAATCTTTCGTCAATAAATGTCTGAGGCTTATCTGCCGTATGTTCTGGTCAGAAACAAACTCAAACGCTAACCTATAGCAAGCAACATACTACGAACTTATCATCTCCGAAATAATAAGGCGTAAGTGAAATTGTATAGGTCTCACCTAAGGCAGAGAACACAATATTGCAAAAATAAACTTCGCGTGCAACCTACAAGCAGTCAGAGAGGCATCCAAAGTAAACATGGATATGCACGGTCCACTCTAAAATCAGGTTAGGAGCCCTAGCTGCTGATAGAAGTCGCTTTTTTTTTTCTTTTTTTTTTTTTTTGCGCACAATACGCCCATAAAGAAATGATACCGGAACCTTAATGACGGCACTATTGTAGAGAGTTACGGGACTATAATGAGGTTGATTCGGTTTTTAAAAGCTCAAAAGTAAAAAAGCGGCAGTTTCTGATGGGCTACCGGCTGAGTTATTCAAGACCGGCAGCGAAGAGTTGGTTAGGTGTATGCACCAACTGTTATGCAAGATATGGTACGATGAACGTATACCCAATGACTAGAAACTCAGTGTTATCTATCCTATTCGACCAGTGACACAAATATTTACATTACGACAAATCCTGGTAAAGATTTGTGAGTTTAACCGAAACACACATCACCTTTTTGTCGACTATAAAACCGCTTTCCACACGCCGATATGTACGAAGTTTTTCGACGCTTTTTCTGCACAAGGTATCCCAGCAAAGATCCTTCGTCTTTGTATGATGACGCTATCGAATACAAAAAGCGTTGTCAGTCAGGTTAAGAAAAAATCTCTTCGAACCCTTTGATACAAAAAGAGGTTTCAGGCTATTGTGGGCTTAGCAAGCAAATTATAAGTTAAGACTTTTCTCGAACAACTACAGTTAAGACGCTGATACTCTCGGTCGTACTGTATGGCGCAGAGACATGGATCGTGATTGAGTCAGTCGAAACAACATGCACCAGACCACAGCTAGTGCAACCCTTAATGAGGCCATGACCGCACGACAGATGGAGGCCACTGTCGACTTTTTGTAGTGGTCCGATTTGGATATTTATGACAAATTTTGTTAGAATTAATGCAAATTATACCAAATTGGTCGTTTCTAATTGAATTAACAACACCAACACCATATTCTCCAAAAAAAAAAACCCATGTAAGGCGACAGATATGGACCTATATGGAGTATTTTTTAATGTTTAATGTAAGACAGACCAAATTTGGTGTTTCCAGCTAAATTAACAATAACCATATACATTTTTTCATAATTAATTTTAAAAAATTCAGGAGAGATTGTTTGCTTAATATATTATGTACATTGAATACAAATTTTCTGAAGTGGATATCATCTTCTGAAGAATCCAAGCTTCCGACAACCAACCAGCCAGAGTATATCTAATTCGAGGCATGTTTCAATGCTGATCCGGAATATATAATTTTTATGAGGTTTGTCACACCTTCTTCTGCCTTTTTACAATATCCGAGCTTCGAACAAACGCTTTATTTGAAAAACATAAAAAAGTTTTATATTGCTCTTCTTCAAAGTTCCTTTTTTTCACAAAAAAAAAAAAACCTCCATTTTTTATGCAGACAATCAAACAAAAGTTTTTGAAAATCATGAAAAAAAAAATTATTTGAAAAGCCTCACGTACAGCAGCGATGCGGTTGAATGTTGGGGTATATGGGTTGGTGTGTGTGCACTGCAATATTTCAAATGTTTTCTTCTTATTATACAATATATACCTATATTTTTTTTTTTGCTTTTTACCAAAGAGTTACGCATGCAACAACGCTGTGAGTCACTTTGCAGCGCAGACAAAGCAACATTAGCTGCTGGAGCCGCACAAGCGGCAGCCAATGAAGAAGCAAACACAGAGTTATGACTGTCGATAAATTACTTTTCGCTTCACACTTTTTTTTTTTTTGCTTTGTGTTGCAATAAATTAAAGTGGACTGTGCGGAGAGAAATGTGTTGAATTAATTATTCAAAAATTACATATTTAATAAGAACGATGTGCTGATGAAGGCTGTGCCTAGAAAGACGACCTACAAAATACGACCATCCAAAAAAAGAAGAACGCGTTTAATTAACAACAACGATTCTGAAAATGCGCGCTCGCAAAAGACCTCCAAAATGGAAAACACATAAAGCAGTCAATTGCCTAAAAGGAAATTCTAGAAAAAAAAAAAGGAAAAACGATTTTAAATACAGCCACTAGTGTCGCTTTTGGCTTAAACAACTGCGCCGCGAACGTCCCCGTCCCCTGCGGCATTCTATGCTCTGGACATTCTTGTATTTAATACAAAAGCGTTGCCAAGCAGTTATTCATCGTTCTTGACGTTTGCTGCTGTTGGTCTGGTTGTTGACTGCTGCTTGATATGTACAAGCGTTCTTGGCCATTTTTCATATCGAGCGCACTTAGCCTGCTTTCATTTATTTTTGCTTTTTCTGTTTTTTGCTCAAACGGAAAAGCGACAACAGCACAAAGCCAAAGAGGAAAAGCCATAAAGGTTGCCTGAAACAATTGACGCAACAAAATAGAGATCCGGCGGCGAAAGAGGCGCATAGAGAGCATGCAAATAAAGAGAAACATATACTGGCGGAATATAAAACAGGCATCATGGGCACGGGTGTTCACCGTAACCGAACACTCTTCGGTTATTCGCACGAATACAAATTGCTAAGCTAAACCAGTGTGCAGAATGCACGAAGATGGGTTCATTTCGCTTTACATATTTACAGTTATTATTCTCTTTTTAATACACTTCACAGATCCATAAGAGTAGGGTAAATATATGGGAAAAACTTCGTCAGAAAGGTGACGTCAATTTGTTATCAGGTTTACACTTTTCTTTTGAATTGCATAAATGTATATGAATTATTTTATTCTGTGCTTCTGAAGGAATATACAGTGCTTGAAGATGGTTCACTTTTAATACAATGTCTAACAGATTTTATTGCTACATGATATTAAGACCACATCTAGCATATCCTAGATGCAATTTTTTCTATTGATTTCGTTGTATTTTTACAATTTACATTCAGTTTATTACAAAGCGAAGAGAATTTGCAGCTTCTACAAAAAACGCATGCTCTTAACTCTCTGAAGCTCAAAAGGATGCAAAGAAATGACTAATTTTCTTTGTCGTTTACATATATGGTGGGTAATACTTCACAGAATATCATTACCTCAAATGGATGCAAAGATATGTTGAATTTTGTTTATCGCTTGTATGGGTGTTGGGGGGAATAGCTCCCACCGATTATGACCAAACTTTACTCGAACACTCTTCTGAATTAACTGAAGTTCGTCTGTGAATTTCAGCTCAATCGTACTCAAGGTACTCAAAAAAAAAAGATATGCACATAAATATGCTTTTTTTTTTTGTAACTCAGATCCTTTTTCCACCTTTATCATTTTAATATATAATATAGATCCGAGACGAATTCAATACCAAATAATTTTATTATTTTTGGTACGAAATACATTTTGTTGTTTTTTAATTCAGCTAGAAACGCCATACTTGGAGTATTTTACGTCAGTCCTAATCAAATATTTCATAAAGGTCAAAATCGAATCAATAGGTGTAGCTCTTCTACAAAAAAAGTCACTTCGATATAGATATGTCCGCCTGTCTGACTAATTGTATGAACATTAGAAATTTGTAGACTAAAAAAGAAATGCCTTCAAGTTTGGATGTTTATTCTCTCTTATACTCCCTAAAGTTAAATACTAACAAAAACTAGACGCTTTTTTATGAAGTTTTGTATGAAGAAATGGTTTTTTTCGTGTTATTTTAACTAAAGCGGTTAAAGGATTGTAGAGCTAGAAGACTTTATAGCTCGCACCTTTTTAAAAGTTTTAACCTTCCAGTTTCATGTATTTAATAAGGTTAATTCCAGAAATATAGCCATCCAAAGTGAAAAAAAAATTAATTACGAGTATTTCACCAATTTCGTATCGATATTCCAACATCTTATAGACCCCTTGTTGGTCCATTGTCTAACTTTGTGTATAAAAAATATTCATCCAATATGGATTCACTAATAATAATTCAGGATGTACAAAAATTAACTAAATTCTAATGAAGTCATCCTATATGTATGGAACAAAGCAATTAAGCTGACAATTGACGTATAATTCTTGTAAAAACGGCGAATTTGATGAAAATTAACAGAAATTCTTTATTCAGGTACTGAAAATACTTATGTAGAAGAACATAATACAGGCATTGAAATAATTCAAAAATGGTACCACAAATTGATCAATATTTAGTATTAAAAAATTGAGTTAACTTACCTTCTTCTCTTCAATCATAGGATTATTTGGTTCACCAAAGACAGTGGCCTCCAGCTGATAGTTGACTATAAGCGCCTTATCCGTCGGATGTGGTTCAATAGTACCGCCTTTCCAACGTCTTAGCAGTATTTGTAATATTTAAAAACAAAAAAAAACAAAAATTTACATAAAATATTTGATCAAAAATTAATGGCTCAGTTCAATTAGTTTTCTTTTCACATTTTTCGTTCCTTTTTATTTTAATTTTTTAATTTGAAAAAAATCATAATATATATTAAATATTCCGAACTGCAGCTGAGAATAGTGAAAAGTCACTCCTTTGAGTTTCTTTAGAGAACATTCAAAAAATAGTCCAGTCTAAGTTTCTTAATATGTATGTATATCTATTAAATTCCGGACATATTGGTTGTCTTGAGATTTCTGAATTCTACAAGTTCCTTCTTTAATGTTGGGACACAGTGTGGTCAACTTTTTTCGTATGACGAAAGGCATCCAAAATATCTATATAATCTCGATGATATAGCTCTGAGCTCACTTGACCACTTCCAAACCCGAACTGCTAGTCTGGCATCATGTTTCCTTCATCCAGCAGATCTTGCACAGGCTTCGACACGTCACAGTACGCATTCTGACAGCATAGGATACTACTGTATCAGTTGAATTATCCGGTGAACGCCATGCTGAGTCAGCTTGACGGTTCTTATTGTTAACAAACTTCTTATCGATTCCGCTCGATGACCGTTCTATATACCCTGTACGATGCTATATGGCTTTCACTAGAATCAGCGCAATTCACATTTTCACAACATATGATTTTTTTTTTTATATTGTTAATGAATTTTCTTTCTAGTTCCTTTTTTTCAGAAAGAAAATCACTTAAAAATAAGCCAAGCGGCAGGTATTTGCAGTTATAAACATTCACACAAACACACACATACACATTTAAGACTTGTTTCCATGTATGCGCGAATGGTTTTTCTGTTTGGCTGCGCGGAAAATGTCAGGGAAATGGAAAATCAATAATGCTGACAAATACAAAGCAAGGTGAGTGCGAGCGCTCGATTGCCTTAGTCATTTTTCTTAATAATATTATTTTTGCCAATTCTTATTGGTCTTATTGGCATTTATGCATTTTTTCGCAAATGATGTACACATCCATTCTTATCAGAATTGCACTCATATGTTGTCATTTGGCGGAGATATATTTTCAATTTCTCTATCTATGTATCTCTCATTCTCTTTACAGTTGTTTGCACTTTTTTATTACACAAAAAAATAAAACACGTAAAAAAAAAAAAAAAACGCGCCATAGAATGCTGCATTTGTTGTTGTTTTTAGATGTTGCATCTTGTTATGGCGTTTGTTGTTGTTGTTACACTCACTTTTTAATAAATTTCGCATCGTCGCTTGTTTGCATTTTTCGTAAATTTGTTGTTGTTGTTGTTGATTTTTCTGTTGTTATTTTTGTTGTTACTGCTGCTGCTACTTTAGTAACCGTTGCAGAACTATTGACTTTAGCGACTGTTGTTGTTGTTGCTGCTGCTAATAAATTTGTTGTTGTTGTATTCGTATTTATATTTGACTGACTATCGGCAATATGCTGCTTTATTATTAACTTATTCGTTTGCGCGTCGCCTTCTTTTTGCAAATCGCCGGCAATCGCATTAATTATATAATAAATATAATGAATCACAATTAGAAGCAGCGATAGGCCCGATATTAATTGAAAAAATAATAAATCAAATTGCATGCGACGCGACGACCGTATTTAATGCCGTACGAATCCCGCGCCGTACGTTTGTCGAATGATTTAATAATTTTTGTTTTTGTGCTTTAGTTAGCCGATGGCAGTGTTTGGCAAAAAATAGTCCGTTTTCATAAAGTCAGGGTTTCCATCTATTCTGAAATTGCGCGTACAATTCACAGGGCTGGTTAATTCAAAACATGGGCTATATTGAAGATTATTTTTGTTATTTAATTCGCTTTAATGGTCGATTAAGATACTAGATACGTTAAGCGCTGTACAGTTATAATCTTATGGAAGTTGCTTCAGTGCAAACGAAAGGGAATATCATTAAAAAATATTAATAGATGTATATATTTGGATTATAGAAATGTGAGCATTTATGTAAAGTATGAGACCCTCTAAAGTATAAAAAGTGATCAGCACAACGAGATAATACGATCTAGTATGTGTGTCGCAGTAAAAACATTTACGAGCTGAAAATTCTTAAAAAAATCTCAAAACTCACAGCATGCATGGAATATTTGTTTCATATCTTTTATAATATATATTCCCTTAAAAATTAGTTCAACTAGCTCATTTAATGATTGATATATTGGTGTACTCGTTGGTTATTACGCCATTTGATTATACATTGAGAAACTATTTAATTATAACTAATTAATGATACATTTAAATTTTGCAACTACAGATAAGAGCTAGAGTTGTTGCGTATCTAGCGAATAATGCACTAAATTTGCTCGACGAAAACACAACAAAATAGAAAACTAAAGCAGCGCTCAACTCTATTCAACCTAACTGTTCTTTTTGATTTGTCTGCGCATAAGCATTGCAAAAAAATTAAGTTTAGTTTAATTAATGAATGTTGTACATAAGTGGAGATGGAAATCAAAGTAATATGTAAAGATGGACCGAAAACTATTATTGTCGAATGTCCTGGGTACGAAACGGAGACCTTTCAGCCGTATATTTCAAATGGTCGTATTCTATTTCAAAATGTTATAGAGGAACGACGTTGTTGTAGACTGCCATTGTTTTTGTATCAAGAAAACGAGGGGGGCGTATTAATGATGCAACCCACTGAGCTGGTCTCAAATACACGCACAACCTTAGCAAACCGAAATAAACAAACGGGAGTACAACAAACAACGACCTCGACAAACACACGTGCACCCTTAGTGATCCAAAATGATCAACCTGTGGCTAGTCCAGAATTAGTGGGTAACTCTCAGGAAGTGCAGTTAGCTGAGTTGGCGACTGTTACGCGTGCAACCTTTAATCAACATATGCCGTTAAACAGTACTCCGTTTAGAGTTATGCCTGAAAAAGAGAACAGAATAGAAACATCAAAATCTAAACGAAAAAGCGTAGGGCGCTTTTCGATAATGCGACCACCTAAGTCCACCGCAATGACACATACATCCTTGGCGCAACTTAAGCTATTACAGTTTAGTGTTATGCCTGGAAAAGAGAACCGATTAGAAGCTTCAAAATATAATCGAAAAAGCGTAGGGAGTGTTTCGAAAATGCGACCAACTAAATCCACCTCAACGACACGTACACCCTTGGCGCAACTTGAGGCATTACACAATGCGCCGATGAATGTGATGGTCACCAAAAATAATCAATATGAAGCTCCGTCAACTAACCAAAAAAATTTTATAAACGTTTTGGATATGTTAAACACTCGTGCAGCCTTGTCGCCAATTTTTCCGTTAAGTAAAGAGCCAATCCAAGTCAGACACGACAAAGAAATTCAATATGAACAAGATAGACAAATACATAGAGAAACAGAGACAGGGGAAGTTATATCACCGATAAGGAACTGTGAACAGCCTAGACTGCAGCAGCTAGATGCAGTGGTAGCTGCAGAACCTAATGACAGCAATAATCAAGATCAAAATGAAATAGTTGCGAACACGCTAATAAACCGAGTTTTAAACCCAACAATCAACATATTTAATTGTGGAAATAGTTCCAGTTTATCCTTGTTGGAACAAAATCACAACCATAGTATGAATATTCCAATGACTAATCCAACTAATGTGCTGCTCATTACTGACCGTGAGCCAGGAAATGAGAATAAAACAAAAGCTACGAATGAACCGCGAAATGAAAGAAATTGTAAAACGGTTTTTAAAATACATCGCAAACGTAAGCCAATAACTCTGCACAAAACCACTACTCAGTCTGGAAACAAAAAGATTCCATCTTTAGAAGGGCAACACAAAAGTTTGCATCAACCGGAGATTCCGCATGCTTCAACTTATCTGCAGCGTACTCCAGGTGGCAGCATGTCAAATCAAAATTCATCGGAAACCGCAGAAAATCCGAATTATTGCCGCATTAAAGAAAATCTGAACGAACCGGAAAATATTTTAACAAGTGACAGCGGAGATGCACTTGAGTTTGAGCTGGGAAAAAGATTTCACATACCGTTTGTGGATGAAGAGGATGATTGTGAGTTGGGAAATACATTTCATATACCATTTGTGGATGAACCGGGTGATTGTGAGCTGGGAAATAGATTTGATATACCGCTTGTGGATCAACAGGATAATTTACAAGCCTTAAACGCGGCCTCAAAAAAGCTGAAAGATCCGAGAAAATCAAAGCAGCCTGCACCGAAGGTTAAACGTAAGCTTTGCCCAGGCAAATTCAATTACACTACTCTCGGTGTTTCAAACTTAGATGAAAGTTTCACTGCCTGGAATAATATTATTTTGCCGACGCGTACATATTCGCGCCTCACTCCAACCATGAAAGAATGTACTATGGCCAAAGGAGATTTTTCATCGCCACCACGCAACAAAAAAAAAATGTTTTGCCTTACACAGCCACCGAATCCAGACTATGAAGTTGAAATACGCCGTCGAAAAATCAAAATTGACCACAAAAAGTCTATTCCGAGAGTGCAACCAGAAGAGGATGCGAACTCATTAGCTTTAGCAACTGTAAACACTCTTCAAGAGAGTAAAACTCTTACATCGAGTGCATCCGATATGCTCACTTCGAGTAGCCGTGCGCCTACTTCAACGGAATTACAGCGGCAATTTGGCGAAAGATGCATTCCAAAAGCTAGCAGTACGTTGGGCATCCGTATGCAAAAGACAACTCGCTCGAGTTGGAACAATCTGTGACAAAGAAGGCTTCTAATCGTCAGTCATGAATTACGAGAGGAGTTGCTATGCACCAATATTCGGGTAAGAGTCGCATTTAATTTTGAAAACGTACGCATCAATTTATTAATATCTGTAAATTATTTTATATGTATTTAATTCGAAATGTGGGTCTTTAATAGGTATGTATTAAATATAGTTTCTAACTATTTGAATAATTTAGTTTGCCACAAAATAAGAGAGAAGCATCGGACCAGATATTGCATAAAATTTAGTGCACATTTCAGTCGAACTCTTCGTCACCAATCTTGAATAACTTTGTTGGCAACTCATCGGAGCCTGCTGCTTTGTTATTTTTCGGTTTTTTTTTTTAATAGCCAAACACTATTTAAACATCGTGTAAAGCCATTGCAACCGCTCTTAAAATTTTACTTTAGCTGCGATATGTTTCTCATCCGTCGGAGCGTGTGCACAAATTATACTCATATTGAAATATTTAGCCCCACTGTGCATCTTTAATAGGTAAGAAACTTGGAACTTGGTGGCCTACTTTCCTACTTACCACGAAACTGCACTCAAGTCGTTTTGAATGCCAAGTACGTTGAGATCTCTCCATATCAAGTTTAGGCCCCCTAATGCGTGCTGTAGCTCTTTCTTTGGAATCAAGTGACCAGCCCAGTGAAGCCGATGTAATTTTAAGCGCTGGACTAATGCCAACTTCATTCAATAGCTCATACAACACGCGGTTCATACGAAACCTAAACTCGTCGCCGCTAAGAGGACCAAAAATACTGCTGAGAATTTTTCTCTCAAAGATTTCCAACGACGTTTCGTCTGATTCAATTACGGTCCATGCTTATGCGCAATACAGTAGAACCGGGAGTATCGGCGTCTTTTAGATCTTGATTCTCGTTTTTCGAGAGAGGAGTGTACTTGCAGTTTGCTTACTCAACCTAAAATAGCATCTGATTTTCAGCCTGACACCAAGTACTTCGTCTTGTCCTCATTTCCCGCTAAACACATGAGCCGATACTGTTTTTTAATCTACGAGAACGCCTTGCTGACTCGCCGTTCTTGCGTACCGCTGATATAAATATCATCCGCAAACGCGAGTAGCATCACTTCCTTTTGAAACTTTGAGCCTGAAATGTTCTGAATATACGGGCACTGGTGTAAGATGTATTCCATCAGCAGATTGAAAAAATCGCACGACAGCGCATCACCCTGCCTGAAACCTCTCTTGGTATCAAAGGGAGACGTTCTTTCCCATACTGATTTAATGAATTTGAACCCAGATTTCCACTTTGTCGTTACAGTAAATTACTTGGTGGTTAAAACTTTCAAACGCTTAATTTTTAGATCCTGTACCGAAGGTACAAGTACCTATTGGTTTTGTGCAAATGTATGTAACAGGTAGAAATAATGGTCGGAGACCCCCCATAGTTACCCCCATTATGGTCAGGAGTGCTAGAGGAGCCGATATAGCCATGTCCGTCTGTATGAACGAAAGGATCTCGGAAACGGTAATAGATAGAGACTTCGTGTTTTTTGCATTCGATTAGGACTGCTCCGGAATTTTACAAGTTTATTTTAAAATTTAAATAATATATATCTTGAGAAGACGGAGAGCTTTACAGGAGCAGTTGAGAGAGCGTGTTTGAGAAGGCCTTGGCTGTCTTGATTGCAGCTTGCTGACGTCTAGCTCTCGTTACATATTAGGACGTGCGTCGTACACCACGCTAAGCTAAGTCGATGTTGGGACCATGTAGCGTTCACACATCCAAAATGCTCGATGCGTGTCTTCCAACATGTCAATCACAACATGATCAGTTTGGTTGCTTTTAATTTGATCCACATAGATGTTGAGCTGTTGATGCTAACTAAAATGTTCCAACCTGCGGCGAAATCGATTAGCCTCTCTCCATTATTGGAGGTAGTGTCGTGAAGGCTAATTACTAGGTAAGTATTCGTAAATCATGGTTCTTAAATCGTTTGTGTGAATCGTCATAATAGTTTAATAGTGGTTTTCTTTTGTCTTCTTTTGGATGGAGTTAAATTCAACTGAGAGGCTATCCAGAGCTGCTTTTACTGTTTAAAAGCGCTTTTAAATTATTTACGCGAAGTAAAAAAATAAAAAAAAGGGAAACCATTTAAGGAATCTTCAAGAAATGTACATATTTAATACAAAAAAATACATCAATATTTTTTTTTTTATTTTTGGTTTAGTAAAGTTGCGAAAGCGCATTTTATTTTATATATATTATATATATATATCTTTATCTATATATATGTTTCTCTATTCTTTAGTGTTTTGTAAAATATTTTTTCGGCCAAATATGTATAGCATTTTCTCTTAGTATTTATTTAAATAATATTTCTTTTTTTTTTTTGTTTATAGTTTATTATTTGCATATATGTATGTTCTATATTTTGTTTCAGTATAATGTCTGAACTGATTTGATTTCTGTAATATTTGATGCATGTGGAATAAAATACGAACAAACTTTCACAACATAGTAAATATGCAAGAAAGGATCGAAACATAACTGGTCTTGAATTTCGACTTCTGAGTAGCTATTTTGACAGAATTTATATGAAAAATTAAGTGATTTTTCATCATTTATTGAAACTTTTTGATCGATATCCACTACACCCCTGAATATTCCGTAAGCTTGTTAAAAATATATCAAATTAAGTCCTTACAGTCTTTAAAAAAATTTGAAATGAAAATTTTCATTCACACATCCTTTTCGGAGAGCAGCCTGCTATTATTATATATCGTCTGTCCTAGAATGTTTCAGTATATAGATTATAAAATGTAAATGAAAATACTCTTTTAAGAAGTTTTTAATTTAATATTTACTAACAATTTTCTAAAAAATTTAACTATATTTATTGTATTTTTTTTTTTGTAAAGCGCAATTATACCAAAAAATTTTAAAATAATAATTCTGTATTCATGGAATATTTGGACTTCATTTGGCATTGCACCATTATTTCAAAAAAAGGAAAGATTTCGACAAAATAAGTAAATCAAGACAACATCTCAGGTTCCACAGCTAAGACGCATTGAAATTTTTTGGGTGAGTTTAAAAAAAAAATAGTTTTTAGGGAAATATTTGGTAAAAATTTAAATAGCTAGAAAAGTCTTAGGAAAATTAGTTCAAGTTTTTTCTTTTATATATATAAACATACATATATATCAGCATCTTAAGTCAAAGTTTTTTGTGGTTATAAACAATTTATTTTTATTTTATTCCTTATGCATTATCTCCAATATCTACAAACTTCAATTGAGCTCAACATATCATTTTGCCATATATGTATGTCTGTCTGTATGTACATATGTAAGAATATCTTGTACAGAAAAATGTGATTTTTTTGTTTTTGTATATATCTTTTATTCTTATGCCCTGCACACATACTTATTTTTATATATGAAGATATATGTATATTGAATCGGAGATACAGTGATTAAAGACGATCAGTTCTCTTTGATTTCAGCGATAAAACAAAATTGGCTTAGTTAAAGGAAAAAAAAAAAATAATCAAAATTTTTGTAATATTAGGTTTTGAATTTTTATACATTTTGAAATTAATTAGCCTGATCAGCTTTATGTATACAAAAAAAATATATATAACCCAGCAAGAAATTTACACATTTTTATTACTCATCGAAAACTTAACTAAGGACTATATTAATATATATACAGTAAATTTTCGATATATCATATTTATTGCATCATATTATAGATGCTGTAATCCATAAACTTCAATTTTTATTTTACTCAAAAATTCGGACATTAAAATATAATTTAAATTGTTACTGATTTGTAGATTACTACGAGATTTGTCCGTTCTTTATTTGATCAACGAATTTGGGTGAATGAGATAATCTTATTAGATATAGATAATCCTATCAGATATAGATATGCGGCATGTTCTTGTCACGAAACTGCACTGCTTTTATTCAACCTATGGACCAAAATTTTAAAAATAAACCATCGCAAAAGATTTTTGTCACTTCTTTTATCCAGCTCAATAGAAAGTTTAATGGATTCTTAAAAAAAACTTGTTTTTCTCACATCGAATGCTTGGAAGGTGTTCTTAAAAAATATTTAAGCCAAATCCTTCATAACGAAGAATTTGATTGATATCATGATATTTCTCTTGCGATGTTAAGTCCCTTTAACTCAACTGAAATAATTGACCTACTTGTTGAAATAAAAATGTAATGCAAATGTATGCAACAAGTAGAAATGATGGTCGGAGACCATAAAAAGTTCTACGAACAGGTCTGGACATACAGAATCGTGTTAGCAGTTTTCGACAAGCTATTCAAGATTCGACGAAATGTCGTCATCACTTTAAACAATATAATCCGGCTAGATCTTTCAAAAACTTTATTTTAAGCGGAATGTCCGGATATACATAGTTACGATTTTTATATTTTTACTGATGCCCAAAGTGATACGTTTCCGGTATCAAATTTAGAAGTAAGCGAAAAGGTTGAAACCACTTTATCAAAAGGAAATAACAACAAAATATTTTTCGACAATTGGTTTAACAGTCCAAACCTCGAAATCTATCTCACAAAAAATGGTATATTGTCATAAGGTACTGTAAGGCTTAAAAGATTTTCCAATTGAATTAACTGGAACGTGATGGTATGGCCGAAAAAGTAGCTAATATCAAAGGAGTCGAAATTGGCGAAATTGTCAAAAATCTTTCAATCTACATGGGAAGTTTCCTATCTCAACAAAGACTCGTTTTAGTAATAAGGACAAGAAGTACATTAAAATTAAGTCACTGAGTGCGGTTGGTGTCTCTAATTATAATATGGGTGGCGTTGATATACTCAATTCATTACTTGGCCTTTATAGAATTAAACTGCGTACAAAAAATGGTATAACAAAAATGTTCATACATGACGCCCTAAGTCAAAGGAATACATAGCCCTTAGCAAGGCTTGAAAATTAAAAAAAAAATAAAGCCCCTAACTACAAGCAGAGAAGCTACTCCTACTAACAGAAAAAAGAAATTGCCAAGAAGATCCATTGAATTCTGTTCAAGATGACGGTATTGGAGATTTTCGCACATGAAAAATAATTATGTGAGGGCACTAATATTTAAATAAATGTTTTGTTGATGTGTTTGTATTAAATGGAGCCTACTTTAAAGGCGATATTAACAATAATTTCGGCTACTTTTTTGAGTATGATTTTTAAATAGTTAAATTAAAATGGACTAACCGTGTTACAGCGAGTTATATTATGTTTTATCTAAATGATATATATTTCTTGCTGGGTATAACATTTTTTTTGTTTTTTTTTTTTTTGTAAATTTTGTGATAGGCTTTTATTATAGCATGTTATTGTTGTTGTTTTTTATTTGTTTTGTTTTAAATTTCAGTAATTTTTTTTTTTTTTTTGTATTATTTTTGTAATTTTCTGCGTCGATATATATTTTTTATATACTCTAACTTGTTATATGTTTATTTATTGCAGCATTTAAAAGAAGTTTACTGTAGACAATTACAACAGACAAATACTGGAGTTGGAGTTCCTATATATAAATATATATGTGAACTGGATCTGGGTGTTTATAATATTTTAAGTTAACATCTCTCAGCTGCTGTCAACACTAATAACTCGATTTTGATTTCATGTGTATATGTGATGGAAATACTTAATAATAATGTTGGAAATGAAATACTTTAAATGTAATTGCGAAAGTTTTTGAATTTTGTGTGTGTATGTGTGTGTGTAAATATGTAGCTAATATGTTATATATCTATCGTTTATCATCTATAGAGGGTTCATAGTTAAGCTCAAAAGTAGTAGAAGAAGCAGTAGGCAGCAGTAGCAATCAAGTTGATTAACATTAACAAATGCATATATATATTGTATATATATGTGTTTATAGGTATGTATTGTATATAAATATATATATATATGTATATGTATGTATGTATGTATGTATAAATGGTATGATCTAGTATAAATATCATCACTGATTCTTATATAAATTTTACAAACGTTTGATATTTGCTTAGCTTTTTTTTTTCCTTTTTTTGAATTTTTTTTTTTTTTTTTTTTCGTTCAACGTTGCTCTCTAGTTCCAACACCTACGCCGGGTCCTCAGAGAACCGCTGACGTTGGCATGGCTGATGATGGTGTACGCGCGGTGTTGGTGGTGGGGGTAAATGGGCGGCACTGATTCAAAGTAGTTAACATTATGTCTGTGTATGTTGTGGTGTATAAATTAGTTACGATAATTCTTAATTATATAGTCAGATACATACATATTTGTTCTTGTTTTTTTTTTTGTTTGCTTTAACTTTCTTTATATAGTTAGGATATATAGCTATATATATATTTCTTTTTTATGTATGTTTATATTTATATATAAAGATGTATGTAAGTAGTTACTATAATTTATACTTTGTTTTTTTTTTTTTTTCAATAGAAAAAATAGCATGTGAGCGTAAGAAAGAGACAACAATAGTGTACGAACTGCTATATAAAGATTTTTTTTTCTTAAGCTTTAAAATATACATTTAAGTTTTTATATATAGTAGTATAAATATGCATGTCTGTATATATACTTTATATATTGTTATATTAATAATAATTAAATTCCATCAAAAATATTTTATTTGTTTTTTGAATTTTCTTCTTTTTTTTTTTTTTTTTTTGTTGTAAAACAATAAACAATTTTACAAATATACATATATGTATTTATTTTTTTTTTATTAATAATATTGTATCTGTATTATTTGTATTTTACACACATAGATATTGTTAGATACGGGCATACATACATATGTAGATACCCTGCCAGCATTTTCTAAGGTTTTTCTAAATAAGCAATATCGAGAAATTACTTTTTAGTAGTAGAGAAATTAATTATAAATTTTCGAAAAGCAAATTCGCTATTTACAGAATCTTCCAAATAATTTGCTAAAATTTTGACAATTGACCATGAAAATACTTTTCCAAATACTGGCAGAGTATTTATATCAATTAAACAATTATAGCTTAAAATACAGTTGAGTGCACCCAAAAAAAAAAAAAAAAAAACCTGGAGTGATAAAATTTTGAATCCACTCTGTAGCCTTTTTAAGCATGTTATTAATTTGCAAAATTGAAATTATTTAAAAAATTTAACAAATAATTTGGATACATTAAAAATTGAAAATTTTTAATTTTACAATCTCCATAGCTACATATATGTATATCCATTGAATACTGATAATGTTTTTGTGCACATAACAAAAGTTAAAGATTCTTTGTATGTATGTTTTTTTTTCTTTGTTTTTCTTTTTAAAAATATTTCAAAAACGCATGAAATTCGGCTACTTTATGCACACAACTGTACTTACATACAAAAGCTTTGTAACTTTCAAACTCACTCAATCTCTTCACTCGCTCTATCTCTCTCTCTCATTCTTTCTTAAGTTACACATACTAACTGTTATTTATTATCATTTCTTCTTTAATCTTTTTTTTTTTTTTGATTACGCTGCGCCTGCGCTAACTGTATTAGTCTTATTATTACAGTTAATTACTTTTTTTTTTTGCACACCAATTTTTATTTCTCTTCGATCTCATCTTGATTTGTGCTGAGCATGTTGAGCTTTTACTTTGAGTACGCAGTCAAAGTGTTAATAGTGTTATTGTTGTTGTTGGTTGTTGTTGTTATTGTACAAGAATGAGTGAAGATGCTCAAGGACTTGGGTTAAGGTGCTAGGATATTGGGAAGAGTGCAATAATTTCGTTTTTTCAGACAGATTGTTTTTAGCGCTAAATTTAAGCTAATTTTTTTTTAGTTATACATATAAAAATAATTTTACATTACATATTTATAATTTGTTATTAAATATATATATAGATATACATATATAGTATTGTGTATAGATACAATGACATAGTTACGTGTACAAGAAGGAGAAGTAGTATAAGAAGAAGAAGAAGTAGCAGCAGTATTGCAGTATACCACCAAACATACAATTCCATTTTAATGCTTTGCGGCAACACTTCCTGCTAATGTCTAAAGGACATGCATTAATGCATTGAGGAGGTGCAGTGCTTGCGTGTATGTTTGTCGAGTGTGTGTGTATGTGTGTGTGTACGTACATACTTGTCCTGCCGGCGCGTGTCATTACAATTTTAACGTTGTCGTCATCGTCGTTGCCATTATCATCGCCGCCTACAAGTCAAAATAAAACTCAACAAGCATAGCCTAAAATTGATTGACCTTTAGCTCGTTGCCTTGCAACTGTACCAGCCGAAATGCTTCGCGTATTGTCGGTGTCATTAGTAGCTTAAGATTCTCCTCGGCCTCGGTGGGCAGTGAGCGCAGTAGCTCCATCGATGCAACAACCAGTTGTGCCAGCGCAGCGCGTTTGTAGTTCGAATCTTTAAGTATGCTGGTGGCACGTTGTTGTTCGATTTCTGGTGATATTGATTCGGCTGCCTCCGTTTTGGGCTGACGATTCGTATCGAATGGATTGTTGCGACACTTTGGTTGAAATTCACTAATGAGTGTGGTCATTGTAACGTTTTCCTCCTCTAATTGTATACATTTGCTGGGTGAAGTACCCATATCTGTCATTTCGGAGTGACTTGAAGTGCTCGCTGCATCACCATTGCCATTCAGTGAGATGCACATCGGTTTTGGATGCACCGCCAGCTTGTTGCGCTTATCCATTAAAACACCAGCGCCGCATGCGTCACGTAATTTGCCATTCTCAATCTCATGCATTGCTGAATTGCTCAGATATAGTTCACAGACAAGATTCCATGCATCCTGCAGACAGAATAGATAGCGCACAAAGTTTTCCTTCTTTTTAACGGTGGTCGTATTTAGACGTGAGCATGATTCCAATATGAAATTCAGATCCTCGGGGCCCAGATTGTAAACTACAATGTCATTAAGATGCGAATCCACGAGCGCAATGTAGTAGATCATCCAAGAAGATGTCATCTGCTTGTAAAGGTTGGCCGCGTACTCAATGTTTGAAACCTTTTGCATGAGAAACTTCAAGCCCGGACGCGAATCAAATTCGAGCGCACTCATCAGATACTGTTTGACACAGCGCAACAGTATCTCCTTCGAACGAAAGTCAAGATCGTAATCATGCGTCGGCGTCGTTGCGGTCGTAGCGTAGTTGTCGAATATGCACGTCGATACCGCCTGCGGCACACATTTGAGTCGCGACAGCAGCAACTTGGCTACCAGTTGCAATAGCATTTGATTGGCCAATAGTCCAACGACAAGATTCTTAAATGGTATGCGTATGACAAAGTTATCCAGATTCGAGTTAAAACCATTGTTCAGTGGATAGAGCAGAAAAGAGTAACTACGATCGTCTGTCAAATGCTTGTCCACATGCGTGACTGTGGGTGTCTTGGCACCCGGCTCACGTTGATTGTCAGAGAGAAAGACCTGCTGTGCCAGTGCATAGATGCGCGTCAACTCCTCCAGTGTTGAATCGCGACGTGCTGCGACCTTTACATTGGCGCAGTCGCCATAGAAGCTATTTGACTTCTCGTGAAAAGCAAACGAAAGTTGACGCAATGGTGCAATTGTCACAGTACATGCACGATGTATGGCCGAGCAGGCAATCATCCATTGCGACTCATTGAACAGCATGCCAGTCGAAAGTATGACATGCTTCAGACATGACACCGAGATGCGCGCAATGGCCTCCTGTGACTGGGCCGCACACTCTATGAGCACAAGCAGCAGCTGCTTCAGTGCAAGCGTTGCCGAGCTGGAAATCTTTGTAGGCGACTCCATTACGTTGCCGGCGGCGGTGTCGTCACTCGACGTTGTCGACACGCTATCGCACTGATTACAGTTCGGCTCCATTGCAACATCGTCTACACGCTCGGTAACGAACTTTAACTTGGAATAAATGACATTGTCCGCGGGATGTACAATCTGTGTGACGCGTGTCTTTGTCACACCTTGCTTGCGTGCCTCCGGCACAGACTTCTCAATGAACTCAACCACCAAATCAGTGGTCATGCAGCAGCAATGCTTAAAGTTCTTTTCGATCAATTGCCAAGAGGCGCCAGTCTTGTTTATGTAGCGCAGCCAGTCCTGTATCATGGGTATGAGCAGATGATTTATGCAATAGAAACCAAAGTCAATTCCTGGACTGCATATTAAATTCTTAAAGAGTTTGAAGATTGTTTGCAAAATCGGAGCTTGGTGTGAGTACGGGCACACGATGAGTGAGTTGGTCAAGCCGTCGAGCAGCAGAAACCATACCTTCAAAACGCCCGATGGCTTATCCATTTCGTCGATTTTTACAATTGTGTCCTTATCGATGTGCAGAGAGCGGTACGAGATCATGTATTGCTCATTCTTCGTCTGCAGATAATCGTTACCGAAGTAGGTAAAATTTTCCATCGAATTCGGTATGTTAGCATCAATGATGTGCGTGTAAGAGATTCCCTTTATTTTGTAAGTCGAATGAAAATTCGGACACTTTGGCATGCTGTACATAAAGCCAAGTATGGACGAGCAACGTTCTAGGAAGCGCAATGTCTCGTGCAGAAAATCCGTTGGACGAAAATTGTCTTCCTCGCCACATGCATTGTTGTTCGGACCACCGCCGCCGGATATCTCTAAGTAAGAGAGCAGACACAGTATGCAGTCGAGCCCGGCATTAGCAAATACAAGCGTATTATCCGAATCAAGGAAGACTCTAAATATATCGATTATGTTGCTCATGTTAAGCATACGGCTGCGTGCATTTCGAAGCGTGCCAAAAAGTGGGCGCCAGCCTGAGCGTATCTCGGTGCGATGTGCCTCCACAATTTCATAAAGGCAGGCAACAATCTGGTCCTAGAAACATTGAATAGATGCATATAAAACATATTGAATATTAGAAGATGCACAAACCTGCACATCCACATCGCACGTGTCCATGCTTAGTAGATTTTCAAATGGCTTCAGCAGTGCCTCATTAAAGTGAAAATATGGTAGTTCCGATTGTTCCACCAGCAACGCCGTAATGATATCGTGTATATACTCAATAGCGCGTTTAGAGATCAAGCGATCACGATGGCATGCAGCCTGCAATAAAGAGGGATTATCATGTTGCCACTGCACATAGGATTTGCTGTACTCACATCCATTAAATGCGGTCCGGTGATTGCCCAAACTTTAAGCACATGCAGTAACGGACGAGAACTACGAAAAACTTTTAGCGTGACGTCTCCAATACGGTGCAACAGCAGTGACATGGGCAATGAGTCGATCTTTTTCCACCCCTTACTGGGCCACCAGATCCTGCTCCCCTTGCGTGCGACTGTGCTCTTGTAGAGCTGTTCACGCGAAGCGCGACAAAGATTCTTTAAGAACTGACACAATGATGGCAAACTTAAACGCTCCGCGGCATCGCTAAAAAGATTCTCCGCCTGATGCGAGAGTGCACACAGCACTTTGGATGTATCACTCTGACTTAGCAGCACGGTTTCATTGGTGCCGGAGTAGACCTTCAGAATTGAAGTGATATTTGTATTGGGGCTTTGTAATGGCGCCTGCAAGAAGCTGTAGACGTCTACGCTGTAAGATACAATAGTAAAAATATGTTAGTCTTGTCCCTATTAACGCTTATCGAATAGTTGATTTACCACGTTTCATCATCATCGATGGGAATCGCAGATAAGTTAAGCTTATCGTGTTGGTTGCCATTGCTACTTAGCTTTTCGCCCGTCTCCAAATCACGACGACTTGTACCTGGAGAAGCAGATATCGGCGGATTTTGCATGCTGAAAATCTCATGCTCCAGCTGACTAACATGACGACAGACTGCGAATATTGACTGCCAGCAATCAGCGCTGTACGAGCCGAGATTGAGACCGCCAGTCAACACCACATCCATTGACATGGCTTGACTGGCGGATATACGTGGTCCGGTTGTTTGACAGACATTAGATTCCAACAAATTAAGTATTTTGCCGGCTAAATGTTGCAGATTTAAACTATTGCTAAGCGTCGCCGCCTATAAGCGAAGCAGAGTAGAAAGAAAGGTCACTTTCAAGTATAGATACGCATTCACTTAGAAAAAAATTTACCGAATGTAATCCATCCAGACACATTGCGTAGAGCGCTTCACCGTTGGTCTTGTTGGTTTTAGCCTTCACGCGCAGCGTACGCTTCGACAGAGCCACTAACTTATTCGATGCTGTTGCCTGCAGATCACCAAGTCCCGAACTCAAAACAATCACCATCGAATCCCAGCAACAAGTGAGAAGACGTCGACATAATTTTTTTGCTGCCTCGCGACGTTTGTCGTATTGTTCATCGTTATGTTTTACTGTCGCCGTTTGCAAACGCTGCCACTCGGACATCATTTGTGTTGCTCCCAGTCCGCCGGCATCAGAGAGCATATCGACGAGAGCACAACGTGAGCCAGAGCCATCCAAATCATCCCTTGGCATGGTTTCCAAAATGTTGGACACCAACACCGATTGGTACAACTCACATAGCCAAGGTGACGATAGGTAAACCAAAACGCCCGTGTTCTGGACGGAAGTGACAAATTGTTGCTCGGACATCGGTATAAGAATCTCCTTTTGTGGATCTTCGTAGTAGCCGGCACGCATTAGCTGCATACTTAACAGTAGCGATGAGTAGATAGCCAGATAAATACCATCAGCATTAATTGCTGTCAGATTGTAATCAAAATCGGAAAAGTTCATGCTGTTCTCTTGGCAAACAGCGGAGGCAAACTCTTGCATGGCCTCGTCTACCTCAACACAGGAGCGCAGGCGCAGTAATTTGGGCACCAGATCCTTGCGAAGCGCCTTGGCGAAGTCACGCGCATGCTGTCGATCATTGTCCACATCGGTGCGTACCGGTATAACAGGCGCCTCCAGATGTGAGTAAGGCCAACGGTTCTCGACTCGAGATGTCTCATCGCTCGATGTGCTGGGATCATCATCTTCAGGGCCTTCTGTATCGCCGGAGCCATTTGAAGCAGCATCCTGATCGGCTTGATGCTCACCCTCACTCTCAGACCCGGATGAAGTCTCGAAAACATTTTGTCGAAACTCAACTATTGCATCGCGATACGGCGCTGGCAAGCGCGCCATCGACTGATATGTCAGTGGACCAGAATAGTCAGCATCTTTGAGAAGATCATGGCGATTGTTTACAACATTGACAATCTGCGTGCATATGAATATGGAAAATAATTAAATTGAAAAAATTATATAGATACATATATGCATTGCAGTTCATTACCTGTTCGCTGATCATAGCATCGGTTAGCTCACCCGTGCACAGCACTTGCAGACTGTCGAGCAACGCTACCATGCACTCAACACTAGCCTGGAGACTGGCCTCTGTTGCGGTGCCGGCACTAGCACCATACGCACACTCCTCCATGGCATCAATCATGCTGTGCAATAGATGTACGTATAAATAGGAGATAAATAAAAAGATTCATTTAAGAAATATGTCACTTACAGACGAAACAGCGCCATTTCATCGCTGCAGCCTTGTGCTGTGTTCTTGTCCGCATACAATATGACCGCTAGATCGATTAGACGCTCTGGACTCTTAAATATCTCACGTACGCACTTTAAGGGTTCTGTACGATTTTGCGGCGCTGGCAACAGCAACATGCGATGGAAGAGAGCCTCCAGCATAGGACGTAGTGAACCATGTGCACCGGCAATACGCATCAACTGTATAGCGGTCAGATAAACACAACGCGCCTGTGGCCCATCCAGACCGGGTCCAGTGAAAAAGCCACGTGTTTCATTCTCAATCATATGCAAAGCATCTCTGTAAAGAAAAGGATATTTGTAACATACATATGTACATATATGTACAACTAAACCGGCATGTCAGCGCTCTATTACTTACTTATAGGTGAATTTCTTATCCAGATTGATACGGCCAGGTGAACCAAGTGCTGCAGCCAGTGTTGGACAGAACTTTTGCCAAAGGAAAGACGTAAAGTGCGGATTTGCGTGCACATTCCGTGGTAGCGCCGACGTCAGTGTCAATATGCATTCGGTCAGATAGAGCGAACTGTTGTGTTCCATTTTCTTATTTGGCGACACATTGATATTGGGTTCCACCAGGCGACTGCATAGCCACTGCATTACCGGTATGACTTCATTGTAAACCGCGGATGCCTGGGTCTGTGTCATGAGGCCAGCGGGCGCGGTCTTCTTCACCTCTTCGGCTTCCTCGATAAGAAAGGCGCAGAATGTACGCAGACACTGCGAAGCAGCAGCAAGCGAAGCGGCCTTTATGGCGCGAGAGCCCAATTCCCAGCATTCACCGCAGCGTGACAAAATCTCGATAAGTAGACGTCCGTTCAGTGTGCATGCTGGCGAGCAGGCCATGGCCAGAAAGAGGCGCAACACATTAACGACCGTGTCCTCGCTGCTTGTGGTCGGCAATATGCCATTTGTGGCGCGTAGAAGCTGTGACGGAAGCCAAACGGAGTCATCCTCTGGTTCCAGGCCAATGTAAAAACGTTCATCCTTAATGACGCGCTATAATAATAATAAAAAAGAAACAAATAATGAGATATATATGGCCTGTAGTAATGCACAACAAAAGCATTCATTAGCAAATCCACTAAATGCTTTTCTTCTTAACAATAGCATCTCAAATGATAAATCCATACATGAGGACTTTGTTGTATTCGTTTTGCTATGCGCAACTTCCGAGTGTGCAAATAAGTTTCCAATTAGCCACAATCGGAAAAACTAGGAAACGGAAATTCCTGTGCCTAATGGTCTTCTTATTGGACATGCAGCATGCAAACAAAGAGAATGTACTAATTTTGCTGACATCCGGCTGTTGTTCGTCCAGTGTTGTCTCATCTACGACACACACATGCATATACTCACATACAGATGTGCATATGTGTGTATGGGCAAATCAAAACGTACCCACGCGCCATGCACCCCTCGTCCAATATAGGAAAACCGTCATCAAATCATAAAAAGCGCACACAAAGAAAACTTAAAGAAGTTGAAGGCTATCGCTGCCGCCATCGCCGACCATCACCGCTGGCAGAGCTCTTATAACTGACTCATTGTGCCTACACTGTACTGCCCTTCCGCCCATAGTAGCATGCTTCATTATACTGCATACCATTTATTGTCATAGTCATACTCGTTGTTGGTCGACATTGTTAAAATTTTTTTATATTTATTTTTTTTTTTTCGTTATCCTGCCCTGTCATTGTTGTTGTTTTTGCTTTTCCTTTTGTACTTACGTGCAGTCCATTTAAGCCCATCGTGATAAACTTTGGCCGCTTGGTATCCAAGGCCATCTGCAACGCTGTAAAGCAGACCGAACGCAGTTCATGCGATGGATCCCGATGTATGCCATGCTGTCGATATAGTTTATCTATGGATTCGATAGGAAATGAACAAAGAGTAAAAGGCGCATATTAGTGCTAATGGCTGTGAATGAAATGAGAAAGGATGGGAAAAACGAAAGGAAACGACATAAAAAGCAAATAAAATGGCACAAATCAGTGCAGCAAGGAAAAACCGAGCCTAGCCTGCAACGCGACGATAGTGTAAAAAAGCAATTAAAAGTTCCCCGCAGCTCGATTTTTGTTGTCGATAAAGCGCAGATGGCGACGCCAGCACGAAATACATGGACAAAGGATCGTAGTTCGCATGTTTAAGACCGAAATATATTTTATATTAATATTTACATAGCTGTTGAATTCCCTAACAGAAATTTGTGTACTTATTGAAGACGAATGTATAGTACCAACCAATAGCACCATCACCATAAAGTAGCGAAGTATTTCAATAAAAAAAATATATATGTGCGTCCAAAGTATATAGAACATTTTCATTTACAACGTTGCAAAGCTATTTATTTTTATAAATTCGTGACCATCACAACAAGGCGTGTTGTTCTAGCCATGTTCGTCTGCCTGCTTGTGTTTACGTATATACCCTATTCCCGTAAGCTTTGAGATATAGGCTTGAAATATGCTATGTAAGTTTTTCATAACCACCAGTAGCTGTGGTCACTAGAAGGTACCGCTGGCATATATATTTTTCAAGTTTCATTATTGCAATGAAAAGGTTTTTTTTTTTTTGTAATTGTCTTGACATTGGCTCACTACATGCAAATGGTGAATCCAATTAGGATTAGAGACCTCGAGAGCTCTACTGTCTGGCATGCGATATTGAGTAAAGCATTGCATTATCAATTTTCATGTATTAATTTTTGTTTGACTACCAGATACATAAATAAAAGTTGATTTTATTTTAGAATTGCCGTGCAAAGGACAATTAAGTATGATCCAAGAAGCAAGGAAATTGTGTGCCCTACGAATTGACGTGGAGAGACTACTTTTCAGCGTGGGTTGTTTGGATCAGAATTGTATTTTGGTTTATTATAAGCTGATAATACGTTATGAAAACATCACAGGAGATTGATGTCGAAAGGTAAAACAGAAATAATTCTATTGCACGTCAAACATTCTAACCATCCCAGGTATTCTTCAGATATGCTTCATCTAATATCTACTTGTTTCGTTTGATGACTCATGGCCAAAATATAGAGAAATTTTGGATTGCGCCTAAAGACGAGACGTATTTGCGACGTAAAATTCATGTAAGTAGTAGTGCCTAGCTAGTGAAAATATTTTGTACATTCATTTTGTAAACATCTTTTCAGATTGGAACCTAATTGGTCGGAAAAAACGACGAGTACCAATTCACACACCCTAACTATACAGCTTGAATGCTAAAAATATTTACATATATTAATATACATTAAAAATAAATAAAATTTCGATGAAGCGCATATATTCTGCCTACACCAAGCTTGACATAGGTACGTTTCTGTCATGGCATATGACTACCGGAATGTAGCAAATTGCTAACTTGCATGTTAGCTCGTAGGAAGTGGTGGTGTGATAGTATCCAGTTCAACATATTCAATATGTAGATACATCAAAAACAACAACAACAATAACTTACCGTAGGCAATTTGTGCAGTTTGTCGCAAAGCATTATGCTTTGTGCCCGTTGACTCCTTGATAATCAACAGAAATAGGTCTTCCATATTGTATATTATCGACAGCTACTGTTGCACGGAGCTCTGCTTTCTTGTTGATGTTTTGTTTTTTGATTTGTTATTGTTTTCGCTGTTGCTTGGTATACTGCTTGCAAGCTCGTCCGTTTGCTTGGTCACAGGCTGCCTAATTTAGCCCTGCTCTTGCACCGTACTCCACTGTTGGCAACATGCAATCATCTCAATTAGTTTCTGTCGATCAAATTAAACAAAATCAATAAGCAAAAGAAATAAACAATTTGAAAACAATTTGAATAATAAAACTAAACGACAGACACAAAAAGGCACAGTAAAGGATAAAACACTTCTCTTTCTTTCTTTCTTTCTTTGGATACAACCGTTGTATTTTTCTTTATGTTTGAATGCGTATCTCTGTGTACGCTGAGCTGCAGTTTATGGCAGAAAATTAAAAAAAAAAAAAATGAAAACGCTGCAGTGTATCCGTTTTCCTTGAAGTTTTTCCAACAACACAACAAGGACTAAAAAAAAAAACAACAGCAACTATTCAAAATTTAAGAGCGCATACAAAAAATACACGCACACTCCTGCACACAGAGAGCAGCGTATACAAAATTTTAAGTGTTTGGATACATATACACTATATAACTATGTGTGTATGTGTGCAGCGTAATTAAACAAAAACGTAAACTTAACATAAATCATATTTCAATTTTCATAAATTTATCGGCACCATATTGAAAGCTTTAGCTCTGCACTGCTGTGACGCCTCTCCTTTTCACTGTATGCTATTTGCTGTTTAAACGTTTGCCTTTTGACCGCTGCTGCTGCTGCTGCTTTGTACAAGAAGTACCATTAGCCACTTGTTTTTTTATTTATTATATTTTATATTTATTGTATTATATTTTAATTATTATTTTTTTATTTTGTATTCGTCAAATCACTGCTAGTACGCGACTAGTGACTCAGGAACTAACTAAACTTAATTCCGAACCGATCCGACAAGTTGAAGTATTCCGCGTTATACGTCGTTGCCTGGTCGAGTAGGTTGGCATGAATGACGTTAGTAGTTGTCAGGCAATACTTATGACAATTATACGAATAGTATATTGTATGCGCGCGCATCTGGTCCGGTTCTGGATATGTTTTGGAAAATCGATACACAACTGCGCGCTTTTCAGGCATACCGTTACACTTCTAGATACTCCTACGTACATTAAAGCCCAGTGTCGAATTAGGAAGAATACATGGCAATAGACAAGACTCATGTCATAGCGTTTATAATGGCACTAAAATAAAATATGGCATCATTGTTCTAATTTAAAGGTTTAATTTAATAGTAGCCAGCAAACAATAGAATAATATTTAACTATACGAGGAAGCATGCGAATGTATAGCACTGTCGCATTAGATCTAATTCAGCTTCACAACTACAGGGCCATGCTGAGTACAATAAATGTAACTCAATGGAGCATAGTCTGGCGGACGCACAACTGCTACTTATTTAATACAATATAATTTCGAACAGCAACATTTCGCTGGCGTAGCAATAGATCTGTAACGGAGGAAGTATGTAAAGCGGATCTCTGCCAAACTCACTCGAACTATGTACTTCCCATCGCAGTTATAACAAGGAACGAGAAGCCTGATCCCATGCCCTCAGGAACACTCAGAGCGCAAACATGCATAAAAGTTATATACAAAACTTATAAATTACAAATTGTGCTGCCTTGAAAGCAAATACTTGCAAGTACTACCTCATATCCAATCCATATGTTCATATGGTAAGCATTCGTCACGTCTGCATTACTGCATTGCTACCGAAAGCAGTACATGCGACGCAAGGTATGCGCCCTCTCACTTATTTACACTTACGTGTTAAGGCAGTCTCACTTACTCTTTATTGGATTATAGGCACGTGCAGCATACAACTATTTACTATATCATAGAACTCTGGGTTTTTTGACAATTACTGCAAAATTGCTTATATTCAAATCGTTGGTATTTATCTAAATATGTATTTATACATATATATATATACATATATATGCAATACATTGCATGTATCTATTTATGCGCACTGCTGCTCCTGCGGCTATAGCTGCTGCATCTACAGGTGGTTGTTATGTCAATGTCATTTACAGGCGTAGGAGGCGTCTTCTTGACTTTTTGTTTTTCTCCATTTTTCTTTTGTATTTATCGTAAATTTTGACTTTGTTGTTTTGCATGGCATTTCTATATAAACATGTATTGGTGGTAAGTTGGTTTTGCTTTTAGAAGAAAACACAGAAGATGCTTTTAGAAGGAATAAGTTCAACTCAAGCACACAAGGCGTATGAGTAATGCGTAAAAAGATTGCACTTATATGAACGTATGTTGCGTACTCGTGTATATAAATGCGCTACAAACGTTCTCTCATAATTCAAATGCATTTTGTTCGGTTTTTTGTTTTAAACATAGAGAAAAAAAAAAAAACATAAATATAATATGAAAACTACGATCACTTTATTTGTGTTCATGTTATTCACTATGTGGAGCTGTTTGATTATATCTTAAAAGTCTGTTCTGTTGAATTGATGTTTGCCGTTTTCTCCTATATATTCACTATCTGGAGCCGTTTAATTCTATTGTAATAGTCTGTTCTGTTGAATTGATGTTTGCCATTTTCTTCTATATATTCACTATCTGGAGCCGTTTAATTATGTTTTCAAAGCCTGTTGCCTGTTATGTTGAATTGATGTTTGCCATTTTCTCCTATATAGTAATTGTGGCGAGGCTTATGTGGTGGCTTAGTAGTTTACTTGATCGATTTCAACTTCCACAGGCCATCGTTGAGAAAGTGATACGTCTCCACGCCGATGCCTTTGTTAACTTTAGCGCTGAAAAGATTTTAAGTAGATGTGAGTATAAATTTTGAAAGAGAACATAATGTATATAGGCAATGTTTCGAACTATGTGTTGTTTTTGTTTCTTAATACTTTTTTTTAATACTCTATACTTAAGAGTGCCCAACGGCAAATTACCGAAAAAATGGTTGTGGTGGTTTGTTAAAAAATCAAACATAGTTCTAGAAGGTATACTTTATGAAGAGATACAAGAACCATCTCTTATAAGCGTCACGTCTCCATCATCATAATAGATTCCAACTAGGCATTGAACAAAATAGACCATTATACTATTACACAGCCACTCCAAGATTGATAAATTGGTGTTAAAATCGTAGCATTAATAACACACTTTATGATCAACAGAAAAAACGTAGTAAAAACTGCTAAAACTCTCTTCAACAGTATCCAAAACGACATGCTTCCCCAAACTTAGTTATACTATTTCTTTTAGCTATACAACTACGTAATCAAATTAATAGATATATACAAAGAAATCTAATTTCATGCCTACGCCGACAACTTCCAACTCCTTATTGACTAAAAACGCTGAAACATAACCCAATTTCTGTTCACAAATTTTGCCCAAAAAAACATAATCAATGGGTTTAATCACTCCGGCGGTTCTTTTTACGCTTCCAAATCAAAACACTTACACCTCTGAATTAAGCATATCTGTAAGTGTAAATTTTAATCTGGCAAGGGCATACAAACAGTTCACACATTTATAATCCTTTGGCTCCCCCATCACTAAAGTCATATCTGAACTAATAATAAAATTCAACACAATAATGCATAATAGTAAAAATCGTTTACAGTGATTCACCTTTGCAGCCACGCAACAATGTACTTCTTGATATAAACTACATTATAACTTCTTGCTCAACCCTAACTTATTTTTGACGCCAATCCCAATACCACATAATATCCAAATTATTTTGGATTGATGGTCACTGTATACCAGCCTAGAATTACCTAGCAGCCATGGCAGGTTGTTCGTAGCTTTAAGCTAATTTTATAGCAAAAAATAAATGAGGGAAAGCATTACACTTTCGAGCGCAATATGTGGTGTTACTAGGCACACCTTTTCGTTTTATACTTTAGTCATAATGTTTACAACAGCTTTAAGAATAGCAGGTATATATATACTCCTAATCAGCTCCACAAAGCAAGTCATTATTGCCAAGCCTGTCTGCCAAAACAGACTTAAATCAGACTTAGATCAATCCAAAGTTACAAGCACAAATTTTGGTTTCGACAGTTCAAGCATGTTTGCATGATACAATGGAAATTTAGTGAATGTTACCCTTTAGCCTTAGTTACGACAAAAATTTGTGCTTTGATTTGATGGAATCATTAATTTAAATTTGTAACAGAGCACAAGTTCATCTAGTCTAATCGAATATGGTTTGATTTTACAAGAGAAGAACTGTATGAAACATACCTCTATGTAGTGTTCGAACTTATTAGACAAGAGTGTATGCTTCATAAAATGATTTACCAACATAGTCGTCAGTCCGTTTTAGCCTTTTTATAATAGGCAATTGTAAGGTACAATTGTTTAGAAAATAGAGAACTCCGGTGGGAGCAGTGCTGTAACACTTAGTGTGAAGATCTCGGGAACTACATAAGTTAGAGGAATCCAAGTAGGTTGTTAGGCCTGCAATAGACCTGCCTTCTCTATTCTAAGTGGTATCCCACACAGTGTGCCATTCTACTGTCGACTTCTACGTTCACTAGACTAATTTGTCATTTCATATTAAAAATTCATAACTATAGATGAAAATACCACTAAATTATACCCTGCACATGGGTCTTGATTATGTCTTAATTATTTATACTTAGACTTAATCTAACAGCGTCTGAAAAACAGTTGTGTCCTCGGACAGATGAAGAAAATGAGGAACGCGCAATCAACTAATGGTTCTCAATAGATATATATGACACGTTGGGAGTAAGCTGACAATTTGTTGAATTGTGCTGTTCTACTTTCAGCATATCATATTTGTAGCTCAGTTTCGCTTATTTCTGCACATGTGCGCTGCGTACAAGACACGAAACTCGCGGAAAACATTATTTACGTGCAACATGTGAATACTTAATTCTGCGAAACCGTTTCACCAGAATGTTGTTTTCTGCATGCTGTTAATAGTATAATAACCATGTTTGCAACACTCAGACATAATGTTAAAGAACAAAGCTATATAAAAAAGTTTTCCGATCAATAATACGATTAGTCTGCATCGGTAACAACGAAGTTGGTGTTGCTCTTCTTTGAATGGTCGCTAAATCGATGCATTGTGCTTTTTTCTCACTATTTACACTCAAAATATAGCAAAACACATTTCGAAACATTCCTTATTTTGAAATATTTTGCAACTTACATATCATCCGTGGAAAGCTTAAGTATGCCTACTGCTAATGCATGTTCCTTGCCTTCCGCCATAATGGCAACAACAGTATGTTCAGCGGCTGGTGTCATTTGTGCACCGGGCGATGTCAGACCAGGACACATGACATTTGCGCCGCTCAGCACAAAACGTATAGCACCCTTATCCACCTGCTGCATGGACAAAAAGAATGGATACTTGTGCAGTAATCGTAATGTTGGCATCCATTGCCCTTCGCGATGACGGAAGAATACCTGTTCGCCGGTACCGTTTAATAACAACTCAATGTGATCATGGCTACATTCAAGTATCAGTAAAAGAATTTTAACATTAGCTTATTATATGACAAGCCATAATGTGTAATTACCATTTTGCAATGCGATACGAATCCTTTTTGGGCAGTATTTGATCAATATGTGTCTCCAGCAACGGATAAGCATCCAGCAGCTTGGCGCGTATGGCCTTCTGTACTGACGATTTCAGTTGTTGTACCGACGAGATGCTGTCTTTTTCTTCGAATCTACATAGCGAAAATGTGTAGCATGAAGTGTAGCCTCGTGGCAAAAATGTATATAATTTGTTGTTATTTTGTATCCAAAACTCACTTCTTAAACATTTTGAAAGCGTGGGCAAATAAATTTTATTTCACTGAACATATGCGGCTCCTGCCCAAGTACTAAATTTTGGCTCTGATGATATGTACTAAAAATGGGCAACAATGTGTGGTGCATGGTAAAAACATTCACAAAAATTTATATCATTGTGAATACAAAAAAATGTTACAGCCGGCAAAACAATGTAATTCTTTGTTTATGCTTAAAATTTTAACAAATGCAATTGTTCTTATATAAGAAACTATATTTTTCGTCAATATGGAATATGCGCTGCCTGCGCTATTAACGCGTGATGAAATAATGCACATATTTAATGAGGTATGGATTTAAAAATACTATATACTTACCATATATAATTGCAAATAATGGTTGCTCCAATTACTCATCTCACAGCGTCGCCTGCATGTGGACAATATTGAAAACCTATCGCTTGACGAGCTACATTGTATCTACAAGCGTTATATTTTACCGCGTGCACGCCGGGATCAGCAAAGAAATCGTGCAACCAATTCGTCTGTTACGGCTACAGCCGAAGATGCAACGACAACGGCCGTTGGTGATACTAAATTTAATACGCTGCGAAAACGAGCTGCAACTATTGACGATGCAGCATCAATGGATATCGATGCTAGCGTTGATACAGAGCAAAAGCGCGCAAAACTAATGTACATGAATATTATTGAAAATGATGAATTGGTACGCTACGCTGCTCCATGTGAAAAACGTCATTTAGCCGATACAATTGAAGGTAATACTATGGACAATTATCTAAGTTCGGTAACCAAACGCATACGTATAGATTGTACACTAAGTGATGCGTAGTTTAAAACACATACGTAAATGCATGTACAAAATGTATATTGTATTACGATCAAATACGGCTTAGGCTTACTGCATGCATCACCGTTGCTGTGTAGAGAGGTTATTATTTTTGCTGAAGATAAATGAATCAAGCAAAATATGCATAGCATTCAAAGGCAAGGCGAACGGAAACTGCGTCCTAAGGTAGCGTACCTTCTATATTATTGTAAGGTTTTGAGGGCCTATTCAAACTATGTATTTCATTCTGTTAGTTTGTATTTGCCTTGAAAATGCTCAGAAATTTATAAAATGTGCTTATATAATAAATCTTATAGTTTGAATAGGCAGGCCTTAAGTAAAGAAAGTTCCTGCGCAAGTTTATCATATTGTATTGAAACTGGATATTAAATATTGTTTAAACACAAAGCGCTAAATAATTGCGTAGTCTGAAACAAATTTCAAAACTTTAATTAAGTATAAAGGATGTTTTTTTTTTTGTTGTTTTTTCTTTATTTTAAATTTATTCTTCTAAAATTCATAAAATTGTTTCGTCATTTTCATTTGCATTTAATACTGAATTCACTTAACGTCGCTTTGTAAAAGAAAAAGATACAGAAAGAAAGTATAGGCCAGCCAAATAAGAAACTCTGTTTCAGATATCTGCCGAAAGCAATTGAAAGTAACTCCGACTTAATCGATCAATCGGTGCTCAACTGTGTATATATATAGCAATATTTGCAACGCTCTAAAAACCATCGGAGACCTCATAAGGCATGTATATATTTCTGTCTATCTAGACAGGTCATTCTAGCAATGACCTGTCTAGATAGACAGAAATATCCATTAAATTGAGATATTGGTTGAAAATTTAAAAGATTCGTTTTAGAGAATAGTTTATATTATAATATATTATCTATTTGTTTCTTTGTGACAGGCATACTAAGCAAATAACTTTTGTACTATCAGGAAAGTGGACCAATCAGGAAGTGAAAATATTAGAACTGTTCTAAAGAAATAAAAAATATGAAGTCAAAATCGATTTGATGTTAAACAAAGTCTTTCGTTAGCAACAGTAAAAATATGGACAACTGTTTTTAGACTTGTTGGAGCATTGTGGATGAAAAAATTCACTTTAAAAGATTAGAAGTGCGCGATGTTGTGGAGATTTCAACGAAACACATGCACTATGTTTCGCACGAGAAATGTGGACTAAGTTTTATATATCCATGAAAACAATGCATAAATTGTATGAAATGCACTTTGAGCGTTGCCTCTGTATACTTAATATTATTAACCCACTCCAATTATTAACTGTGGCCTTACTTCAAGAAAAACCATGAAGACACTAATATTTTTTTTTTTGTAAATCATCCTCGTTGGACTAAGCATGTCGATCTAATAGTTGTTCTTGTAAAACTTTGTTGCTGTTTACTATTCAAAGCTAGCCGCTTATATTAAAATGGAACTGGTACCATCTGTTTTGAACTGAGTTACTTTCAATTGGCTTAATAATCATGCTACCTCCTTTTATTTCTTTTTATTTTTTGTAATATGCCAAATATTTATTTGACTGCACCAAAAATAAAATAAATTAAAATCATAAAAAAAAAAAAACAAATTAGCGTCGTATTTAAGATTTCGCTTAATTATTTTCTTTTAGCTTTTTTTTTTATATAATTAAATTACATTCGCTTGTAGATTTTATTTAGTCTATAAATGTACAACAATTTTGTTTTATATATTTTTTTTTTTACATAAATATAAAGCTAAGTAAAAAAAAAAAAATGATTCACTAAAGAAATTTTTTTTTTGTTTTTTTTTTTTAAGATTTACTAAATTGTTTTTAGTTTTTAATTTTATTAGTTTTAGCTTAATCTCTGCGTTTTTAGCTTAAATTTTGTTATACACATTTTTTGTTTTGTTTTCTATATCAAAGGCAATTGAAGAATTGCACCAGTTTTTGTTTTTTTTTTTTTTTTTTTTTGTTCTTTTTTTTTATCTTCTTTTGTGGAACAACAAAAAAATATAATTGTTTATCTTGTAAATATACATAGATACTTTATATAGATACTTTCGGTACGCTCTTGTAAATAAATTTATAGAGTAGTTTATAATAAATAAATTATGAAAAATTAGTTTATTAGTTTTTGTTCTTTTTGTTATGTTTGTTATTATTTTTTTGTTTGTTTAAATCTTGTTGTAAATCAATATAATCATAACTTCTCGCAATTATTCATCATAAACTATATTATATTATATATGTTGTATATGTTTTTGTTTGTTTTTTTTTTGTTGTTGTTTTTTTTGTGTCTGTGTAAGTGATGATGAATTTGTCTTCTTTAGGTACATCGAGGAAATACATGTAAATATGTATGTTTAGCTGTACTGCTATTTCTTTTACTAAACACGCCATTGTAACTAGTTAATTTGTTTTATTTCTTTGTTTATTTGGTTACTTTGCGCAGTTATTTATGAAATAACAACATTAAGATATATAATTAATACACATATACATACAGTATGTATTATTGTTTAACTTAACTGGACAAACGTTGGGACAACTTTCAATTTCTCTACTCTAAACTTTATATGTATATTGTGTCGCAATTGTTTCGATTAACAACATTGTTATTATTATTATTATACTCACTATCGTCAATCAATCAATCAATCAATCAATCGATCATCAAAACAATCATTCTATTATCATATTACAATAAACATGAGAAACCGCAAAACAACAAATTCTGCTGACAAATTAAAGCTAATCTATGCCTACATTGATTTCATATGCCTAGCTAAACATTCATTAAAAAAAATGTTCTTTTTGAATTGTCGCACATAATCGATATTTGTTATATATGTATTATTTGAATATATATAAAAGATTTACAATTGTATGTCCGATAAACTGAAATTTTACTGAAGATTAAAGTTTAGAGTAGCTTAAGCAATACGAACGGTGGTTGTAAAATATAATGTTTCTGTTTAGAAGTTTATTTTAAATGTTTCGAAATTTACCTAAACTTTTAAATAAATAATTTCTTTAAATAAGCAATAAACATATACTTAAGAAATATTTAGGTAGTTCAGTTTAACTTAAGCAGGTTTTTATTTGTTTAAACATTTATGTACAAAATGTATCCTGTACGTACACCAATGATGTATAGATGATGTAAACTTAACTATATCCGTGTGGAATATTTTATTGGAATTAGTAAAAGCTACGACAAATTTGTCGTTTTAAACCATACAAAAAAGTTTTTCTTACAAAAAAAAAACCGAAGTTGTGCGACAGTTTTGTATGGGAATATGTAGCATGTACAAATTATTTAAAAAGGGAAAAGAAGAAACTAAATATACAAACTTGAAGCTTGTAACATTTATAGTCTCATATTCATACGGACAGCCAGACGGACAAGTCTCTATCAAGATTCGTACTAACTAAACGTTAACGTTTACTTCTTACAATTATTATTTTTGGTCAAAATGCGAGTTTAGCTAAATAATAATAATATATACAAAGTGTGTCCAATAGAAATCGTAAATTTACATGATGTGTCTCGAAATTTGCCGAAATTGTTTTGCAGTGCATTTTCTGGTTGGAAGGGACATCTTTCATTGACATTCCCTTAAAAATTTCATGACATTTGGAAAAGTGCAAGTGGAGTTATAGCGTCTAATGTGACAGCATGTTTTTGTCATCGGTGCAAAAATGAGTGTTGAAACTTGGTAAAACTTTTATCGAAACTCACGAACTGGTGAAACAAGTTTATGGAAATAATTGTCCATGTCGTACCACTATTTACGACTGTTATAAACGTTTCAGAGACGGTCAAGTCTTCAGTGTACGAACAAAACATCAAAATTATACGTGAATTCATCAAAAATAAGCCGCAATAGTCATTGCGATTCACGGTATCGGAATTGGGATTGTCCAAAAACTCAATCCAACGCATTTTGGTCGATCATTTAGGCTTCAGGAAAGTGCGTGCGCGATTTGTTCCGTATGAATTGAAATACGAGGAAAAAGCGCTTCGAACATTCGAAAGACATTATTAAAGATGCTAAAAAGTATTCAAACATCCTTTTCAACATTGTTACTGGTGAGGAGACATGGTGTTTTCAATGCGACCCGAATAGAAGCCGCCCGGTGAAGCAAAAGCCAAAAAATCACGTTTAGAAAAGTCAAAAATGGAGACAATGTTGATTTGTTTCTTTGATTCGAAGGGCATTATTCACCAAGAGTTCGTTCCACCCGGTTAAACAATAAATAGGTAATTTTATCTTGGTGTTATGTGGCGTTTGCTACGATGTATTCGCGAAGTAGGAAGTTACCAAAAAATTGCATTTTGACCATCAAGCACTCGCTGTATTCGCCTGATTTGGCAACATGTGACTATTTTCTGTTCGGCAAGCTGCAATTATCCATGAAAGGTCGGAGGCCATCCGAAAGATGTGCGCCGACATCGTAAAACTTTTACGAAACTTTTAAATTGTTAAAAAAAAGTTTGTGCTGCGAATTATCCGTTCCGTACCAAAGTATATGAATGGTTTAAACGACTCAAGGATGAGCGAAAGCATTTTCAAAGACCTATGGCAGAAGAAGCTGAGCTTGCCCAAAAATATTGAAATATTGAGTTCTAAATGGTACAACAGACATTAATGGCAGTAACATTTTTCTTTATGGTAATCTAAACTCTTTCAAATCGGAACTACACGTACGATAGGAAAAGTCTCACTGTTGCGTTGGACTTGGCTATCACGCTGCTTAGTTGATACAACCCAGCTACTTTTAAAAGCTAAAGTCATGGATTTAGTAAGGCATAAGCGCAGCTTACGTCGTCGTTAGACTGCTGTAGAGCGACTACTGTGTTTAAAAATTGTTTATAATTGCGCAGCAAATTTTTCGATGACCTTTTCAGGAATGCAGAACCAAACAAAGCCATTGGTTTCAGCTTGTAGAAAGCAACGCGCTCTGTTAAGCGGCAACCTTTGTACAACACGTGCCTAAAAAAGATGCCAACAACACATGGTGACGTACGGACAAGGAGAAGCATTTGCTGCTGAACTTGAAGGACGCTTCACACCTTTTGATTTCGCTGACTCGAGTGATCTACGAGATACGAGGAGTTTCTCTTCCTAGTCATCAGTTTGTCTTGCAATATATTTTAAAGGATTTTGAGAATAAGCAGTATAGGGTCTGGCTGTAAAGCCTTCTCTTCAAAATTAAAAGAAAATTACCAGCGTCGCGATTGAGACAGGGCAAATGCTCACCCGTCATTCTTAACCATAGGCTCATACCATATGTAGACCAATTAGGCTATTTGGGTTTTGGCTTTGAGAAGCTTGGCACTTTTTGCAAGCATTTATTTCAGAAATTGATGAATGTTTTGATAGTAATAACAGCATTCGGAAAAGTGTCAAAGCAACAAGCTTATTATTCTTTGCAGATCTTTTCCAACAGTGATTATTATTTCAAGAATAAATGTGATTTGCGTATAGCTATGGGTGAACAACTCTTTTTTAAAACATTTGTAGAGGGCAGCGGGAAGAATAAAACAAATTGGTCACTATACATGAGCCGTGTTGGGTCATCTAAATAATTCTATACATATAATAAAATCGTAAAGAAATTTTTGTTCGTTTGTGCGCGCATCACGCCTAAACCGTTGTACCGATTTTTATGAATTTCGGTATAGAAATAGATGGAACGTTGGAAAGGAACATAGGCTACTTTTTGTTAAGACACATATCGGAGGAGGCGATACCCCAACTTTCATATAAGCCATAAACAAAATTGGTCATATTTTTGCATCCATTTGTTGCACAGATATGAAATTCGGTAGAACCAACCATATTCATTTTGATTCAAATTGGGTGTGATACCCTACACAATATACTAGCGATATACGTACAACATTTATCATATCTTTGCATCTTTTTGAGGTACAGTGTTGAAATTGGGTATAATGGAATCAGTAGAGGTAAGATCCATAGAACAAGTGTGTACAGTTTGGCTTTACTGGGTTATTAGTAATAATGCTACGATTCTAATATTTCGAAATTGACGTGTATACCATGTTTTAAGAACTGAATGTCATAAAGCTTGAAAGGAGAATCTTTAAACTTTCGAATGCACTAGAACACATATAGGTAGCGCCACTAGAGTGGCATTTTTTTTCGGAAAAAATGTGGGTTTCCATTGGGCACACTTGTATATACCATACGAGTATATATCAAATTAATATAAACAACCACTCACTCCACTGCCTGATGTACTTTTTATAGCTTAGCTACTTCTTTGCACTATTATGCAAAAAAAAAATAATAATAAATAAAGTTTGAAATATGTTGTATATATATATGTATATATATTCAGCGTCTATGCCTTTGCTAGCTCAAGCTTTATGCGCGTCGCTATTGAAACGCCTAAACATCTAATAATACTCAAATTTACAAGTCTAATCTTTGCTCTGCTGCTGCAATGCCACGTGTACGAACGTGTGCAGCCGTGCAATGCATAGTTTTAGGCACCCGCTTCTGCTTTCCCTTCCGCTTCCGCTACCGTTTTCTTCCATAATATTTTCACATCCACGGACTCGCTCACTCACACGGCCGTCTCGTGATCAGTCTCATCAATACGTCCCAAACGCCAGGAATTGGGATCGCCCGCTGCAATGAGAGACAATCAAAATTATGCTATATACAAACCGAGTAAAGTTTAAAATTTCGACAATTCTTTTTCTATTTATATCCTTTTTTTCTACACTACACAATAAAAAGAAAAATTAATTTGGAAAAAACATTTTTACTTTTTAACGCAATATTAAATTTGAACAACACCGCGACAATAATTTACATGCACAAACATTTCAATTGAACTACGACTTTACGCATGGAAATTTTTTAATTAAAAAATAAAAATAAAAACTATTACAATTTTCATTGAAAAAAAAAAAATATATATATATATATATATGTGACATCGTTGAATATGAGCTGCAAGTAATATCCGACAAAACTCAAAATCAAATAAAAAAAAAAATAAAACAGAAAAATAATATAATGGAAAGGGTGTCACTTACCGCAATCGTAGTATTTGGATATCCTGGGCAGTGCTGTATCGGGAATGTTTGTTGTTGTTGTAGTAGTTGTTGGTTGATTTTTGTGGTATTTAGTGGATTTTTTTTTAAGTTTTATATTTTTGGATTTATGGCAGACGACATACGAAAGAAAAAAAAAAAAGAAACGAAACAAAGATGAAAATATAGAATTAAGAGTTTTTTTTTTTTTTTTTGTAATTAAAATAAATTACAAAAACTAAAATGTATTTTTTTTTATTTGTATTTTTATTTATTTAAACTAAATTTAAAAACAAAACGGAAAATCTTAGAATTGTAAACACGCTTCACACATACGCTTGTGCAGTTTATATAGGATGCACACGTGTGAAGTCTAAAATTTAAGCACAATATGGACATCCTGACAAGAAAGACACAGATACAGAAAAATTATATTAAAAAAATAAAATATTAATGCTCTGAAAAAAAAATAATGAATGCCAGCATTTTAATTAATACGGAGAATTCTTCGGGCGGAGGTACCCCCGACGGGGTAATAAAATTAACTTTTAAGAATCACCGATGAAATGAACTTGGCTTTAACAACTTTTAAGAATCGCCGAGCAGAGCGTTTAAAAAAAAAAAATCCAGCCAAGGTCATCTATGTACCTCTGGCCAATATCGCCGGACTAAATTATCTGCTTTGACCAAGGCTTTTGACCTCTGACTAAAGTCATCGATCTCTAGCCAAGGTTATTGACCTCTTCAGACATGGAAATCACCACACGGAAGACTTGATACCATGGGGCTTAATGGGTCTTGACCCTCCGTGTGGTCAATGGATTTAGATCCTTAGTACATAAATTGACTTGGCCCGTTAGGGGGTCAATGGACTTGAGCCCTTGGCGTTCAATGGACTTCATCCCTTGGAGTGCAATGGTCTTCATCTCTTGGGGGATCAATGGACTTGAACCCTTGGGGGATTAAAGGACTTGACACCCTGAGGGTCAATGGACCTGACCCGTTGGGAGATCTATGGATCTGACCCCTTGGAGAATTAATGGACTTAACCGCTTGGAGGGTTATTGTACTTCACCTATTGGGAGTAAATGGACTAGATCCCTTGATTTTTAATGGACTTCATCCCTTGGGGGATCAATGGACTTGACTTATTGGGGGTCAATGGTCTTGACCCCTTGGTGGTCATTTGACTTGACCTATTGGGCGTCAATGAACTTGATGGTGATCAATGGAATTGACGGTTCAATGGACTTGAACCCATGGGGTTCAATGGACTTCATCCCTTGGGCTGAAATGGACTTCATCCCTTGGGGGGTCAATGGACTTGACCTCTTGGGGAATTATACTGTGTAGTTATGTCCTTCTGCTAAACGACGGAACTGATTTTGATGGAAGTTTTGTGTGTTTAAGAGGACCCCTGGATGACGCCGAAAAGTATTAAAGGATTTTTTTTTCTGTGTGGAACGTTTGCATCACAGCCAAAACGGCATTAATTTTCCTGAAATTAAAAACATTATTACTCTAGTTTTTATATCTATAGCAACTACTATGTACGGTAAAAATAAAAATTATTTTAAGTGACTTTAAACCATTGAAGAGTGCTCCAAAAAAGAAAACTATTATTTATAGAAGTTTTAGAACTAAAATATTGACTCCATTCAACAATTATATTGGTGGCGTACTCGATTATGAATATTGTGACATTTCCAATGTAGGTGTATGAACTTTTTTGTTGGTATGTTTCGCTCACTCAATCCTGGACAATATTTCACTGCTAATAATTGGTACCTTCATTTATTATTATATTTACTTTTAATTGTATACATTAATAACTCGTACGCTCGTTGGTGTTTTTTTTTTTCTATCAAGATTTCAGTTAGCTGAAAATTCGATGGCTTGCTAAAGGATTACACATAGAGTTCACTAAGTACATTAATAGAGGACACATAATAAATAAATATTTATATATGAATGTACAGTAGATAGCTTGTGAAATGAGTGCTTGCATGTGTGCTAAGCGCGTATAATCAGGCAAGCAGGAAACTATTCAAATATGTACATATATCCATGATGCTATTCTAAGAACGCCGTAGTTGATCAAAAATCAATTCAATGGAATATGTTAAAGCAGCACTAGGCAGATCAGCTGACTGGATGAACAATTCGGCATTGCAGGCATCAGCTAATCATTTAAGCAAATCAATTAAGCCTGAATCATCATCTTCTATCGATCGATCGACCGATCATTAGATGTACGAGCGAGCGCTTTTAAAAAATTATTTAAACAATTAAAGCAGCAACAAACAAACAAAAAAAAAAATATCAAAGAAAAACACAATTAAATAAATTCGAAGAACAAAAGATAAAATTTATAATTTAAAGTGCAGATGAAGATGTACCTTTGAAATGACTTTAGCTATTTTACTACATTTTGAATAGGAGGTACTCTGTACCTAGTAAAAATGCCAGTATTAATTGTGAATATCAAAATAACCTGTGAATGCGCAAAGCCAGCTGACTGGCAAATTTGTTGTTTTTTTTTTTAAATTATTTTATTTTTGCTGAACTTTTATTTGTCAGCGTCAACGTCATATTTCGCTGTGCTTCACTGAAACTTAAAGATGGTGAAAGTCCTATGGCAGAATTTTTAATGCTTGTTAAACCGTTTATTGTAAAGTAATTACACACAATTAATCCTAAATCAATATTAAATAGCTTTGCCGTACAAGAAGAAAAAAAAAAAGTTTGTAGAAACGCTTGTATCACCTCACATTCAATGGAGGAGCAACTTTATTGCTCAGTATTTTTTGGCAACTTGAAAATCTTTGCAATCTGATTTAGACGGGGCACTTGCTGTCCCATGTTCGTTGCATTCAAATATTCCGGTCCGTCTGCGGTGACATGAATCGGCAAACTGAGTTTTTTGTATTTTGCCAATTTAGCCTTGGCGAGAAGTTTTTTAGCGCACACCAAATTCATTTCGGCAACCTTTAGGAACATGTTTTTTAATCAAATTATTTACTTACTTATATCTACATATATAGCTGAGTCAAATGAATCTTATGATGATGAACTTACCGATGGTTTTTTCGAAACACGTATTTTTTTATAGGGTGCCATAGCTTAAAGAAAACTATTTGCTTTCTTCGTTTTCGTTGCCGAGTAATAAATTGTTTTAACACAGTTTTGATAGATAATCAAATGCTACTTATACAACATTTACTATGAATATCCTTTTTTTTTCTCGATTTTGTATTTTAATAAAATTGTCCAAATATATCGAAATATCTTATAAGTCGTCATAAGTGAAATCTTCACTTTTTCTACTCCATCTCAACATTTTATTCATTTGATAGAAAAACTAGGCTTTTGCACAGAGTCAGGTAAATGTCACGAAAAATATAATAAAGATGCAGCAAGGACACTGTATAACATCTACACTGGTGACGAACCATATGAGCCTGTTTCTTCGGCATTACCGATCACGTGGCAACGAAGGCGTTAGAGTAATATAGGACGCTAAATATGACGTGGTGCATGACCACTTGTTTGCCAGCGAAGACTGAAAAAAACATTTTTGGAAAATGCAAAGCGAACTCTCACACTCAATTCAAACAAATTCAGTTTTGATCGGTTTAAAAGTCAAATTGATGGGTCATGTGCCGTCCAGCATTGATTTAGCACCCAAATATTTTTTTTTTATTCCCGCTCACGATAAACAAATTACGTGGTCAACTATTTTCGATACTCGAAAAAGCGTTTGGTGCATGCCAAACCTATGTTTTGGAGTTACTTCAATCGGAGTGTTAAAAATTGGTTGAAATGCTTGCAAAAGTATTTTGATCCTCATGGAGAATACTTTTAAAAAATAAAACTAATTTCGAACATAATTCTATGCTGTTCTATTATTTAGCCAGATATATAAATTGCAACCCACGTTCTCTACTCATATAGGTTAAAATTATTTTATTAGGTAAAAAGAGGTGACAGATCTTGTATACATATTTTCGCACACATAAGGATTGACTTCAAATTGAAGGCATCATATCTGCGGAAATTTCAGATGAAACCACCAATTGAGAATAATACGAAGTGAGTACATAGAACATAATCCATGGTCCATTAAACATGAGTTTACCATGCATGATTGATGGTTTATGTTCGAAGCGTTATTTCAGTGCATTAATTTCAGACACAGTTACAGAAAATGACGAGATGATGAGATTTACGGAAAATCTAAAGTTATCAAAATGAGGGTTCAATATATTGTGTGGAAGATTTTTACATTCCCAATGCATCAGAGACGTCCAGTTCTAATACAATTAAGCTAATTTTTTTGAAATTGTGTGCATGAGATGCATTCGCCAGCACATTGCTAAACTCCGAAGATCTGCAATATTCTACTTGGGATAAATTGGAAAAAATATTTTAAAGTCGTAAGCAAGAAAAACCAACGGCTTAGGTACATATTTACACAGTTCATTCCAACAATGGTGAGTTCTATTATTGTTGGATAACGTACGTGGTCTAACATCATTTCAAAGTCTTAAAACAGTTGATAGACTACTTTGTGTAGCATATTGTGAGGCGTGTCAACGATTGCATTTACTGAAAGATTACGCACACGCGGAGGTTACCCTTGTAAATCTGCTGTTACATCTACGCCTCAACAAATAAGAACACTATTTGCCATAGGTGTATAATCATATTTCCCATCAAATCGACTTGTACTATGGATAAATTAGCAAGATTTTATGACGGAAGACATTTTAAAAAGACTTTGCTGTATTACATCTGAGGTATGCCACTCTCCCCGTCTATATGGATCGACCCTTTTAATATGCATCTCAGCGTTTAGACTATCCTTAGATATCTACATAAGAAAAAGAGATTTTATAGAAGATGCGCTGGACTTCCTTACTGGTAATTTCTTGATACGTCATGACATGATAAAAAAATATTCGTTGCAGATTTTCACCAGAAATTCAGAGTTAAGCAAATGAGATAACGTATACCAATGGTGATAATTAGCAGATTTTTCCGCAGTAAAGAATCAGCAGTATATATTTTCCACATGTGGATAGAAACAACCACTGTCATGCCTGCGTCAACGTGCTTCTGTCCGCAACCAACAATGCGTCGGAAAGAAGCATGAGTCTAAGTAGGTTCTACTCCAAGAGTTTCAAGAGCGCATGACCTGAGCAATGCTAGGATGTTTTAGAAGAAGTTGAAACATTTTTAATTCTGATAGTATTCCGGTTGAACTTATTAAATCGACCATTGGATCACCATAAATATTCTGACACAAATGAGCTTAATATATTTAATTTATTCAAAGAATGAAAATCTCTATGAGCGTCTTGAGATATTATATGCCACCAATAGTTCTACAATGCAAATGGATGAACTATTAATCAAACGTTTGCTCTGCACACCTTTCTAGAAAAAACGCTGAAACAAGATGTCGACACATCACATATTCATACAGTACAGGCAATCGTTTGATTGTAGTCTAAAAGGTGAGCTCTTTGCTCTCATGGTCGCACTGGGCAAACATCGAAAAACGAAATACAAAAACTATTAATCAGCTCGATGATATGACTCGATTGAGCTTCCCTGTCCAGATACGAAAAATGTCCTCTAATAAAATTCTTTTAACATGAAGATGACTAAGACAGTTTGATGTGCTTGTCTAAACTTACTGCTCAATCTTTCTAATAATCGTAGTCTGAACTCTTTGGAGCCGTCATTCGTCTTGGGGTCCCCAAAATGGTATGTCACGCTATTCATTAGTCTTATGTATTACAAATTTATGAACCAGACGCAAGAATATAAAGTAAATCAGTATTGATGAACGTTGGAATATAGAAGTTTAGCAACGCCACTGCTTTTTCAGTTCTAAATATTTAAAATAGAGCAGCTGGGTAATATTAAGTAGGTGAAAAAAGCAATTGCAAGGCAAAAGCCTTAAGTGTACCTAAGTAAAATGTCTATATGTGACGTGTGACTCTTTGTCATGCATTTTAAAACACAAACAAAAAAAACCAAGTCTTCAAGTAAATTTAAGTTTGAAGCTTTGGAGATATGATGCAATTTTTTTTATTATCTACGAACAAATCCAGAAATTTATTTATCGAAAGTTACTGATTAACTTTTTTTAGTTTCCGATTTCAACGTCGCTATTTAAAACCATTTTTTTTTTCTATAAGCAGAATATAACCGGCTCACATATATTTCTGTGCATGGTTTAAAAAGGGTAAACAAATATTATATTCGTATAATAATTAAAAAAAACAGAAAACAAATTTATTTTTATTGAATTTCATTTAATTTACTAATTTAATTTCATCATCAAGCGCGTTCGGGCACATTTCGCCAACGCTTTTGCGGCGCTAATGGCTTCAAAATTGTGCAAAATTTGCATTGAAACACGCCTGCAATGCGTGCGCATGTTCCAAGCGGGAACCAACAGTCAGCCAAGGCAAAATAGGCAACGTTCATATAATAAATAATAATAATAACAATAATAGAATTAAAATAAAAATAATTGGAAAACATTGCCCAATTGTGCTATAAGATGTGCGCCGTTCAGATGAAAATAGCAAATGGCGAAGTATTTTAAAAAAATATTATAGAACATATGTGCGAGATATGTGCCCCAACTAACCTCTAACATTTGGAACACTAAGCATTTTCAATATAGTAGTATGCTATGTGCTTGACCACTATTAATTGAAATTATTTAGGAGAAATGCCAACAACAGAATGTACCAGTCTAACTCTGGAATCACTCCTAACTCTAGAACCAAAACTATAAACCTGAGCACGCCCAAAATATTGACTATGCTAAGAAAAAAAACGTAGATTTAGGAGAGATTGGCTTTGGAAGCGTAATCCTCTTGACAAAGCAGTCAAGTAGCTGAAAAAGCTGAAGCTTTATATTATAAGACATTATCAGCCATCTTGAACCTAGTGATAGGGAGCACAATTTATGAAAGGCAATGCTATACCTTAAAAGTCCAACTTTGAGGCTGGTCAGAAGAAAACAAAGCCAACACGTTCACTAATCATCTGCATTATTATTTTTCTCTATTCAACACATGCAGAAACAGTGGAATTTCTTAGCTCTACTGATGCAACAGCTGTACCAATAGGTCCATTGGAGTAGTTTTAGAGAAAAGGCAGCTGACTACAACCGCACTGATGGTGCCGTATTGAAGGCCTTTCCAGTCAACTGCTTCACATTGCTCTCGGCAATAGTTAAAAGCTAGAGAAGTTCGCTAAAGTTGTTCTTATGCGCAAGCCTAAACTAAACGTTGCCTCATACCGACCGAACAGCCTACGTTTAGTATTATTTAAATAGTCGAATAGTATTTTTGCGACGTCTACGAAGGTGCTGATCCCAGATCATCAATTTGGATGTTGCTCGAAAGTATATTACAAGGCTTTGAGTGCAAAAAGAAACCAGTCTGGATCTACGACATCCAGCTGTGGCGAATAGCCAGTTCTACAAGGCTTTTAAAATAAACTCGTACAATTCCGGCGAAGTCATAGTCGAATGCAAAAAGTACGAAGTCTTTATTTATTACCGTTTTCGAGATCATTTCGTTCATACGGACGGACATGGCTATATCGACTCCTCTATCACTCCTGACCATAATGGGTTAACTTCGGGGAGTTTACGACCATTATCTCTACCTGTTACATACATTTGCACAAAACCAATTGGCTCTTGTACCTTCGGTCCGTTCTAGACATATGTGTGCATACATAAAAAAAACCTAAATACAATGTTAATTGAGGTTAGACAGAAACATAATTGTGTTGGCCGAATTTCGATTTCCGATTCGGTGATCCAAAATCCTTGAAATATGATAGAGTACTATCCAATAATTTTTTTTTCACATGCTATCGTGTACAACATAAGTCAAAATAAAATGGATTTCTCAGATGTGAACTACATAACCTTGATTTTTATAAATTTTTTACAATTTGCTTATCGATTTGGTACCAATTAATAGTGGTCACTGGTACTACTATTGAAGTGCCATGGTTTAATTTTTGTTTAAACAATATTTTATTGTAATATGTAAAGAAAGTATCAGGAAATAAATTAGCTTAAATCTCCCGGATAGAGTTAGACAGGCAATTTTCTTAGCTTGGTAAGTCACTGTACTTTTTTCTGATGCCAATTTTTAGCGCGATCTGTCAAGCTGTGTGTTTACGGTAGCAGTTTAAGTCAGTCGACCACGGTAGCGTTTGGCGATTTTTATATATTTTGGCTTTGGTGCGCCTTTCAGCTGCCAACCGGATGATTGCTGATTCGTAAATGTGACATAATCATGCACCCATGTCTGGTAACTAGTAACTACGCGTTCCATGAAGTTAGAATCCGAATTAGCTCGATCCAGTATGTCTGCTGCTAACTGCTCTCGTTACATTTCTTTAAGGAAACTCAGCTTTATCGGAATAAGTCTTGTAGCAACGCGTTGCATAAGCAATTTTTAAATACATTACCAATCTGTCTCAAGCTTATATGGTTTCAAATTTACCGATTTCCTTCACTTTATCGACGGTCATACTTGTTGAAGGTCGTTCAGAACAAGGCATGTCTTCGACAAACGCTTTAGACCACTCGTAAGTGTGAATTTTTTAACAGAGCAGATTCATCAAAGGCCTTTTGAAACATTTTCAATTCATCGACACACGAAATTTCGTTCGGAATACAAAATTCAACTGAAATACGTTGATCAATATTTTCAGTCATAAAAAATCGCAAAGCACTTCCGATTAAGTTTATTTATTTATCTAATTACTACTCGAAAGTTAGTAGTTAGACAGGTAGAGATACTTTTTTGACAGGTTGTAAATTTGTTGGAGCAGTCAACATTAATTATTAGCGGTCAGGGATCATACACGAATGAACATGATTTTTGAGGGTATGTATAAAAAGAAGTGACAGTGGTTGGAGTTGTTATCAGCATAAGAAATTAATCAAAGAACTTAAAATATTATTAAACAAAAAATATAATAAATTTTAATAATACAAGAGTACATCCTAAGATTCTTGAGAAGTATTTTTTTTAAACTAGATTTATGAACAAAATCAGTTCAAAGCATTCACATCTACATATATTTTCTACAGACTATCCCATGCCCAGTAAACCTACTCGAAGAATTCGATGAGAAACTTCTTTATAAAATTAAAAGTTAATATAGTAAAATAATTAATTTGAAGTTACATGGGAACGGTTTGCCTCGTTATGTGTAGAGACTTGTGCCAACAGTTTTGACATCAACTTAATCCACATATTTAAAATTTTGTTGGGGAATCTTTTGAGTACCACTCAGAAATGAAGCACTCAATGAGATTTCAACACATCACACACACGTGTTACATCTTCATTGGTTTAACTTATTCATGGTCGTCCAGAGCGGAGGTTATCGTGCAATGCTTTCTGATGCTCCTTAAACTTCTTCAGATACCTTGCCACTTGCACATAAGGCAAAGAGTAGACTCTCCATGGATTTGCTTAAGCAATTCGTGAGTTTTGGAGAAATTTGATGAAGTGGCCACAAAACTCAATTAACGATTCTGACCACACTGATGCACAGACCAGACTCTTTAACTAAACCAAGCGATAGAAGTGTGACTTGACTTTTGGGACGCACTCTGTATACATACACCCTGGCAAGAATGTATCACCGGGATAGTAGTTAGCCAGTTAAACTGTCGTTAATTATGATGCCAATCCTTAGGAAACAAATTTAACTGCCGAACAACTATCTGGTAGATTTAATTCCCGATACTTTTATGACAGCGTGTATATGCTTTGCGCATGACTTTTTTCATTAACTCCTAATTGGACAATATGTAGCTATAAACTTATATACACATACAAGTAAGTAATACACGTAGGTACACATGTTTATTTAATAAATACAATTATATTAACTTGTATTTGTTAAAAATGTATAATTTCTGCTACGTGTGAAGTCTTTCGACGCCAGCGCTGGCTGGTTTGCGTGTGTCAGGATTAGACGATGTCGGTGGATTATTTATTATAAACACGCAGCAGGTTTCTTAATTTTAATTTAACTTACAATGTTAGACATACACATATGTATGAAAAAAAATAAATATATACATATATAAACAATAAATAAAAAAAATACACAAATAATTTAATAATTAAATTTCATTATTCATTTATTTTTTGGTTTCATTACATTCACATTAATCGCATTTTTCTCTTAGACAAAAGTTGAGCATTTTATTCATTACATCTGATTCGACATCATGTAAGCGCATTAGTATAAAGAAGCAAACAAAAATTCAATTCAAAACAACATGAAAAAATGAAATTGTTAAAAAGAAATTAAATCAAAAGCTTGAAGTTTGTTTTTTTAGCCAAAATTTGTATGCCCTACAGGCTGTAATTAAGATACAATATTCGATAAGCTATCGCAGACATACTACTCCTTCTATTAAAATAAACATTTAATAGTTTATAATTAAAAAAAAAAAAATTAAAACAAAACTAACAAAAAAAAAAACACATAATTTAAATATAAAGGAGGATTATATTTAGGTGCTGGTATTTTATTTGTTTATAAAGTTGCAAGATTTATTCAACAAGATCCAACGCCATAGAGGTGAACAAATTTAATATAACTGGTCGAAAAACATCAAGACTTCCCTTCAAGCAAATGCCAAACTGCGTATAAAGCAAATGCACCATCTCTGTTTTGGTAGAAGATTTTTTCGGTGCAAAGATATACACAGAACGATCTGTTGTACACAAAGAAATCTTCCTAAATAAAGGAACTCAATCTATACATGGTTACGATAGAAACTTATTCCAATCATATAGCTCAGCTAAACCAATTATCAAATGGCGCTCCAATGAAAACTGACAGGAAGTCTCGGAAGGAACCATATGATGGCGACCCCCACCAACGATATAAGGATCACGATTTACGGATATGCACTTGGAATGTCCGCACCTCTGATTGGGATAATACAAAAATCCAGCTGGTTGATGTTCAAGAAATCCGAAGGATAGGACAAGGTTGCTTTAAAAAAGCATGCTGTGACATCTACTATAGCTGCCATGCGAGTAAGCGCTAATTTGGATGTGGTTTCGTGGTGAGTAGGAAACTACGTGGCTTCCTCTGCAGATTCACGCCTGTTGACGAGCGTCTAGTAGCGATACGCATAAAGGCTGGGGAAAAACCTCAGTGTCCGTACATTTCGGGTTCGATCTTCCAAAAGGAAGTGATGCTGCTCGCTTAGCCGATGACATTGATATCATCGGCACGCAGGAACGGCAAATCAGCAAGGCGTTCTCAGAGATTGAAAAACAGTCCAGCACAAGACGAAGTACTTGGTGTCTTCTCGCACTCCGTCATCGCGTCTTGGACGGTTAGTGACGATGGAGAATTTCAACTTTAGTGTTGTAGAAAACTTCGTCTATCTTGGATTCGAGATAACCAGCAACAAGAACTTCAGGCTGGAGATCAGGCGAAGAATCACGCGTGCAAACATATACTTTTTTGGGCTGAGCAAGCAAACGAGAAGTAAAGCCCTCTCTCTCGAAAAACAAAAATCAATATCTATAAGACGCTGATACTCCCGGTCCTATTGTATGGCGCAGAGGCATAGACCGTGATTGAGTCGGATGAGACAGCGTTGAAAGTCTTCGAGAGGAAAACTCTTTGCAGGATTTTCGGGCCTGGGCGCACTAGACTATGGAGGTTGGCGCGCCTTCCTAGATGACCGGTAGAAGGTTGACCGCCATTTAAGTAAGTAAATAAGTAGTAAGTGAATGCCGAATAGTAAAGCTTGCGTGACACGTGACCTCTTTACTGATTGGGTCAAAACAATTATTTGGACCGTCTGTAAAAATTGCCTCTCAGAGACAAAGTTGAAGGAATGTGTTTAGACGCCTTATGGCTGATCCACAATTCATCACAACCATGACGGAGCCTCAAAGGTTATAGAGAAATTTTCAGGCAATAACAAAGATGCTAACTACAAACAAATCGTCAACAGAATGTTAAAAGCATTTCAAACTTTTTGTTGCCCACCTCGACTACTTTTCAGAAATTTTAGGAGACGTGAGTGGAGGTGGACGATTTCACTAAAATATTAAGGAGAATGGAAGATAAAGCAGCGCAATACGGGCAGACAACTGTTGAGCGATGCAGAGAGTACTTACTAGCCCACCTCGACAACTTTTCAGAAAATTTAGGAGACTTAAGTGAAGAGCAAGATGAACGAGAATATTTTGGAAAACAATAAAGCCATTTTCATTTAAAAATGTTTGTTATTATTGGCTATTCCCGAAACATAAATTGTGCTCCTCGTACATATATTTATATTGAAAAATATTGAAATGATAAATATTAAAAAATATGCGGTAGGTAAAATACTCCATTTTTTAATAATGTTCTTCAACAGTTTTGTCTGAAGCTGTTGAGAACTTTTCTGCTCCGCTGCCTTTGCATCAATTACGTTACTTCGGTCATTATCACCAACAAAGTGTGAAGAAGAAGAAGACTCCAACTAAGAACTGCTGATGAATGAGCTTCTTTTGCAATCCGAAACATTATTGTCCGGATTGCGTTTTTGAAGATAGCCCTTGATGTTACCGCAATTCAATTAAATAAGTCTGAGATGAGAAAAATAAATAAAAAAAGCTAATTTAGCTACGACGTGACAAGACAGCCAAAATAATCTTCAAATGTTCAGCACTCGTATATTCCATTACCTGCCAGCGCACAAAGCAGATTACTTTATCCCAATAACGGCGAGCAACGCATTACAATGCAAAAAAATTAACTGTGTTCTGAATTACAATCGAAAGAGAAACAAGTAAGAAAATACAGTCAGGCGTAACCGACTGTAAGAGGCCCTGTACCAGTTCAGGTCTCCTAACAAACACATTAAACGTTTCCCGAGCATATGACCAAACACATGACCACTTCTCACTGCTCGAATATGAATGAAAAGGAAAGGGGGGTCATTCAACTTCAATTGGTTATAAAATCGTTATTTATTATCCGATTTTGATGAACTTTTTGGATTTTGACTAAGAGGGACGTTAACTTTATACTGGCATACTCAATTTTTCTTGTGCCGAAGAAATATTTCTCCTTGGGGGTGATTTTATGGGGAAGGGGGGGGAGGGGCAAAATTTCAAAATAAACTTGTGAAATTCCGGAGCAGTCCTAGACGAATGCAAAAAACACGAAGTCTCTATCTATTACCGTTTCCGAGATCCTTTCGTTCATACGGACGGCCAGACGGACGGACGGACAGACGGACATGGCTATATCGACTCCTCTATCACTCCTGACCATAATGGGGGTAACTTTGGGGGGTCTCCGACCATTATTTCTACCTGTTACATACATTTGCACAAACCCAATAGGCTCTTGTACCTTCGGTACAGGGCCTAAAAAGTAAGAAAACCGTAAGAGGCGTAAAAATTTCCGCTGGGATTTGGTATTATTTAGTCAATTGGTAGAGCCATATTCTACAAAGTAATTTTAAGCAAACTCTATATGCGTTCAAGAAACCTACGAAAGAATATCATTCTCAGCAGATTTCTATAACTGCAGACTGAGACTGTTTTAAAAGATTCTTCAACAGTCTTCGCTCCCGATTTCTCCCAGCTGGTGACTTTAATGCCAAACACCCACACTGGGTTTCGAGATTGGCCAAGGATTTTGCCTCCTCCGGTTAACCTACGTATTGGCCAACGGATCCAAGGAAAATTCAAGACTTAATAAATTTTGCAATTACTCGAAATATCTCTCGAAATTTAATTCCAACACAAACTTCTTATCTAAACACGCTGCGATTTTTTTTTAAACTTCTCGAGAAGCCAATAATGACTAACCCATCGTATAAACTGATCTCCAAAACTACTTATGAGCTCTGAAGTTGATATCGTAGACTCAGTAGACTAGAAACTCAAACCTAACAAGGCATAACCGACTGTAAGAGGCCCTGTACCAGTACAGGTCGCCTAACAAACACATTAAATGTTTCCCTAGCTTACGACCAAGCTGAGCATAAAAAAAGTAGGAAAAAAATAAGATAAATAGTACTGACAAAAAGTATTTTGCTCCTCTCACTTCTCACTGTACGAATAGGAAAAGGGAGGACGGAAGCATCATAGGTCGTTCAAATTCAATTGCTTATAAAATCGTCATTTATTATCCGATTTTAATGAACTTTTTGGATTTCGGCTTAGAGGGAAGTTATCTCTCTACTGGCATTATTTTTGTGCCGAAGAAAAACCAATAGGCTCTTGTACCTTCGGTACAGGGCAGGAAATAGAGCTTTTAGTCTCTAAAAAAAAAAAAAACGATGAAGGCAAGAATTTCAGAGAAGCAAGATCTCCTGAATCTAAGCAACGCCTCAAAATAGCAAAACGTAATTTAGATAGAGCTCTTAAGTTGGAACAAAGTCAATTGCAAAGACAATACAACGAAAGTACGCCGACCGATTCAGCCTCAACAATAAGAGACCTTTCTGAATACTGTGCTCGTAGACTTGGTATCTATTTAAATTAAGTTGAACTAATCAAATGACTGACATATGTTAAGCTAAAAATAGGTTATATAATGCTGTCTAATCAAAAAAATTGCGTCAAACAAATATGAACAAGCACAAAGCACACGCGTAGGGCATACAAAATTTTGGCTGTACATACTAAAACATGTTTAGAAATATGAAAATTTAAATTGAATACGTATTAGAACCAATTAAATGTTTTTTTTTTTTTGTTTTTTTTTTTTAAGTGCTGCAGCTGGTTGAACACAACGACAATAATTTTGAACATCGATGTCCTCTGGCATATTACTGATAGATACTAAGTATATTCAGATATGTATGTACATACTCATGCTTTGATGATGTGGTGAGTGATGTTAATGAATGTGCACTTTGCTGGATAGTTATGGTGATAGTGATGACTTGGATTTCATCGCTGCTTTGGGTTTTGGCCGCATTTGATGCTAGCGTTGGTCCAGCGGTTGTTCGGGACCATTGGCAGCCGTGATAAAACTTGCATGGCCGCTTGAGTTGCGCATGCGTGGATGAACCACCGCGCCAAGTGGCAACGGCGATGACATCGGCTGCGTTTGCGTACTGGTATAATGGTAGGTGCGGCCAAGTAAAGGTACATGCTCTTCTAAAATTAGAGATTAACAAACACAAACATTGAAAGAACAAACAAACAAACAAACAAAGAAATAAATCAAACCAAAAATCAATAAATAACCATCAAACGCAACAAATAGTTAATAAATAACTCGATCGATCTTCAGCTTAAAGCTTAAATGAAGTGCAATGAAAACATGCAGCAAAATATGAAAATATAAATTATTTAAAGTTTATAATATATATTTTATATTTAAGACAGAATTGGAAAAAAACGAAGTTTAGATAGTTAGAGAGCGACAGCAAGAGTTAAATTGAGTTAGAGAGTAAAAAAGAAAGACCTCCTTTCGCTAAAAAAAAACACTCTTTTGCACGGTCATATCAGTTTTCAGTTCAGTTTCGGTCAAATTTTGAACTTAAAGCATATATCTTAAACGGTATAGAATCGTTGCAGCAGGCTAAAACTTTCCTACTGTCAAATTTCTGTACTTGAAAAAGCACCACAGAACTGAGAACAAATGTGAACGTGTAAAAGAGTTTATTTTATATTGCACAGTAATGTCCTGTGCGTACACACACACACACACACACACACACACGCAAACACATACATACACATACTTTCGCACATACACGCACACATACTCACCCTGCAATTGTCGATTTATCAACGCTGTCAAACCATGCCCCACGTCAACGCTTTTTTTAAGTATTAGCATGGGTTTGTCTTCGGAATCTTCCGCATAGCCACCGGAGGGCAGAAATCCATTACTCGCAATTGATTCGCTGACCTGTAAGAACAAGGATGTGCATATTTTAAATAAATTTTTAATCATATTCACAAATATGTATAAATTATTAAATTCGAATAATCAATAATATTAATTAGACTACATGACCTTTTTGAAGGAGGGGTCTCAATTAGTAACCACAAAAAGAATAAAAAAGTATATAAAAAACTAGACGGCACACTGCAGTCTGATAAGCTCGACTTCGAGATACACTATAAATTAAATTTGTAAATTGTCATTTAAGGCTAAACTAAAGCACAACAAAATGTTTAACTTACAAAAAAAAAAAAAAAAACTCAGAAAGGTGGCACAGTTTTGCATGGGAGCTACCACTTTAAGTGGACCAATATGAACATATATCGAATAAATTTATTAGTATTGTAGTAAGATAATACAAAGTTGGACATTTTTAGCTAAAATAACAAGAAAAACAAAAAATGTTGTCATATAAAAGCTCAGATGGTTTTTATGGGTATTATCTCCTTCGAGAAGGGGAAACCGATGAAACTAAAAATATAATCGATATTACATATTGGTATTTTATGACGTAATGGAAATCTAACTGCCTTGCATCATGCTGTTAATGCAGGAGAAACGGCTCTGCTTTACTTGTTACTCGCCTTGTAAACTGATAGCAAATATTGATTTTTCTGCAATTCTGTGGATATATAATATTTATTATAGACTTTCATTTATTATGTGAAGACACTTAGATCTATCCATTAAGGTTTCGAATTTATTCTCTGAGCCTGTAGGTTCATAGGGTATATTGAACTTGTGCAAATGTAAGGCTGAACACGAGACTTGTTAAAAAAATAAAAAAAAAATTAGTGTACCTGGGCCATACAATAGAAATGAGACTTCTTGAGGGAATATACTTTATTTTAAGGAAATAGATCGATTGGAAGTTACCGTTCATGACGCACTGAGGCAATTCACATTCAATATTCGAAGTAATGTAGGGTACGAAACATAAGTATTACAAAAAATGTGTACCATAGCCCCTATGATTTGGATAAAACTTAATACTTGAGAGTATTAACATGTATACCAAACTTCAACCCAGCACCTCAAATGGCCCCATCCAACTTTCACCGAAGTAGGTAGGATTACTCTATCCCATGAACGTTTATTCTAAATTTCATCTCTGCACCTCAACTGGTTTCGAAGATATTTGGTAAAAATAAAGCAATTTTGGAACAAACTTCGTTGTCATATGTTTCATGCCCGAAATATTCGAAAATGGAAGGTCATACACTACCCCCGCCGTATGCTCCAGACATCATTCCTTCCGACACATGTTCTGTCCCAGTAGAAGTTTACTGCATTTAAACAATGCAAAAAAATGGGTCGATGTTTAAATAGTCTCAAAAGACGATGTGTTCTTCCGAGCTGGTATAGGAAAAAATTGCGGCAAAGATGGGAAAAAGTTTTTTTGTAACCATTTTTGTACAATAAATCCGTAAATTTCGAAAAAAAAACCTCATTATTAATACAAGATCCCCACATGTTGGAAACAGGAATG